>RJVU01051519.1:5565066-5612160 GCA_003731715.1 Anabarilius grahami | reverse complement strand
ACCTCTTGGTAACAAACACACTTTCTTAACTTTGCAAGCACATGATGCATATAAAATGGTTAATAATGAAAGGAAGATAAGAAGCGCCTTTTTACAGTATGTAAGTAATGAAGCCAGTTTTACCCATTCATTAAATTGACTTTAAGTAATAAGAACTAGTTTGCACAAATACAACCTGGTTTCTTCAGTGGTTCCCAAACTTTTTAGCTTGGAGTACCCCCTGAAGGGATTACAATCTTTCTGCATACCCCCTCTCTTCCACTCAGACTGCAGTCACACCTTTACCATTAAGGGACAATATTTGCCCCCTAAAATGATTTTCCAGTGCATATTTTTACCTTTATGAATATAACTTTATAAAATAATGTTTATATAAAAATGTTCAATAGAGAAATATGCAATGATGGTAAAAAAAAAAAAATAAACTAAGTAAAACGTTTAAATATTAAATGAAACCGCCAGTAGGTGGCAGCAAGCCACTGTTTTTATGACTGAGTCATCGACTCATTCATTCAGTAACGAAGCAAGTGGCTGTGAATGAATCATTGAATCATTGACTCGTTCAAAGCCGCAGAATTGTTCGCGAAACACAGACGTGTTGTATTTCTGCTGTGGTTTTCGTTAGAACCATTATTTAATTGCAAAATAGAGTAGATACTGACAGTACTGTGTTTAAAATGTAGGTTTTGTTTTTTGACCTGTTGAATAATGCCACGTTTGCAGTCATGTGGATATTTGGGAACAATTGCATTATTGCTCGTTATCATCATTAAATACAAGAACTCACACAAGGTATGATTTTGTATCGGAGAAAGTTTGAGTCTTAAATCGAGAACATTGTCGAGAACGACAGTAATTTAGCGCGATTTAAGGCAGCAGATCCTGCACGCAATCTATCATATGCTGCTTGTGTGGATTTTTGACTGCAAATGATGAGGTAATTTGATTAAATGTACTGGATTTACGACATTTTGGCAGTTAGAAATACATGCTCGATTTTAATATTATTTTAAGGTAGAATTAAATGAACTACTGAGCATTTTGTGCACGTTCCCCAATTTGGGAACCATACCATAATACAAAACGTTCTCAAGCACGAGGTCACGTGTCTGTACAGTAGTATTCAATGTTTGAATAAACAGCCCTTTCTGTGCAGAAAATTGGGAAATGTAAACCTAAGGAATTTAAAGGGAAATATAGGAGTAGTTAGTATATTTTAAGCAGTTTATAGGCAGTATTAACTTAAGGTTACAACCATAGGTTACAAGGTTTACATTAAACATACTATAAAGTCAGTCGCTCGATACGACTGAAAGGAGTGTAGCGTTGATGACACTGCGCATGCGCTGAAACTAAGTACGTTCTGAATAGTTGAAATGCACGTTAACGAGTATGTGAATCGGATTGTGAACTTTAAGGCACATATATACTGATCTTTCCCAAATGTGAAATCTGATTGGAGTTATTCGTATTGACGAAAATGAGAAAACGTGCGTTTATATTACATTTTGTAGTGCTACCAGCGTGCTTGCTGCTGTAGATCACGTTCAGCTTTTTATATTGTTCATATCCAACCTTTCGCGAACTCATCTAACACATTGTAGTGTGTATTTACCGTTTCTTTCATTGTTGATTTATTCAATCTGGTATTGATGATGAAAAGTGTTGGTGAAAAAAGTGGGCGCCGCTGCTCGTCTTCAGAGCCCGGATAGCTCAGTCGGTAGAGCATCAGACTTTTAATCTGAGGGTCCAGGGTTCAAGTCCCTGTTCGGGCGAAACATTTTTCATTACTTTTACTAACGAAAAAGTAATCCGGTTGATTTTCAACCCTTTAATTCTCGAACTGGTAAAAACATTAAGATTTGTTCTAAATAGGTTTGCATACAAAATCATATGTATTTTATACATACATTATGAAACCATTCTTGACAAGAAAATGACTAAAACCAATCATAATGGCATCCCTAAATGCATTTTTTTCCACAAGGATGATTTATTTTTTGGCACAGTATTTGCACTTTGACCCTTTCAAACTTTTTTTTTTAAAGTAATGGTCTGAAATTAGAATGTACACAAACTATTAAATACATTTTATTGATGCATCTTAAACTGTACAAAATGTAAATATACAACACAGTCTAGAAAACTGAAAACAAAAGATAATGAAAAATGCACAGGCGCAGTTGCTAGATTAGTTAAGGTCACGGAAGCATTTTACAGGCCAATTATTACAAACACATACCAGAATAAAGGTCAAGGGTCATGCGCAATTTGCACCTTGAACACTCTACGTAAGCACGAAGTATGTGAGCAGTGTGAGATATGAGAAATGTCAGTTTTGCCATTTTATGTAGTGATGGTCTATGAATGAGATCCAAACATCTTTGCAGTCGCACACAAATTACACAAAGGTTTGTCTACTTCCTCTTAGTAGTTCTGGGTTTGAGGATGGTCAATCACCCAATAAGTGTCATGCACTTTTTGGGCAACTTCAGTGCCAAAAACAAGCCGGTCCTGAGATATCTGTAAAATATAACACTTAAACCCCCCATTCTCACAAATCTTGTTTTATTCACCTGAGCCATGGTAAATAAACTGAAAATGTTACTGACAAAATCCCAGGGTTTTATCCTATAGACAGAAATATACAACGTCCTTTATCATTGCATTGTTTTTAAAGACAAGAAATCTGATTGGCCCACTGCCTTTGTGTCATCCTTTGGATCTGAAAAATGATAAAGTGCATTCTTGTTTGATATTGTGCAAATAATAAAACTTAAGATCATGCGCATGCGTTATTTTTACAGTGCCATGCTTGAATGATCTTCAGTGGTTTTTCCTCCTCACAGAATTCTGGGTTTGACAATAAAATCTAATTTTGCAAAGCGTTAAAGTTCATAATGGCACATTGCATGTTATAAATATTTCTTCATCCAATGAAAACTATTCAAAGTAGCTCAGAAATTCTAAGCACAAACTTCTTACATCAACACCGACCTGTACTTTTTGACGAGAACTGAAAAGTCAAGGTCAACTGAGTGCAATCCTACTTGACCGTTTACTCGAAGGACTAATGGGAAGGCTTTCTGTCAACTGCTCAGTCCAGTTTGCAAATAGACTTTCCTATTCACAATTAAATGGCAAAAAAAAATGAACAGGTCTAATTTTGCAACTTCTATCAAGTAGGTCACTATGTAAATGTATGAATAATTCAATATTTTGATGATGTACTTCAGTGTATCAATTCCTAAAAAGCTCAAACCATTGTAATGCATTTTGAAATTTTGATACGATGCCATGCTGTGACATATAATGATTAGGCTCAGACTCTCAAGTTCTGTTCAGGAGTCAATAAATATGACTTTTGTGATCCAAAGTGTCCAAAAGAAAATGGGTGGTGTGAGACTCTCTTCTGAACTTCATGTACGATATACATGTTAAGTCACCTAAAAAAAACAAGAACAGAGAAATAAATATTAGGAATTGAGTGGAGATCAGTGCTGCTTCATATTTACCACTTGTATATGTGCCACACAAGCAGGTTGGCCAGGTCTGTGCAACAGAACTAACCCACTGGCCAGTCAAAATGAGCCCAATGCGAAGTTCTCCCAAATAACCCGTGGCAACAATTTAAAAGTAGCCCTGGCAACCCTGCAAGTCCTGAAAAGTGAAGCCAAAACATTTAGATCGCCCTCTGGTGGCTGGGTGCAGTATAGGTCATAAACCACTCCATGCATAAGAACAGGAGGTGAGCCAAACTAAACACATCAAATTACACTTGAAATAATGTTTTCCCAAAGACATTTCTGTCATTTTAGGAAGTTCTTATCACAATGATGTATGTTCAAGTGTTCGTTTTTCTGATAAGTTTGCTTTTAGCTAGTTATTTGATGTAAAATACTACCAAAGTCCCTTTAAGACAAGTCATTTCACACTGCGGCCATCTTTGAAACGCCTCTCAGGCATGCAAGTGCAGCTCCTATTTCTTTGAATGGGGAAACATCAAATTTTCCAAAGCTGTTTGCCAAGCTTTCGATTAAATTTAATATTTGAAATCGCCAATGAAATCTGACAACTGTCTCATAAATTTTGTTTCTAAATGCTCTCATCATGACAAAAAAAAAAATTTTTTAGGCTGGATCAAGCTCATGCACATGGGCAGTCCTAAATGTGTGTCTCATTTCGGAGGTGCGCGTCTGACTGTTTCTATAGGAACCGGAGCTTCTAACAGCCACTGCAGTGACACGATGACTTTACCAATCGGCGATTGGCTCTTATTTAGAAGGCAGGACTTATTCCGCCATATTGGGCGTTGCATTTTCTCCCATTCAAAGCAATACGAGTAATGCGTCTTGTGTTACTCTATAGTCTTTGCTACTGTGCAGATTCTGGCTCCAAATGATGTCATCAGCCCAAGATGGCTGCAGCTATTTCTGACATTTTGGCTTCATTTTTCTACAGTCGAAGAAAGTGGTCACATCATCTATATTTTTTTAACTGTCTATGGTTATACCTTATGGATGTGTGGTGGTAGCTCGTCCTCAGACCCCTCCTCGGGCACTGGGTCGTGATGCCGGCCCATTTGGTTCTCCTCAGACCAGCCACCCATAGGCATACGAGGTGTCCTCTGGACTCGAAAGCTTCCAGAAACAGGATCTGCGGGAGACATAGTTTGTTGCTCATGTTATGGAGGAGTCATACTTTTCGTTCTTGTGAAGTGCGAACAGTCATTTCTAGTACCTGAGGTTCCGCCGAAGCGCCGCTGGCTGCCGCTCTGCTGTGCTTCCCCCTGTTGGTGTGAGGTGGAGGCACAAGGGAAAGTGCTGGAACGGGGGAAGTTGCGAGCAGCTTCCACGTCTTCATTGACACTCTCACTGCTCTCGTCACTCTCCTGTCGGTGCCAGGTGTGTCGAGACTGCTCACCTCGCGATTGCTGCTTATGCATCTACACACACATTGGATATTGTTATTAGTCTTCAGGTGCAGACTACAGACTGACATTTTTCAACAGAATCAGACAAAACATCACAAAGTTTTTTGGTAATTGGTTGATTTGGATAGCTTAGTGAAGGAAAAGCAGTGTAGGGAAGTGTGGGTAGTGGAAAAAAGCTTCTGCTAAATTCCATACATGTATATTTGAATCAATAGATTCATTGAATCTATTCCATAGTCTAATTTTGGCTATATCAGCTGCTCATGTGTTGCTTTACCTCATGAATGTACAGAGCATGAATGCTCATCTCTGTGGAGGCATATTCTGATAGGACCATACTGGTTAGCTGGCCTTCCCAGGCACTACTGCCAGAGCTGATGGTACGGGCATCAGTGCTAGATGAGGACAATACAAGATTTGAGAGGGAGAACAAAGAACAAATGAACAATATAATGATAGTAAAATAATTTTAACGCTGGCAGGGACAATTAAAAAATCATTCCAGCTACACAGATGTACAGATAAATATATTGCCATTCAAAAGTTTGCAGTGGGTACAAGTTATGTTTTTGAAAGAAGTCTCCTGTGCGCACCAAGGCTGCATTTATTTGATAAAAAAACAGAAAAAAAAAACAGTAATATTGTGAAATGTTAATTTATTCTCGTTGAATGTATTGTAAAATGTAATTTATTCCTGGTGATGCAAAGCTGAATTTTCAGCATCATTACTCAAGTCTTCATTACTTCGCTCTAAAATACTGATTTGGTGCACAGAAACATTTCTTATTATTGTCAACAAACAGTGCTGCTTAATATTTTTGGGAAAACCATGATGCATCATTTTTCAGGATTATTTGATGAATAGAAAGTTCAAACGAGCAGCATTTATTTGAAGTAGAAACCTTTTGTAGCATTAAATGTCTTTATTGCCACTTTTAATCAATTTAATGCACCCTTGCTGAATAAAAAAATTTATTTATAATTTATAAAAAGAAAAAATCTTATTGTCCCCAAACCTTTGAACAATAGTGCATACACACACAGAGATCAGCAGTTCTGAAATCTGTAAATATATGTGGTTGTCAGTCTATCTATATAAACCTTTTGTCAAAATTGCTATTTTAAAAAAATCACGTGATTCTAACAAGCTGTATTAAAGGTGCTACAGAGGATCTTTTCGTCGACTGAGAAACCAAAGACTGTTACTGAGTTTTTGAGGGATTGCCTCCCAAAACTCGTGCACGAGTATTGGAAAATGATTGTTTACCACCGGCATTCGCTGTGTCGTGTTAGTGGATTCATTATGTCGGACTCACCGCAGGTAACTCATAATCTGCAGTTGAAAGTGAAGTGAAGTGAAGTGACATGTGGCCAAGTATGGTGACCCATACTCGGAATTTGTGCTCTGCATTTAACCCATCCAAGTGCACACACACAGCAGTGAACACACACACCGTGAACACACACCCGGAGCAGTGGGCAGCCATTGCTGCGGCGCCCGGGGAGCAGTTGGGGGTACGGTGCCTTGCTCAAGGGTCTCACCTCAGTCGTGGTATTGAAGGTGGGGAGAGCGCTGGACATTCACTCCCCTCACCGACAATCCCTGCCGGACCTGAGACTCGAACCCATGACCTTTGGGTTACAAGTCCGACTCTCTATCCATTAGGCCACGACAGCCCATTGTTACTCCTGTCTCCTGACAAAAACATTGTATGCGGCGCCTGTGGAGTGTGGAAAGTTACTGGAGCGCGCAGCCGCGCACGTCTCTCACAAGGAACGTCATGGCAGTGATTGACAAGCCAGAGGGCCAATCGTTTACGCGGTGATCACGTAAACGATTGGCTGATGTTTTTAAGGCCCTACCTCGTGCACAGATAATGTATATTAATATTATTCCTTTCAGTGCACCTAATAAATAGTCTTTTATCAGTTAGTAAAGACAGTTTCAAGTAATATTGCAAAAATGTATAAAACAAAACATCCTCTGTAGCACCTTTAATTTGGCTTTTCACTTAATAGGAAATCATGGGGGAAAATTTTTTAACAGGACTCATTCATTAATAATTGCGCACAAGTTGCGTATTTATCATGCTAAATTTTCATAACTGGTGTGTATGTACATACATTTGTTCCTAATTTTCTTTTGATATTGATAAACCTGGATTAATCTCACTGAGAAACCATGTGCTCAAAGCTAGTAATATGCATAAAACATGCCCAAACCATCTCAAGATGAGGGCTTTCAGCACAAGAAGTACAGTCTAGTGTGCCGTTCTAAATTAAAATTAAATTTAAATTAAAATGCAATAAATGTCCTTAATTTATACTTAGAATACAAAAATCAACAAAATAATTAAAGCAGAAAAATTATATTAATATTAGTAATTATAGTATTAATAATATTTTATATATTTTTTAATGAATATATTACACTTTTATTCAGTCATTACCTAGAGCCTGTCATTGCTCTCCCAGCCACCACAGCTGGATGATCCGGTCGTGGCAGCCTGGCAGATGGGTAGCTGCCTCGGAGGTGTAGACTCGTACTGAGAGGAGAGAGGGATCGGAGAGCAGATGCTCCCTCACTCACTCCAATGGACACAGGATTGATGGAGCCCTCTCGACCCAGATGCAGCGAGGCCAGAGAAGGGGGTCCAATGAGAAGATTTGCAATAAGACTGCGAGGCTGAAATGAAAAAATAACCAAAATTAGGCCTCTTTTAACAAAGAATCCATCCAGTTCTTTTTGTAATCATACTGTATTTAAACTTTAAAGTGGGTTTTCTACTTGGTCCACTTTTCATCCATATTGATTACTAATATGTATTAATGATAATATTTGCTATTAGATATATATCATATGTATAATCTGATAGATGTTTGCAGTCCAGTCATTTGAATACCTCTGAATCAGACTGTAATGAATGTGTTGAGGTAAAGACAGGATTCTCTGCTATGACTCCCTGCTGTCCTCCGGCGGCCTCACGGTACACCTTGTCTTTCAGAAGACTGATGAAATGTGTGCTCTCCCGAGGGGGCTGCCAGTGTGGATTTGTGATCGCAAAATGCATGAGTGACAGTTCTGTCTTCCCATCTTCTGCCTGCTGATAGATAGAGGCCTCTGTTTTTCCAGCAGACATCCACTATAGTAAACCAAAAAAGGACATCAGAGATGGCAATAAAGAGAAAACTAGGTAGATACATCTATCTACAAAAAAAGCACAATAATTGAAATAATAAAAAAAAAAAGGTTTGTGCCCTTACTGCAGGATGACCATGTTGACGGACATCCATCTGTGCAAAAGAGCAAGTATCACCCACACCGACCACATCCACAGTGAAGTTTCGGAAAAAATCGATGATCTCCAAAGATTTGCGGCGCAAGCAAAATATGAGAATGAAGGGAGTGATGACAGGACTCAAAAGCTCCTCAAGAATAAACACCTACAAAAACAAGAGATCGAAGAGACAGCATGAAATGAAAATCTCTTTTCTAAATGCATGTTATTGATCGTATTGTGAATGGATCACATGTTTCATTTTTAGATTTTTTTCTACACCATTTTTAATCAAAATGTCATAACTCAATCTTCTGGTGCAATGACAGACTTCTCTCTGGCTTCTCCAATCATTTAGTCTGCTTAAACCAGAGGTGTCGGAACTTGGTCCATGAGGGCCACTGTCCAGCAGAGTTTAGCTCCAACTTGCCTCAAAATAATTGCCTGGAATTTTCTAGTATGCCTAAATCCTTGATTAGCTACTTCAGGTGTGTTTATTTGGGGTTGGAGCTAAACTTTACAGGAGCAGGACTGGACATCCCTGGCTTTAATCTTTCTTACAATTAACTGCAAGCACGTATATTACATGCATCTACCCAATCAACAACTGATGGATAGAATCAAGTTCCCGCCCTACGTTTTTTTTCCTTTAAGACAACCTGTTTCACTTAGATGTAAATCACAGTACGGAAAAAAAAAACTATTGCTACTTCCATTTCATTGCAACTTTGACACTGAAACTGCAGACAATGAGAAGGGGAGCAGATGCTTGTGTTAGGCAGGGTTAAAGGGTTAGTTCACCAAAAATGAAACTTGTGTCATTAATTACTCACACTCATGTCTTTCCAAACCAGTAAGATTCGAGAAATCTGAGAGGTTTTCTCGGATCTTACTGATCAATATTGGTATCTTAATTTGTGTTCCGAAGATGAACAAAGGTCTTACGGATGTGGAACAACATGAGGATGAGTAATTAATGACAGAATTTTTGGGTGAACTAACCCTTTAAGGTTATACCGGTGTAGTCACGTTGACTATTTTAACGATGTCTTTGCTACTTTTCTGGACCTCGAATGTGGTAATTACATTGCTTTCTCTTGGGGATCAGAAACCTCTCGTATTTCATCAAAAATATGTTAATTGGTGTTCCAAAGATGAATGAAGGTCATTGGGTGAGTAATTAATGACAGAATTTTCATTTTTGGGTGAACTAACCCTTTAAAGTTTTTATAGTTTTATTTTTTTATTTCAGTTTCAATACTTTTACTTTCAAATTTAATCCTTTAAGTTTCGCTTTTGCTACTCCATGACTGTCTTGTCACTTTAGTTTGTTTTTCAGTTTATTGTGTTACATGTTAAAGAAATAAATCCGCAGCCATTTTTTTTTTTATTGAATATGTTAGGGCTTCCAAAGTTAATGTGTTAACTGAGATTAATTTATTTATTTGATCAGTTATTTAACTGCTTGATTATTGTTTATTTATTAATCACATTCAGAAGGGGACTCAACAAAACTCCCAAAATGTCATTATCGTCACCATATCATGTCTTGATTCTGTAATGTATAGTATGCTGTGTATCAAAAACTAAAATGAATTTTTGGTCTTTTATATTTGATTTTAGTTCACTTTGAAGTAATACAAATGTAATTTTGTTTCTCCAAATGCTATTTTTATTTCAGTTAACCAAAATGTTATCATTTGGTTTTCATTAACAATAATAACACACTATGTGTTAGGAGCAAATATAAGTATTTCTTAAACTGCTGCATGACTTACAGCCTTGTACTGAAAGAGCTGTGCGAATTCGTCTCTGGTCTCATAGCGGTGGGCATTACCCTGCCAGTGATCAGGCATGTAGTGGATGTGAGCCAGGATCACTTTAAGCAGCTGCTCTGGACAGAACACCATATGCTTGTCTGGGATAAACGACCTGGGGCAGAACAAGGATGAAGGAATGAGCACAAAACTGTTCAAAGTCAAATCTCACCAGTAAATAAAATGGACAAAAAAAATGTCCAAAGACTCAGTTCTAGTGATCTCTTCATTCTTAGCTTTAAAATACTATCTTTTCCTCTCTTTGCGCACCTGCAGACTGTGATGCAGACCCCAAGTAATGTGATACTGCTGAGCACGTGTTCCACAGCCAATACATCTTCATCATAAATAGTCAATGCAATCAAAACTGCAAGTATGGAGCCTGCAAAGAATGCCACGTTCTTGGCCACCACCGTCAGTAATGGTGACATGAAGCAGTTCATGTACTTCGAGGAGGCCTTGTAGCCCTTGCTGAGGCGTGACATCAGCTCATGGTCTAGTTCATTGAAGTGTCGGAGGTAAAAACGGCCATACAGAGACCAACATCGAGCACCCAGGCTTCCCGGCTCACGCTTGATCACCTCAGTGTAGCTGAAGAACGCGTAGAGAATCTGCCAAATCAGGATAACTGGACACAAGAGAAGGTTGGCAATTCCAATCCACAAGATCCGTGAGCTCAGACGATCTGCTAGCTCTAAACGGTTCCCTCCACGTTTGTACTCTGACTTCAAACTCCACTCATTTTCAAAAAGAGATCCAGGGCCCCAGAAGAAAATCAACTCAAAGTTATACTTGAGGCCACGGGTGTAAAAAACGGTGTCGCCCAGCAGAGGCAAACGAAAGCGCACAGGTAGAAGTGACTTATTGATCATTGCGACCATGTAGTTTTTGAAACGCAGTATGCGATGGTAGATGTCAAGCTCTGTTAGTTCTTTTTTGTGGATGCAAATCTGGTGCTCCTTCTGTATTTCAACAATCCTTGCCTGCACCTCCTGCCAGGTGAAATAAGGAAGGTCCGCCTATGAAAATAAAATGGCTGATTAAACATTTATAAAGAGGTTGAATAATATAATTCGATCAGTTACTCTGGTACGTTTTCTCTGAAAATGATCAGCGATTTAAGTGACTTCCTGGCATCAAGAAGACAGTAAGAAAAATGGAGAATGCTTTCTTCCAGTGCTGACTCAAACGTCTGTTAGAAACAAAACGTTTTAGTAAATGTGCTACAATGAGTTAGCAGAAAAGCTCACCATGGACATTTTTAGGGCATTGATGTAAAACGATCTGATCTCCCAGTAGCAACAGATGTTGTAGATGAACTTGACAAGACGGTGGAGCCAAAATACCCCTGATATGACAAGGATGAAGATGACCGAAACACTGTCACGGATCCTAAAACATACGTTAACAAAGGAGAGTTTGATTTATGAAGGATTATACTGCTAGAAAGAAGCAATAACATTAATGCCACATTAGTGTCATTTAATACATAAAATATACCGAGCACTGCACACGTCCACTGGTAGAAACGCATCGGGCAGCGTAACCTTCGAGGAATCGGTGTGATTAACAAGCTTGTTGGCAAAAAGGATGTCATAGTCCACACAGTTAGCCAGGAACACTGTGAATGCCACCACAAACACCAGTTGCCTAGAATAATAAGTGGAAGAATTACATGACAGTTCAGAAAGGAAAATTAATGTGATCTGTTGTTAACAGACACAATTTATGACTACCCTCACTTTACACAAACATATCATGTTTAAAAAATTAATTGATACTTACACAAGCTCAAATATTTCTCCCAGCAGCATACAAGTAAATCCATTCTTCTGGTGTAGATTATAGACTTATTAAATGTTAAGAAAAATATAAGATATATGTTGACTGTAATCACTAATTTTATGTCAATCTAGTTGATCTAATATTTGAAAATGAATTTAACCCAGAAACAAGCAATTAATTTCAGTGTACAAAGGATATTCTCTGGAAGAAAAGGTCTAGATTTTCAATGTGGTGCCACGGAGCTGCAATAAACAAATACATTTATGAATTTTATGACAAAACAACTTGGAAAAATTCACATCTAGTGTAATGGTAAGAAGCATGTTACATATCCATTGCTCATTTAAAGGGTTAGTTCACACAAAAATGAAAATTCCGTCATTAATTACTCACCCTCGTGTCGTTCCAAATCCGTAGGACTTTTGTTCATCTTCGGAACACAAATGAAGATATTATTTATGAAATCTGAGAGATTTCTGTTCCTCCATTGACAGCTATGCAACTACCACTTTTAAGCCCCAGAAAGGTACTAAAGACATCATAGTAAAGTAATCCATGTAACTCCAGTGGTTTAAAGGGTTAGTTCACCCAAAAATGAAAATAATGTCATTTATTACTCACCCTCATGCCGTTCCACACCCGTAAGACCTTCCTTCATCTTCGGGAACACAAATTAAGATATTTTTGTTGAAATCCGATGGCTCAGTGAGGCCTGCATAGCCAGCAATGACATTTCCTCTCTCAAGATCCATTAATGTACTAAAAACATATTTAAATCCGTTCATGTGAGTACAGTGGTTCAATATTAATATTATAAAGCAACAAGAATATTTTTGGTGCACCAAAAAAAACTAAATAACGACTTGTATAGCGATTTCAAAACACTGCTTCATTAAGCTTCGGAGTGTTATGAATCTTTTGTGTCGAATCATGATTCGGATCGCATGTCAAACCGCCAAACTGCTGAAATCACGTGACTTTGGCGCTCCGAACCGTTGATTCGATACGCTGATTCATCACGCTCCGCTTCATGAAGCAGTGTTTTGAAATCGGCCATCACTATATAAGTCATTATTTTGTTTTTTGGCGCACCAAAAATATTCTCTTCACTTTATAATATTAATATTGAACCACTTTACTCACATGAACTGATTTAAATTTGTTTTTAGTACATTAATGGATCTTGTGAGAGGAAATGTCATTGCTCGCTATGCAGGCCTCACTGAGCCATCGGATTTCAACAACAATATCTTAATTTGCGTTCCGAAGATTAATGAAGGTCTTACGGGTGTGGAACAGCATGAGGGTGAGTAATAAATGACATTATTTTCATTTTTGGGTGAACTAACCCTTTAACCTCAATTTTATGAAGCGACGCGAGTATGCGCCAAATGGTAAATAGTTTTTTTGTTTGTTTGTTTTTTTGTGTAAACAAAGCATGGATTACTTTTATGATGTCTTTACTGCCTTTCTTGGGCTTGAAAGTGGTAGTTGCGTAGACTGTCAATGGAGAGAGAGAAAGCTCTCAAATTTCATCAAAAAGATCTTAATTTGTGTTCCGAAGATGAACGAAAGTCTCACAGGTTTGGGACGACATGAGGGCAGGCCTGGAGTGGGCATCGGGAGAATTCCTGGTGGGCCGCTCATAAATTGGGCAGTACCACTTCGACATAAAGGCAGTTTCACACAGGACACGGAAAGCGCAGTTCATTTTATATGTGAGACACACAGCGGCAAATCGCAGTGCCGATAGTAGTGGCAAAGCCAGTGCAAGAGGTGCTCATACACGTGAAATCCCGTCGCTTGCAAATCCACAGCTCATCATAGCGGTTATAAATATTATTATTAGGCCTATATAGCATATATTATGCACACCGTAAGAGAAGCCACATTACTTCTCCCCCGCTTTCTCTCTATACTTCACATACACGCAAAAATTGTGCGACTAATAATTGAATTAACTAATCACATACATTTACTTTGTATTTAAAGCAGCGCATCAGTTTATGCTATGCATTAAATAGTGTTTTTATCTCATGTCACTAGGCAGAGAGCGACCAAGCTCTTTCTCTTACACATGCGCATACCCAGAGAGAAAAGGTGAATCCGCATAGGCCTATCTACCATGTACAGAAAAGATAATAGTTGTAAATTAAAAGTTTAGATTGTTTTGTTGGGGTTTTTTCTGTCAAAATCACAGAAAACATTTTGAATTATCCTTCTGTTTTTAAAAGTAAATGAGTTAACATTTTTTGTGAGGCAATCAATCTTCCCTTCCAAATATAAAAAGGCAATATCAGACAATATCAATGTTTTTATAAAACTGTTTAACATGACATATTATAGATGAGCATAGTCTAAGCCATATTGCTGTCTGATATTCATTTTAATTTATATACATTTTTAAGTACATTTTCATAAAAAAGGTACAAAAGCGGCCCTATATGAGGGTGAGTAATTAATTACAGAATTTTCATTTTTGGTAGAACTAACCCTTTAAGGCAGGAGTTTTCAATTTTTTACATGCCATAGACCCCCAAATATGATCATCCTCATGTGAGGGAGCCCCATCCTAAAATTTTAAAGGCAGTTATATATATTTCAAGTATAAAGACCCAATCAATACTGTAGAAAAATGATAAATTATAAAATTATAAATTTGTCAATTGCATTTTTTTCTTCTATTCTCTGTAGTTTTGTACTGTAACATTCAAAATGTATTTATTTTTATATTTTACTAATGTCATTTATTGTAATCAAAAATATGAGTTAATTTATTTAAATCAAAATTAATTTTTATTTGTTTACTCTGAATATTTTTTACACTGCTTTTCTCTAACCTTTTCCACAGACCCTCTTGCACTCCACTGTGTCCCCCTGGGAGCCCCCGGACCCCAGATTGAAAACCCCTTATTTAAGGTAAGGTTACCAAAAGAATAAAAGCATGCGATTCTGTCATACAATAGACATACACACTATGCGGCACTTTATTTAAAATTGTGGATCTTACATTTGGATCCCTCTGGAACATGCACCAGTAGATTCTCTTCTCCGGGAGGGGAGTCGCTGTAGGACGCCTCCAGGCGCTGGTACTCTGTATCAAAGTGGGCCATCCCGCTGTCAGACCCCGAATCTCCTGTCACACACTATTCTTGTGCCTTTGGATTAAAATAACACTTATTTCATTATAAGCATTGCATGAAACAAAACATGATTGAATATACATGGTCTAATTTGTCTTTTAAGGTCACTTAAATATATATGAACGTGACAGACTGTACTTAAAAAAATTCCCAGCCCACGAAAACATGTCAGGACTCTCCAGCTTTGACCTCATTGCGCAACAGCAGTGGGCCCACGCTCATTATAAACGTGCATATGACTCACAGCATAAGAATAAAATAACATACTCACCCAAAACAGTGTTTAAATCACTGGATTTTGATGCCATTACGTGAGCAGTTTTAAAACAAGTGCTGGACTTGTTTGACAGCTTTGTCAAATGTGCCAATCTCTCAGAAACAAACAATGCAAACAATGCTACCTGAAGGGACGTCTCTGCATTTAAACATATAACACTGTTTATTAAAATATCATCTCTTACCTTGTACCTCCCGCCATTTCATTTATGAAACCAAAAGGACTACGAGACCAATTCTGCTCTTCCTATAGATGAAATGGCAAAAACATAAACACATTCAGTCCATTCTTGCAAAAGGCACAAATCAGAGCACAGTCGCATTGTTTCCTTTAGAAGTCTTATATATTGTCTATACGTGACATTTAATACTTTAATGTTTTAAATAAGTAATATTTGTTATTATCTCTGGCAGGAATCAACCAGCTATTTATGTCAACAGAAGCCTGAGGAAAATATGAGATGCGCGTCACATTGAGAAACACCTACCTATTCAGCAACAAAACAGGCGATTATTATTTGGATTAAATCTTACCTCATTCGAATATGAGCAGCGGAGATTTATGATTCGCACTCTGTTATAAATGTCAAGTTCTCTTTTGTTTTCCCATTTGAAGCATTTTTGGTTTCGATTCTTGACGCACAGTATAGAGGCCGCGTCCACTGTGTGACACATTTGCTGTCCAATCAGAAGCAGGTTTTCTGTGTAAATGAGCCAATGGCATCAGGAGGCGGGTCTTATTTGAGAAAATACTGCACATAACATCCATTCCACGAGAGTACAGGTACTGGAATAAATACACAGAAAGATTTAATTGTGCCTGAATATTTAAATGACACTGAGTGTGAAACATAAAGTGATTATTCATAGTTGCTTGTATTGTATAGGACAAAAAATTAAGCATTTTGCAGAATGTTTTGAGGAAACTTAAAGTTATCAAACAGTTCAAAAGTCCAAAGCATGCGTTTATAGTATGAAGGCATTACAGTACATTTTCTAGTGCCAACATTTTTAATTTTGGTATTGTTTACAACCTCTAGAGACACTCTGCCTGGCTATACAATGGCTCCACCTTGTGACTAGTTGTTGCATTAAAAAGTAAGTCTGCTTAAATCATTTTAAGCCTGCAGACAGTGATATGACTTTAGATAGAAAAAAAGCCAATATAAAACTGTCTAACTTGTTTGCATACTAACTACAGAATAAATGTATGCTGAAATTGTTTAAATCGCAAAGATCTATGTCTAATTTAGTCAGGAGATAATGGTTAATCTGAAGTGAATGTGTTTCTTCAATGGCTCATTGCTCTAAAATTAAGAATTATGGTATAGAGGATTATGGACTGAGTATGTTTTGCACTCTGTGTCATGATAGGCTAGGCTACATTCATGATGTATTCAAAAGGACAGAACATAATAAAAAATGCCCCCATCACTGACTGGTATGTTTAGGCTACGTTGTCCTAAGAAATCGGGTCTTCATCACTTATCAGTTAATATACTAAGTATACACACAATAATACTTTGAAATATGCAATCTCTTCATATATAGTGCATAATAAAACAAATCGGACATAATGTAAATTCTTATAATAATTGTATGAATAGAGAAGTGTCTAAGCCTGGACTAAAATGGCTAACATTGCTTACAGCAACTTTAAGTAAATACGAAGATAACCATATCATCATTTTCACTTAATTTCAATCACTTTTTGCAACCTCAAGTACTCTATAACGAGGGATTCTCATTATGTACATCTGCTTTTATTAAACGACAGAGCAATTTACCTCAAATTTGATCTTTTGTTATTGCATGCAATGAACTGTGTCAGGAAAATTGTATTACTTGATAGAATAGTGTTTTTAGAAAAATGCGTTTAGAAAAGTGCTGTAGTGTTGTTTGCAGCAGCACCAGTTACGAACATTTAACACACTAGATGAAAAACAGGATTTATGATTGTGGTTCTATTTCAGCATGATTGCCCATGTTGACCTTGCATGCATTAGTGATATTGAGGACTGATTCAGATGAAATTCTGCCGTACGGGGATTGACAGGAGGAAGGAAAGGAAACAGGGGTAAGTGGAGACCCCTCTTGCTCAGAGATGAAGTCATTCCTCTGGGGATCCTTAATTAAATTGAACTGCTGCTGGGAACCGTATGCATCTATACACACACATACTCTTTCCTACTGCCTCTGTTGTAAACCCTATAGGAGCATTGTATATAACAATATCATAACATATTTAACAAGTTATGAAGTAAAATATCTAGCTTCCACTAGACGCCTTCCATATACAACGTACAAAGAAAGTGTAAATCTTTTGCAGTTCAAAACGCTTACGCAACATCCTACGCCTTCCCTATTCAACTTACGGAAAAAGCTTAACTGACCCGATGCCAGTTTACACTTTCTTCGTAAGTTGAATACGGAAGGCGTCTGGCAGAAGCTAGATATTTTACCTCACACGTTTATGATGGATGGATGTGGATGGAAGCACTTTCTTTAGCTCATACTCGTGACCCCTGTTCACTGCCATAATAAAGCTCGGATGCGTCAGGATATTTATTAAAATATCTCAGATTGTGTTCATCAGAAAGAAGAAAGTCATATACACCTTGGATGACTTGAGGGTGAGTAAAGCTTTGGCTAATTAGTAGTGAATGAATATGGATTAGTGAAACTGAAAAAACAATACTAGCCATTTTTGCATTACTTAATAGCAAATGAAAAATAAATGCTAGTAACATGAAAATAGATACAGTAGTTCATTTGATTTTGATGCCCTCCTCTCTGATGCAGGTCTTGAAGAGGCTGGATCTTAATACAGCTCATGTATTCATTTCCTGTTGTCCGTACTTCAGTCTGGAGAGCAGTGATTGCATGTTTGTGAGAGAGATATATGAATTATATGGCACAGGGCTTTACTCTGTTATGCTTCAGACATTTTCATATTGAGGATTGAAGAGGATCAAGGTGCATACATGAATTTATAGGACAAGCATTTATTTCTGTATTGAGGGATAATAGAAGAGAGCGTATGCTGGGGGCCAGATTCCTTTTTTTTTTCGTAATAAATTTGAAAGATTGGATAATCTTGGATTTGGCATGGGAAATGAAGTGAGGTTAGCCATGCTGAAGTGTGTCTTTATATTTGTATTTATCTTTATAGGGTGGTTTATAACATTTTGACAATGCAAGAGCTGGAAGGGAATGTATTCTAACAATCCAATGAATACACAGATTAGAGGTCAGGTTTGTTGATATATTCACACCTGAATCACACACTCTCTGTCTTGGTCATAGTGAAATCATAAATCTGCTTGCAATCCTTTCAAATCTTGTGATGATCCGAGGGCTCTCCACTTGATTCCTTCCTCATAGCTCTCTGTAAACACAATAAACATTCACTTTCCCATGGATGTTCTTCCTGTGGACGGGTTATAGTTTCAGATCACACACTTATTCTTTAATGCAACCCAAAATTGAGGACAGTGAAACGTCTAGATTTTTTAATATTTTATGCTTTTTATGCATGCGCAGGAAATACTTTGTATTGATTTTTTAAAATGCAAAGTGTTACATATACTTATTTTATTTTATTTTATTTTTTATTTTTTTATGCTGTTCACTTTATTTTAAACATTTATAGTAGTCAACATTTGAAGTAGATCAAAAAAGTTCATCAAAGTTGTCCTAAGAAGAAGGTTTTAGGATAACTTTGATGAAATGTTTTGATCCACTTCAAATGTTGACTAGTGTATTTTAATTTAATACCATTGTATCAGGTTTCTGGTTCAGATGTGATTTCTTCATGTTAAATTGACTTGAAACGGTTTCTCTTTGACTTAACTTGATGTTTTCATTTTGAAATAACATGTTTGAATAAAGTAACCCAATCAAACAGGACCTTCACTTCCCATCATGCTTTGCAAAGAGGCTGAATTGGGAGAGTAAATATTGAAATAAAGTGTTATTTTATGCATTTTTTTTAGCAAGATGAGAAAATGGGGATACTTGTTAATGTTTAATGTTCTATTATGTTGGTATTTAAAAGTTTCTGTTATGTTTATGTTTTGGGGGTTACCATTGTGGTGAAGTTTGGAGCTTGTGATTGGGTTGAGGTGCTGCTAACAAATATTCATATTGCGTTAATAATAAATCCACCACTGTAGTGCTCTTGGAGAATCCGGGATCACTTATGTACTGTCAACAAACATCACATGCATAAAAAATAGTTGTATTTAGTTTATGTAAATCACAATTTAAATGAAAACCATATATTTAAGTTAAATGAACACCACTGATTCTAGTTAGTTGTACATGGTTGATTCTATTTGGTTTTGTTTCAGTCACGTGGAACCACTGCTGTCCATGGTTGAATCATGTTCAGCCAATGAGCTTTTGTTTCCTTTTTTTTGAGTCTATAAAGTAATTTAAAGACATGGCATACACTGTAAAAAATCTTTCAGATTTTAGTAAACTAAACTTAATTTACTGTTTTTATCCAAATGATTTGTCCATTGTATTTAAAAAGTAAAAATAATAATAATAACAAATTCAGATTTTTTTCACTGTGTAAATATTTTTTATATACCAAGAATTAAGTTAAATTAAAAAAAAATAATTAAACACTAAAACAGACTCAGCATGGCGATCAATGAAAATGATTTCTGGCATCATAAAATCCACCCTCCCTGTCTATTGCAGAACCATTATACCTCCAGACACAACACCCAGCACTTAACTACAGCATTAGTCTCATGGCCATCTAGCTCAATAATGGCTATTGATTGATCTAAGATCAATGGTGAAGATGTGTTCTGGCTTATTTCTCTTAAAATGTATACAATTCCATCAAAATACCTAAACATGGCTTATAGCGTTTAGCAAAGCATGTGTCACAGTTATTATTATTGCAAACCCCTAGTATTAAACTTTTCAAGTGATCTGCCGATCTAACTTGTGGAACAGTAAATATGTGAAAATTTCTCAAAGATATACAGACCTGAGCCATTTCTTGAGTCCAGAATATGACTGTTTATTAAAAGATCTTAACCAAGACTCTTATCTGTCTGTCTCTCCAATGAACATACACATAGGCACCTGAATGTTTCTGTTTTGGCCATTGCCAGTAGAGATAAAAAGATTTGCAGGCAAGCTATCTTCAAATTCCAATGACACAACTATTTGATTGCAGAATTGCATGCATTATAAGTAATTGAAATGACTGAACAAAACTGGGGGAGAGATACCATATTGCTAGAGGCACTGAGATTTTAATCTGTTCTTATGCTTTAGACAAAAGGATAATCTCATTACGCTAAGGCCTCTGTTGATTCACTGAATCAGAGGGATTTATGGTTATGTCTATTGGCTAGTGGCTTTGATTGACAGTAATCTGTTTGTTTCTCACCCCGTGATAACAACAGTATCGACAAACTTTTACTACGTTCAGCACTAAAACATCAGACTGCAGAGAGGAGAAGTGAGAAGACCAAGCCTGAAATGATTTTAAAAAGAGTAGAATAGAAATGTGGCTGTTCAACTGTTTCACTACACGATGTTGGTACCATTTTCTCAGGTGCCACCCTTTTTTGGAACAGTTTAAAGTTTTTTCTGTCATTCATTACTCACCCTCATGTTGTTCCAAACCCGCAAGACCTTCGTTCATCTTCGGAACACAAAGTAAGATATTTTTGATAAAATCTGTGAGTTTTTTTAATTTTTTATCTCCCATAGAAAGCAATGAAATTACCACATTAAAGGTCCGGAGAAGTAGTAAAGACATTGTTACAGTGGTTCAACCTTAATGTTTCGATATGCAATGTTGACAAAACACTCCTTGAAAGTGAAATGATTTCTGTAAATTCAGTGGTCAAATGCTCAATTTTTGTAATTAGCCACCTGACTTGTGGCTGGTCTCTGCGTGGGATTTCACAAATCCAAAAGACTTTCTGAATGTATATAAGTAATATGCTTTTCTAGAAAGGAAAATTTAAAACATGAAAAAGAATTAGGATTTATAATTTAGAATCCATATTACATGTAATCAGTTACTATACCCAGCACTGACTATACATATAAATTAAAGGCACCATATGTAAGATTTGTGGATTAAAATATTCAAAAACCACTAGAACAGTGTTATATATTTTGTTGACTTGTGTTCTTACATTATCCCAGATGTTTCCAAGAATGTTTAAATCCAGAGAAGTAAGCTGTTTTAACCAGGACACGGACCGTGTCCGTGCGTCGCCTATCAATGACATCACACCCGCGTTACACTCCATTTCTGGTTTTATTTTGCAGAAACCATGGAAACACCAAAGACGCTTTAATATATTATATGTTTTATTAGACAAGGGAACAACTGTTTGGATACATTTATAGACAGAAAACAAATCATTGTTATATAGCTCAACACATTTAGTCTTATTGTTTGAATCTCATTTTCTTCATTATGTTAATATGATATTCTAATATCAATCTAGCTTACTGCAGTGTGCAACAAGTGTCTCATAGCAGCCGCCGACCGAACACACAGAATAACTTTATAACATCATTTTCAGCACACTCAAATGTATCTAATATGATAAACAGCGCCGTTTTACCCCTCATAAGCTTGAACGGAAGAAGCGGAAGCGGCGACTGCGGCATAATAAAAGTTTCGCTGCTCTCAAGCCGTGTGTTGCGCTCGTCTCTCATTAGCAAAAAAAGTGAGTGAAGTGACATGTGGCCAAGTATGGTGACCCATACTCGGAATTTGTGCTCTGCATTTAACCCATCCAAGTGCACACACACAGCAGTGAACACACACACACCGTGAACACACACCCGGAGCAGTGGGCAGCCATTGCTGCGGCGCCCGGGGAGCAGTTGGGGGTACGGTGCCTTGCTCAAGGGTCTCACCTCAGTCGTGGTATTGAAGGTGGAGAGAGCGCTGGACATTCACTCCCCTCACCGACAATCCCTGCCGGACCTGAGACTCGAACCCATGACCTTTGGGTTACAAGTCCGACTCTCTATCCATTAAGCCACGACTGCCCCACCACAATCGCTCCAGTGGCAGCACAGCACTCGCCCTGCTCTGCTCTGCTTCATACTACAGTAACATTAATAATCTCATCCAAGGTGAAGGCGACACCTCCCATGATTCCTGCTCAATCTCGGTGTCATCAAGCTACACCTTTGTTTTGAATAGGCGAGAAAAATGACATATTGTGCCTTTAATACAAATTTCTATAGGTGGCATTTCAAACATTAATTATTAAAATCATCAAATGTTTCTGAAATTATGTTGTGTAAATGTTTTATGGTGTTCATTTTAATTAGAATTCTGTATTTTGTTTTCATTAAACTATATAGTATTTAGATATAATTCTCAAAATATAAAATTGCAACCCATTTAAATTCAAATTACAATTCTGCATTCATTTGAATTCGAATGGAAATGAATTTGAAAAGAATTGTCAATTAAATTCTGAATGGTGCATGGTCTTATTACATAAAACCAGTTGTGCAAAAAATCTATGATGGTCCAACCGCAGGGCTTGTCATATAGTATATCACATTCTTCTCATCTGCCTATCCACTTAAAATGACATCACCCTGAGAGTCCGATTGATGTCACATTAAAATGATATTTGATTCCGAAGTACACTTTTGGGATATGGCTCTCAGTTTTCTAGTTTTCTCTGGCTCTTGCTGTTAAACATGAAGCCCTATTAACTTACTGGATCTTCCTTTAAGCCTGCCAGTGTATCACTTTATTGTTTTACCATTTTAGAGGACTTTATGAGCATCATGCAACACATGCTTGTTGAAAGCAAAGCATCAGGTGAATGATTAAGAGGCCTATTCATGTTGAATTGAGTTGTCACAGTAGGAGAGTGATGTTAGTGAAGGGGGGACCATGTGGAACTGCCCCAACAATTAAAAATAAAGCAGCTCCATTCAGCAGGATGAAACAAAAGAGACAAGCTTCCTCTGAACGTGAGGCTCTGTTACAGTGGTGTGACCCCAGCCCATGTTCCACAACGGGAGGCAAGGGATAAAAGGCTGGAGGAGACAAAGAGGCAACTGCAATTCGGGTGGTGTGCTGCAGGCTACACCGCTTACTGGGAGGCCCCTAAAACCTCCAGGGCCTCCAGTGACAGGCGTGAGCATACAATAGAGAGGCCTGGGTAGGGGAGGCTCAATCTTGGGTAGAGTAAGCCGCATCTGGGCTCTATAGTCTGACCGTCTGGAGCACAGACGAGCATGCTTCTTGCCATCATCACATGAGTGGATAGTTTTGGAAAGCATAAATAGATGATCATAAATATTATTTTGGTTTGCCAGGAAGCTCTATCAGTGTCAATACTAAAGCTATTTGACTGCCTGAAATAAAGTTTCAAAAAACTATGTAACCCAACACTCCTCACCTTTTCTCCCAAAAGACCGCAGGTTAAAAGCATAATGGAACAGGTGGTGCTACTCACATAGCCGATACTCATTTTGACAAAAAAACCCCAAAAAAACTAAAAAGTGTGTGTGTTTGTGTGTGCTTTAGGGTGTAAAATGAGCATGACTTTCATTTAGTTCCTTTAGTGATGTAATTGACCATAGGGATTTCACATTGTTGTCTTCACAGCTTCTGTTTGTCAGATGATACAGACATCAATCTTCACTGCGCATCTGACTTAAACAAACATGCTTCAATGTATCGATTATACTTTATACTTTGTCTTGCATGGTTTATGATGCATGCTTGTGTGCCACGAATATCATCTAAGACTTTTTGACACCTTATGAAATTTCTTTGATAATTTTTTAGGCGAAGTTACAGTTAGTTTGAAGCAATTAATTTATATTTTAGCATTCTAATGACTGGTCTTCAAATAGGGTAAAGAAAAAAAGAACAAAAGAATTCCAATCATCTCAAGATGCTCATTTGGACCAAAAGAAAAAGATTGTCTGTGTGTATTTGTGTAGTAGAACACCATCATTTCCACCTTGAAAAAAAAAAAAAAAACCCTGGCAGAGGTAGCACATTAACATTTAAGGGTCTGCTCTTATAACATGCATGTTCAATCCCTAGAAGAGGTAACCCAGTTCCCATCATAATCCTGCTCCATGAATACAGTATTTTAACTCTGAGAATGACATGCAGTATTGCTCCAGGGCTGTTCCTGCAGTTAGTGTGCTATTAGGTGCTGAATGAAAAGTGTCTGTCAAATGGCTCAGGAAAACCTGCTCTTTGTCTCCCTTAATTGAAAACATCACAAAGATTTACAACTCTGCAAAGTTACCAATGTATCTGCAACAGAGTCAGCACTGAAGTTACATTGAGGCTCAGAGCATTTACAGGTTTGTACTCAAGTGTTTCACTTTTTCTTTTGTTTCAATGACATGATGCAAAAAAAAAATGTGTGTGTGTTTGGACCTAAACATTCAAAGAACAAACAAAAAACATAAAAAACATATATTTTTCATATATACAATAACTAGAACACAGTTCTTCTATATGATTAAAGTGTTAAAGGATTAGTTCACTTAATAATTAAAATTTCCTGATAATTTACTCACCCCCATGTCATCCAAGATGTTTATGTCTTTCTTTCTTCAGTCGAATGCACATCGCAGAGCAATGCAAGACGAGCAGGTTAAAAAAAAAAAAAAAAAATTTTTAAATGACCGATCGCTTCACTAGATAAGACTCTTATTCCTCGTCTGGGATCGTGTAGAGCTCTTTGAAGCTGCACTGAAACTGCAATTTGGACCTTCAACCCGTTGAACCCCAGTGAAGTCCACTATATGGAGAAAAATCCTGGAATGCTTTCCTCAAAAACCTTAATTTCTTTTCAACTGAAGAAAGAAAGACATAAACATCTTGGATGACATGGGGGTGAGTAAATTATCAGGAAATTTTAATTCTGAAGTGAACTAATCCTTTAAAAATAATAAGCAATTAGAAGCGTCCTGAAAAAAAACAAAACAAAAAAAACAAACAAAAAATAAAGCAGGAAATTATATCACAGAGAGGAACCCTGTGTACCTTCTTCACTGTGTTCATATCTCCTAAAAATATCATATAATGTGCCATTTTAATGACATGGTTTGTTCATATTGTCAAACGGTAAAACCACAAGAAAATGTCATGATGACTTCAAAAAGTCAAGTGATGTTTGTAAAAAACGAAACAAAAAACAATGCTTTTACATAGTAAAATGTTTTAAAACCTTTTTTAAAATGGAAAATAATTTAAGTGTTTGCATTTGGGGGGCATATTTATTTATAAAAGGTGGTGGGAGGGGGGTAAATTGTTTTAATGATGTGGAAATGTGTGTATTCATAACTTTGTAACTGATATTTTGTACAACTGTGAATTTAGTAACTGTTCATTTAATTATATGTTTTATCTACCTGCCCAGGGACTATGGGTGGAAAATAGCAAGTTGCTAAAACCTGGTGCAATGCATCTCTCCTTGTTATACACAGGGTTAATGTTTTATTGTGCTTTGTCCCTGTTCAAATAAAAGAAATAATAATAATAATAATAACATACAAAAGTATTAAGAACGCATATGAATAGTTTTAAAAAAATTGTAATTTTGGACATAATTATTTGTCACTGACACTTAAAAATTCCACAGTTCTTCTTGGGCTAATGAATCCGGCTTACATTTTTTGTCTCAAGCTGTTGGAGATAAGAGTTTAATGATTTAACACATCTACCATCTGCTTTATATTTGACTTTCATGCAGAGAGTGACCAAACTGGCACTTTATTTAACATATAGTTTGAATATGTGGCAAATATGAACTTGTTTTCAGAGCCTGCAGACACCGCAACACCTACTATAAATGTGAATTGATGAGTGAATCAGCTCTACTCCACCCACTGCATGAGTCTCACTTCAGCTGCATGGCGCATGCAGAAATATGTGTCAGTAGTGCTACCATGGAAACCCATCTGAGGGGCATAGCAGTACCGCATCCAACACATGGGATTTCAGATCATTCAGATGATGGAATCTTGCTTAAGTCTGTATTTTAACATATTACGCTTTCGATCTCATTTCAAAACGCATCAAAACGCACTATACTATTTGCTGCATTATGGATTCAGAGTATAGCTGTAATATCTGTCATGTTGTTTATTTCTGTGAAGCCATATTTCTTTCATTTTACTACCGGTATGCACGGTAAAAAGGGCAAACTTGGGGGGCTGTCTTTGCGCGCGGTGCGCCGCCCAACCGGAGATGCGCGAGCGGACACTGGCTCATTCGCTCTGGTGCGGACACAGGAGTCAGCGAGGCATGTGTTTGGACACCGGCGTTTCGATTAGATAGAAAAGACACTTCTAGAATCGAAACACCTGAGCGTTTTCCTTTCCCACCGGCTGTTATTTGCCAACGGCCGTTTCTCGCGCCATCAGTTGTTTGAATTGCCACCTCACGCAGGATTGCAGCTCCCTGCTCTTCGTAAACATTCGTGAATGGAAAGCAACTGCAGAACAGATATACATCTTGTCAAACGTTTCTCGAATCCTCTGCAGTTTTGTGATTGATTAGCTGGATCCTCTTGCATCCTGAGGGAAGATGGAGACCTTCTTCGCTGAGGTGGGCTCATTTTGTAATAAAGAGAACGTGTCATTTCATCTGTTGTGCTTTATGTGCAATGCAAAAACAATAGATTATGTGCTATATTTGTGAAATAATAACCGGTGGACAGCTTAATTATCATTGGCTGTGCCTCAGGATGTTGCGTGTAATGCTGTCTCTTCATATAACAGTGCCATTCCTTTTACATACACACAAGCGTTTTTAATGTTTGTCATTTCAAGTGCTTCATTAAAAGCGACCAGTGCGTTATTTCACACGTTGACAGTAGTTTATGGTGATGTCGCGTGCATCGGTGACTCGCGCTCGCCTGGGCTGTGGCGCGCATGAGGGGGGAAGGGGCTCGCGCATTGAAGCAGAGGCAGGGTCTCTGTCTGATATGATACTTCTTCAAGGTTTTCTAAACCTCTCCCATTTTCCAAATTGTTGATTTTCATGTATCTACGTTATTTGTTATGAATTAATGACATGACATATCTCTGATTCCAAAACCAGCGCGTGACTGTGTTGTGAAGGCTGTCCGGACATAATTGGGATTATTCCCACATTCCATATTCAGAGCATTCACCTTGAGCCTGATTGGAATTGTTCAGGAACATATATGCAAGGGCTCATTATGAACCTGCCACAATGAATGCATGGTGGTTTTGTTTACCTGATCTGTATTCTGCAGAACAGGCCTCACAATTACATCTATTTGTTTCATTTCTACCTCTGCTACTGTCTGTATACCATTTGCTTCTCATTTTCATTTACAGTATACAGTTAGATTGGCATGCCCAAATCTTACTTGATTGGATGATTTTGTCATTGCTCTTTCTTTCTCTTTCTGTTAAAGGGTTAGTCCACCCCAAAATGAAAATTCTGTCATTAATTACTCACCCTCATGTCGTTCCAAACCCGTAAGACCTTCGTTTATCTTTGGAACACAAATTAAGATATTTTTGATGAAATCCGAGAGCTGTCTGACTTCTACATAGATAGCAATTTAACCACCACTTTCAAGGTCCAGAAAGGTACTGAAGACATCGTTAAAATAGTCGATGTGACTGCAGTGATTCAACCTTAATTTTATGAAGCGACGAGAATAATTTTTGTGCGCAAAACAAAACAAAAATAACGACTTTATTCAACAATTTCTTCTCTTCTGTGTCATTCTCATACGCTGTTTACGCCCAGCGCTTCCAGGTTCTACGTCAGAATGCCGACTCATTATTGGCCGACGCTGATCACGTGAGCAACATGACGCATGCGTGTGATGCTGACGCAGGAGCCCGGCCAATAATGACTCGCCGTTCTGATGTAGAACCTGAAAGCGCACAAAAAGCATTCTTGTCGCTTTATAAAATTAAGGTTGAATCAATGCAGTCACGTCAACTGTTTTAACGATGTCTTTAGTACCTTTCTGGACCTTGAAAGTGGTGGTTAAATTGTTGTCTATGGAGGAGTCAGACAGCTCTCGGATTTCATCAAAAATATCTTAATTTGTGTGCTGAAGATGAACGAAGGTCTTACGGGTTTGGAACGACATGAAGGTGAGTAATTAATGACAGAATTTAAATTTTTGGGTGAACTAACCCTTTAAATGCACACAATCTTTGCACACACAAACACCTTCATTTTATCCAATACAGAATTACAGCATTCCCATTAAGCCATTTATCCTCTTGAGCACATGCTATGTGTCTCAAATGGTTTTAAGCTGTCAGCATTTAATCTGTCAGAGTGGACAGCACACTAACGCAAGGCTTAGTGAGTAAATGACATTAATTTATGATGCAAATACTCTAGATATTGTATTTATCCGAGAGAGGAGTTGGAATCTATGTGTTTATCGCTATGCTATAAGAAACTGCAAAAGTAGGCTGTATGATGGCCGATAGGAAACTTTTCTGTCTATGGAACTGGAGAACTTGATTTTTGTATCCTTCACAGGGTACTGTCTGGAAGGGCCATTAATTTAATTTATGCGGCATTTACGGTGAAATCTGTCTCTGAGGTTCTAATTGCTGGTCTTTCCAAGTGCTTCAGATAACCACGATGCTTGTGATACATCAGCTAATATGAGTACAAATAGCTAGCTGGTTCTTGCCCATGCCAAAATGGCTGCCAAGATGGGAGTTGCGAGTGGTTGGCAAGTGTTTCATCTTGTTTCTAAGGTGTTTTGAGTGATGTTTAGTGAGTTGCTTTATGGTTGAGTATGGGTGTTTACAAGGGCATTAAGAGGTGGTTGTTTACAGGACCAAGTCAACAGCAACTTCTCCCTTGTCTTTTGATTTCCTGGTCCCTATAAATGCCTTGCGTCCATTAGCCCATAAGTCCAAAATAGTAAGTATGATCAAAAAAAAAAAAGCCTTAGCTAGTGTTAATGTAGGGGGCAGAGGTTAACTTTCCCCCAAGGGAGTTGTGTATAGACTGACACTTGAAATGGGGCAATACATGTAAGATGCAGTGAAGCACGTAAGCCCCCCAAAATACACGCCTGACCCGCCCACTAATATCCTTATCTCTGCCCAACATCCTAATGTGTCATCACCCAAAAGAATCTCAGGAGCCCAAGGGTGTTTCCTCAGATACTGAAAGCTCAGTGACCCTTTAAAGCACAACACAGAGGCACAAACTGCTTTCATTCTAATTTTTATTTACCTTCTTTCTTACTACCTATCTTTTAGCGCCCTTTTTTTCTGCTGTCTGCTCTGCGGTGACAGTTCAGGTTATCATTTTGGTGACTCAACAGTCAACACCTCTAGTCCCCACAGCAACATTAGAAAGGAGGCATGTTTTATCTTACTGGGTCACCCCATGGTCCTAGTGCCTGGACTTTAATTTTGGAATCATATGGAGCATGTGGACTTGTTTCCTTTTCATAGCTCTATTCAGATGAGAACTGCATGTGAAGGCCTACATCTTTACAGGAGGTTCTATTTTTATGCACAGATTTTTACAATCTCAGTTCAAACAACAATCTTTTTTTTTATCCAAAGAAAGTAATTCCAGTATGGTGTTGGGTGTAACAGCCAAACCAATAGCGACTGAATTTCTCCCAATCTGGCATCCTGTGGTCATAACAATTTGGCAAACCCAACCTTGACCTTGATGTCAAGAGTACCAGAGCTTCTCACTTATGCTTGACTGTGATGTAAACACTGTGTGAGAGTAGGTGTAAATCCTAAAATTATGGACTGATATTTTATTCTATTACAGCAAATATGATTTTTGTGACAACACTCAGTACTGAAAAGAGAGTCCAATGTGTGTATAAAAGGGTTTTCATTAAATTTGGTTTTGTAGTAATTTTGTAGAATTTTTTATTTATTTTTTTTTTCAGGTCAAATTCTGGCTTGAATTTAATTCCTTTATAAACTTCTTGAGTCTCTGTTCACTTAAAATGACTCAACCAGTACTAAGGGGCCTAAAAACAGTACGGAAAACTTTTTATGTGTTTTGGCTGTTCATTTACACGACAACAGCATTTGGGGGGCCTGAAAATGTAAACTTTTAAAAACAGGTTTCAAAGTTTTTCAAGTTTTTGAAGACGATACGTTATCGGCTCTGTGTAAACTACAAAAATGCGAATTAGTGAAAATGGTGATGTCATGCGCATGAGTATTACGTGTTTAGTCTATAGAGGGTATGCATCAATGTCACTTTCCCGCCGGAACGCGCTCCCTCAGCTGGACTGAGTGGTAAAAGAACCTGCTGCGACTAGATTTAATAGGGGAAACTGCGAAAACGCAAGTTAAACAAACGATTACACTAAAGGTTGGTCTCGAAAGTGTTCCTTTCAACTTGTCAAATAAACCTAATCCATGGATATTGACATGCAGCCAGGAGTTGTGTTTCCTGACATTTATATGTGCCTGATTTCGACGCCGGGGAAACACATAAAGAAAATCTGCCTGTGAATATTTTATGTTACTAAATATAGGTAGGTCTAAATCCGAGTAATCACTTGTAATCAATGTTATATATATATCGTCATATCGTCCAGTATAGTTTGTCAGTGTATACAAACTTGTATAGTTTTTGTCAGCAAATTATGCAGACTATAAGATAGTAAATATTTAATTGATCAGTTGTCAACACAATATATAACAATACAATATATACGGTATGATTTTACCTCAAAATCCAACAATTTGACACAAAATGATAACTGCAAATCCATGTTTCTGTGCTGGAGTCCAGCTCTTTTTTCTGTAGCATTCGGCAGTCTTTAAATATATACCTCAGATTTTGTGTAAAAGCTATCACAAAGCTCTTTCCCATTTTGGAAGTGTTTTGTGTGTTTTTCGCGGCATTCACGCTGAATACCAGCGCTGCCGCTCTGTCTTTGTGCCACTCAGTGGGCGTAACCGCAGTCATAACGGTCGACGGTGACGTCACGTGCATACCCTTTATAGGTGCATAGTTTTTCTTTACAAAGTAACATCGCCAACTACTGGCCTGGCGTGCATAATACAGTGTTTTTAGTGTTTTTGTGGATCCGTGTGAATGGGGATCGTTTTGACAATGTTGTCGTCTGTATGCGAAAAACGCAAAGGAAAAACTTTTCCTTTTAGTACATTGTTGTTGTGTAAATGTGTAAAACCTCAATATTTGCAGAAATGCTTGCAGACACAATTGTGCCACTTTGGCATGTCCACAATCAGAAGCAACACAGCAGTGGTAAGTGGAGGGTGCCAACCCAAACTGTTTCTCACCAGACACAGAGACCTATTTATAAACATGGGCTGGGGGGTAAAAGCAGAAAGGGACAGGAAGTCAGAGAAAAGAGTGCAAAAGAATTGAAGGGGAAAATGGAGAAATAAAAGAAAAAGATACTAGAGCAAACACTGACTATTTCTGAACTTATGAATGGAATGGATGTTGGCATGTCATTTACATTTTTATGGCTTTTGGGCATTAATATAGAATTCTAGTGTAGGAAAACTAAAATATAAAAATAGGAACTCATGATGTATCGGTACCATGTATTATCGGCCGATGTTAGAGTTTTTTATATGTATTGGCCTGTATTTGATATTTAGGCTCATTTTTACATTTAGATTAACATCATCCAACACCTATAATCTTGTTTTTTTTTGTAAAACACTGTTACATAATCTTTAGCAAATTTCAAAATAAATAATCTTTTTCATAGTTTTCTTATGGATTCTTGTGAAGTTTCAGTTGAAAGTTCACCTCTTCGTCTTTAATGGCGATAAATATCCAGTATATCATCCACGTGATGGTGGATTGTGTTTTTGTAGTTTTTATTTTGTATGTTCTCATGCCTAAATTCACTTGTAGCTTTTAAGTTTTAGTTTTTAGTATTTTTTTAGCATTTTGTTCATCCCTATATGAAGTTGTTTGGTAGATAAAGTGTGAGAAAGGTGGCAGGAGCTTCAGCAGATGTTTCACGGTGCAGAAAATGAAGATAATTTGATCTGTCAAATGAGAAAATCTGTATCATCCTCTATTACAGCATTACAGAACCTGTGTGTCTGTTCTTCCAGGTCAGAGCAGAATTCATGTTTCATGATGACATGAATTGGGTGTCCTCTCTCGCTCTCTGTGTCGCTGGTTCTGAGGAAATCAGCCACTGGAGATGTGTGACCTATATTTCCTAAGCAGCTTCATTTGAAACGACTGCCTTGATTAGTTCCACTGTGAATCTCTCTCTCTTCCCCTCTCTCTGTATATCATTCTCTCTTAACACAACATTCTTTTACCGCTATCTCTCCTCTCTTTTCATTCATCCATTGCTGCAATGCACTAATTTCACAGGTTGTTTGAAGTAGAGGGATCTAGCATTGACTTATCACATACTGTGAGGCTTTGGAAAAGACTGGTACCATCAGCTCTTAGAGATATTCTCTCGGTCTCCTTTGATTTTTTCCCCCTGCACTTGTTTGGTTGCTGTTGAATAGCTTAAATGTGGTATGATTGTGGATTGTTTGTGTGCGTGTGCGTTTACCACCTCTTATCTTGGAAAGTTTTCCTTCCTTCAAGGGGATAACTATTGATCGTCAATGTGTCAGATTCTCATTTTCACATTAGAAAAGGCATTTCTCACGGATTCTTGTGAGGTTCCACTCCCCATTATTTCCTGGGGAGCGGAACCTCATATTATAGCAAGGTGTGCATTGAATCTTCACAATCTCGCCCGAACTATTAGATTTGGAATTGAATTAAATAAAACTAGTATTTTATTTATCTTACCTGGGATTTTAAAACCATTAATTGTTCTCAGACATCCAAGGACTATCAGCTGAAAATATTTCTTATATGTTTGTTTTTACAAAAGACATTTGGTGGTCAGATATTTTCAGGTAATGGTCAATAAACTGTGCAATCGACTGTTTTCTACATTGCTGTGCTTGTTTCATGTCTTTTGTATATCACACATAATTTCAATTCTAATCATTTTTTTTTATTATTATTTATTTTCTACACTGTAAAAGTGAAGTGTGAAAGTGAAGTGAAGTGACATGTGGCCAAGTATGGTGACCCATACTCGGAATTTGTGCTCTGCATTTGACCCATCCAAGTGCACACACACAGCAGTGAACACACACACAGCAGTGAACACACACACCGTGAACACACACCCGGAGCAGTGGGCAGCCATTGCTGCGGCGCCCGGGGAGCAGTTGGGGGTATGGTGCCTTGCTCAAGGGTCTCACCTCAGTCGTGGTATTGAGGGTGGGGAGAGCGCTGGACATTCACTCCCCTCACCGACAATCCCTGCCGGACCTGAGACTCGAACCCATGACCTTTGGGTTACAAGTCCGACTCTCTATCCATTAGGCCACGACTGCCTAAAAAGTGAAACAATCGCATCATTTATTTAAAGGGGTCATGAACTGCATTATTTTCTTATTTGATAATGTTTCCTGGGGTGCACTAATAATGTTAGTATGATTTTTTACATCAAAAATGGTCATAATTTAGAAATAAAAGGCATTTTTCCTACCCTGATTTTATCCCTCTGATTTGAACACTCTGTTTTAAGGGGCGTGTCTGCTGTGAGACTTCAGTGTAAATGCCCACTGCTGTGATTGGCTAACATCTTTGCATATGAAATAGTGAAGTATTACATGTGGAATACTCTTGAAAACTTTTAGCACCTTTTTACTATTAGAGTTCTCAGGGTTTACTAATTGTGAAAAGTGTTGATTATAGCATTATATTTAGATTGTGGCATGAAAGGTTGCAGTGATGAGCACGTAGCTGATCACAGACATGTTGAGTGAATGAATGCAGTGATATCGTCATTGTAACTCGATTTTGGCACACTAACGAATGCTTTCATCATAACTAACAGAGCAAACACAATGTAAATAAGAGATCCATTGATTCTAATGGGAGTTTTGGCGAGAGTCCAGAACACTTGAACACTAAGAGAAACAATGTGAAGTTGACCATTTAGTCACTGGTTTGATTTTGGTTAGACATGTACACATAATCCATACATATCAAACGATCTGTAAAAAAGCAATAGTGACACAGTAAAAACTTTTTACTCACATAAGTGTGTTGCGCCATTCCTGTCGGATCTAATGTAGAAGGCACAGCATTGTTTTTTAATTTCAGGCTCTCTGCAAATCCAATGCAGCTACTGGGTTTTTCCACAAACTGGCACTGCACAATATTTTGTACTCTTCAAAGCCATGTTTATTGCTTAGTTGCTCGATCCAGTGTTAGAGTCATATCTGTTATTTACCTACTACTTGTCATGCACGAATCAGTGGGTGGGGCTACAGTGGTAATGATGTAGAAGTAGGCGTTGATCTTCTGCAGAGACGATCTTTTACCTATCTAAATATGCAAATTCCACAACGAGTCGTTATCTGGGCTTGGTTTCAATAAAAGCTGTTTTTGGACTAACAAGGAAGTTTTCATTTCTGAAACTTACAGGATATTCTTGTAGGATGATGACCTGTTATATGTCAAAAGCTCAAGGAAAATTTGATTTCTCAATTAAGGACCCGATGCATCTTCATATTGGTCTAATTGAAAACCATGATTTCTGGTTTTGTTCCATTTGGCTAAAAAAGAAATAACACTCCCCCAAAACATTTAAATACATTTTTAATTATTTATTGTACATAACAAAATGCATATTTTAAAAAGGCATCACAATAATCAGTCAGATCTTTCGAAGAGAAAATTCCTGTCTTTATTTAGAGTAAGTAAAATAAATTAAACATTTACTAACAAAAATGTTTTTAGTTTTATCTTAAGTGACAATTCTACTTAAATATTATAACTAATGTAGCTTTTGTTTTGTAAAATTAAGTTGAAAAAAAAAATTATTGCAATGACCTACATTAAGTAACATTTTGGCTTGTTTCTAAAGAAAATATATTGATTAAGTGTGGTATAGTCTTTTTAATAAATATTCTTTGGCTGTAAAAATAAATAAATAATTAAGTTGGTCCAAAACAAAGTATAATTTTTTTCAGTGTAGGTATCCATGTAATAAGCAGGATAATGATTCCTGATCCACCCTGTCAGGATTTATTTTGAGATAGTGATTGGCTGACTCTACATTATCCCTCCCTTAAGATATTGTAGCCATATTTAGTTCCAGTTCACCCACATAACCGTGTTACAGGATCACGATCAGGATATACAGTGACTATGAAGGGTCTCGAAATCAGGATGGAGGCAGAGACATAGAGAAAAACTGATATCTACTGCATGTGTGCGCACTTGTGTTCACAGTTAGATAGACCAGCAGAGAGAAGCACTGAGCAAAGTTCTCTCTCCTGACCCAGATCAGCCGCCTCCGCCTGCCTGTGAATAGCAGATCTGACAGACCGCTCCAGGGAAAAGTGCAAATCTCTTTCTACCACAGCTGATGCACGTGTGCCCCTTCATGTGTCTCCATTCCTCCTTTTCCTCTCTCTCTGTACATTCATGGCATCATTATATGGCCTAGTCATTGTCCCGGTCCCTTGTGTATAATTAGAACGGTCTCTCATAAAGTCTCACTCATCTGAAGTGATAGCTTTTTCTTTTATTCAAGTCGTTTTCTTTGAGGCTGTCAGAATATGAACTAAACCCTATGCAGAGAGAAACCAGGGTGCCTCAATCCCAACATTAAGTCTCAACTTCTGATCATTGCAGGGTTTTAACCTGGGCACATTTTATAACCAGAAGCCCTTTAGCCATGGAAAATAAGGGTCACACTTGGTTTCTTTTAGGAAAATATAGGTTTGAAATGTCTGACTACCAAGTCAAGTCAAATCAAATTTATTTATATAGCACTTTTGACAGTACACATTGTTTCAAAGCATCTTTACAGACGATCATGATACAAGCTATATAGTATGTATTGCTTTGAGTGTACTGGGTCTATGTGGATGAAGTTGGACATACTTATGGCGCTTTTCCACTGCATGGCAGGGTTCGGTACGGCTCAATTCGTCTCTCTTTTTGGCGCTTTCCAACTGCATGGGATGGCTCGGTACGGAACGGTACGGTTCGCTTAAATAGTACCACCTCGGTGGAGGTTCCAAGCGTGCCGAACCGATACTAAATGTGACGTGTAAACACTGCAGATCACTGATTGGTCAGAGAGAATCGTCACTACCAGNGTGAAAGAGGGCATAATAGGTGCCTTTTAACCCAACCTGCTGGGTTTGTCCATATTTTACCCAGCTTGGGTTTTTTTAACCCAGCATTTTTTAGAGTGTATGGCGCTTTTCCACTGCATGGCAGGGTTCGTTACGGCTCAATTCGTCTCTCTTTTTGGCGCTTTCCAACTGCATGGGATGGCTCGGTACGGAACGGTACGGTTCGCTTAAATAGTACCACCTCGGTGGAGGTTCCAAGCGTGCCGAACCGATACTAAATGTGACGTGTAAACACTGCAGATCACTGATTGGTCAGAGAGAATCGTCACTACCAGCGCCATTGGATTTGAAACACGAGACACCAAACCGGCTAGATTTAAATAGTCAGTAACAGCCACCGCAGTATCATTTGTTCTCGAAACGACTTGCTTTAAATGACTGTCGCACACAACTTGAAAAAAGAAATGGCTGTATCATGGTCAGTAGATGAGGTGCAGACTCGTTGGTAGACGAGGAACGGATCCACGGCAGTAGAGGCGGCGCGACTATACGATCAGTCTATAATCAATAGACTTCAGCAGATGATTTTTTAATAGGATTTCGTTTATCTTTAATGTTGTTCAGTGTTGTGACATCTTGGAAAATGTTTTACTGTGAGTGACAACAGCATCTGAAATGTTGACCTTTCCAGGATGGCAGACATGTTGCCGTGTGGAGCAGTCGAATGTGGCATCTAGGTTTAAATATTTAAGGAGTAAATTATATAATTTTTATTTTTTGGTTTCAAAGCAATCCTTTTAAATTGAGAAGACTAAAATCTAAAAGATATTATCACTATGTGTTTTCTTAAGTGGTTTGTTGCAACCAGCAGCTTAGTCTGCTCAAGAGCTAAAACAGTCTGACCTGATGTGGCCATGCCGTTTGAGGCTGAGACTAGTTGGCAGGTGCTAACAACACCGACAGAGTTGCTGTTATAAGAGGTTTTCCTACATAATAATATCATGTGGCTAATATTGTAACTGACTGTTTATAGTTAGTAAATAGCTGTACTACTGTTCAAACTTTTCAAAGAAATTGACATTTTTTTATTCAGCAAAGAAATGATCAAAATTTGATCAAAAATTGATCAAAAGTGGCAATAAAGACATTTATAATATTTATAACGTTTATAAAATAACTCAAGATTTATGTTTCAAAAAGTGATAATCTTTTGAACTTTCTATTCATCAAATAATTTTGAAAAACAACATATCATGGTTTCCATCAAAAATGTTAAGTAGCACAACATCCCCAACATTGATAATAATAAGAAATGTTACTTGAGCACCATATCAGCATATTAGAATGAATTCTGAAGGATTATGTGACAGTGAAGACTGGATTAATGAAAAAACAGCTTTGCCATCACAGGAAATACATTTTAAAATATATTAAAATGGAACAAAGCTGTTTTAAATTGTGATATTTCACAGTATTACTGTTTTTACTTTATATGATCAAATAAATGCAGCCTTGGTGACCATAAGATACTTCTTTAAAAAACATTAAAAAAAAACTTACCAACCCCAAACATTTAAACAGCAGTGTACAGTATATGAACAGAACTTTCTGTATGTTCAGTTAGATGAGCTGAGTAAGGTGAGAGGAAGGCCTCAGCACATGCAGAAGAATATATGTGTATGGGAGAGGGAGAAGTACCCATCAGAAGAGAGGTGAGGTGAGGTGAGGTGGATCGCATCAACAGTACAGACACAAACATGCAGGCTAAAAATATACCCATGCTGCATTTGACTTTTCTCTGCAATATTTTCTTGATCCTCTGCACAGGCATTCAAAAATCAGTCCAGTTTTATTTATTATCCATCTGTGTCTTAAATCAGTCCATTTCCCCAATGCAATATTTCAACTTTAATATTTAACCTACTGCCCTGTCCACTCCACTATTGCCCTAGTTCACACCCAACACCTGCTGCCACGACCCTGCCACTATGTTGCCATGGCAGCCATGTGCTTGTGCTAAACCCTCAGATGAAGAGGTGGCAGCTCGGTGGGATTATTGTAACACTGCGGGTTATTATAGTGATTATAGTACCTTTATAATGCTCACAGAGGTTTTTTGAATCTTCCTAGGGAAATTTTGTGGGAAATAGCTCTTGTGTTATGTCTATGAAACTGGACAAATTGCACAAGCCTGCGTGTAACCTTTTGGTAGATTACCAGCTTGTGTATTCTCTTTCTTGCTGGCTGTATAGGCCTATAATTATCAGAACTCAAACAGCTAGGCCTGCGATGTAATTAACTCCCTTTGTCATTTCAACTGCAGCTTTGGCTTTCCTGATTTAGCATCGTTTCCCCTGTGATTTCACCCTGCTGTGATTAGAGCCAAAATGGATGACTTCACGAGCGAACCATGTTAACCCAACACTTTTTCGGGTCACATATTATGAGACACTGCTATGCTTTTAAGGATGAATTTCACATTATGTCCACATCACATTTTATATCATAAATTATTTTGCGTAATGAAATTTAAGCCTACAGTATCTTATGAGCATTTGAACTTTGGCATTATAGTTTTATGGATTATAAGCACATTATCCCCTAGATTCTCATGACTGTAATGCATCAAGATGTGTTACATTTTTTTGTAATTCCACTTATTCTCAATGGTGATTCACATAATAATCACATTACTGTAATACTGTAATTTTTGGATGTTTCTAATCCACATAAATTAGGGACAACAATGCATAATAAGTACACATAATGAGAATCGAGGAGAAAGTGAGAAAAAATGATGAATTCAAAAAAGTTAATGGTTCTTACGATTAGACTTCAGTTCCTTTTTGAAGGAATTGTCCAAAAAGACCTTAATATATTTAGGTTTCATGAGATTCATCCATAAATCACTTTAAAGGAACACTAGATTCCCAAGATGTGCTCCACCATACCAGACATAATTACTCATTTAAAAGAAGTGTGATATGGCTTGTTTCTAACAAAAATTTTAACTTAAAAAGCAATCAAGCATGCAGTCAATTTATAAGTATCCAAATCTACCTAATAGATTTCCTTTTTTGCATATATCGATCGTTTGACACTCAAGAAAGAACAATGCAGCACTTCCAGAAATGCTGCATACAGTAACATCTGTCCTTTTCTGTACCAGTAGTCCACATATTCCCACTCTGTCCAGCAGAGAACATATATCTGCCCTTGATAGACAATTAACTCCTCTATTGCCATGGTGAACCGCTTGACCGTTTAGATCTCTGTTTTGCTCCTTTTCCAGATGCATAAATCTGTCAGCAGGTCGTTAAAAAAAGACATACTGGCTTGGCAGGGTGGGGGTCTCCAGACCCAGACAGGTGTCTCATTTCTTAGTCTTCAGTGTTCCTGCTTTTAAATCAAAATGGGGCATAGGGGTAAGAGAGAGCGACTGAGTGAAGGAGAGAGTGAGAGGAAGGAATTGAGAGGATGAGGAGAAAAGAGTGTTGAGATTGAGACTAAAAACAGTCTATACCGGCCCATCACAAACCACAGTAGATAATCCTGCTCAACGTTTCACATATTGTATGCATAAACTGATGTCTTTAATAGCTGTTTTTAATTGAACAATTCCATTATATGCCCACACTGAAAAGAATTACAGTTTGGGCCAACTTAAAATAAATAGTTTAATTTGTTACAGCCAAATTTATTCGTTCTTCTCAAATTCTATTTATATAAATTTTTATTTAATATTAATCAAAAATATATTTCGTTTCCCAAAGACAAAAACATATATACAAAGTAAAAAGATTATTTATTATAAAAACCATATACTTAATCAATATATTTCCTTTAGACATAAGCCAAAATGTTACTTAATATAGGTCAGTATAATCATTTTTTGTTTTTTTTACAACTTAATTTCACCATAAACTAAAAAATCTAAATTATGTAAACAAAACTTTATTTTTTATTTTTTTTGTGGTAAGTGTTTACTTTTGCTATTTACTTTTAGACAAACTGAACCAAACAGTTCAAACTGGAAACCATGATTTTCAATTTTTTCAAATGCTTAGAGACTTGGGCCAGTAGGAAACCACCTAGCAACCACATAAAAACATGCTTAAAACCACTCAGGACATTATAGTAACTTAACCTTGTCATTATGGCAACTTCTGGCAAGCACTGCAGGCAGGGCCAGATTAACACTTTGTTGTACCCTGGGCAACAATATTCAAGGGCCCCATCATCACGACCCCAGGTCACCATAATATGGTCATATACAGAATATATTACTGTAATATACAGTAAATATACTCAATACTTCAAATTCTAACTGTCATCAGGTGTAATTTGATTTACAATGCTCATAGAACTACAAATGCACTACTATGTCCCCTATCAAAGACATTCACTCACATATGATGCTATGAAAACAAAACACATCAGCATCTGTATAATCTGGTAAAATTGACCCACTACATTGAGAGGGAGGGAAATATCTTCCATNTTCTGCGTTTCTGATGTCCTTTTCCTTTTTTAATTTCCGCTTCGCGCTCCCACTTAGCTTCTCCATGTCAGATTTTTTTCTGTTGTAGCAACGCCTGACGTAACCCGCTCGGCGTAACATTTGACCCACCTCATGCAGACTGACCAATGAGGAGAGGGTCTTAATTTGAGGCCCTCTCTTCATTGGTCAGTCCGCATGAGACTGACTCTCAACCGCTCTCAACTCACGTTCAAAGTCATAGGCAGCGCAGTCTCTCTGTGCAGCGCAAAAGCCCGTGTTGACAGTTTGTTTAATATAAAGCGGGAGATTACCAGATACAGTATTTTGCTCGTGCCCTTGCTGCCCTGGGCCCTTTAGAGGTCTTGGGCCCCTGGGCAATTGCCCAGTTGCCCGTATGGTTAATCCGGCCCTGACTGCAGGTTTCCTTCAGAAAATCTCAAAATTCATTTTGGACTTGTATCTAATCTCCTGTGTTCCAGTTTCTCCTGTTAACATCAATGATCTTGTTCAGGCTGAGAATAAAATGCCCCATAAAACCAGTGAGTGTTAGTATGTAGGCCATAAATTAAAGGAGGAGGGGAGAGGTGTAGCAATGTGTAGCCAAGTCTAGCTTCCTCATCATCTCTCTGTATTCTTGCATATGGTGGGAATCTCTCAGGCAGAGCTTTTAGCCTAACAGCTTCATCTATCATTAATTTCTCTCACTCTTTCTCTTTCTGGCTCTCTCTCCTTCTGTCATGTATATTTGATAGCTGCACAGGAAGTGCAGTGTAATGTCATTTTCACACTGCTATGTGTGAACATACATGAGGTTAGGAAACGAGAGTGAGATAAAGGAGATATGAAGGGAAGGAAAGAAGAAAGGAAGGACGTGGAAGGTATACCAATGTATTAGCTAATCATCGGTATCAGATATTGAGCAATTTGTTTATAAACAGCGACAAAGTCAGTTATGTCCTGTCAATCAAACTAGGGTGGAAAACAGGTTTGTGTGAAAATGACAGAAGAGTTGCGATTTGTAGCATGAAAAAACTGAAAGGAAACAATTTGACACTTTTGCAAACCAACAAATCTGTCTACTTTGCATAATAAATCTCCAATTGATGTATTCTTGTTGATTATAATACTATACTGCTTTAAACTCATTAGAAGCAGTTGTCATTACTGAATTAAATGCTTTTGATTATTTATTCGTCTTAATATATTGTGCTTTTTCCTTTTAGAGTTCTCTGTCATATAAAAATTCATTCCATTTATTTTTAATATCTCCGCTTGTCTGGTTGAGAAGTTATAAAGCACTTTATGTTAAATGTGTAAAACATACTTGGCAATAAAATTATAATTTAAATTTCATTTAAAGCTATGTAATTAATTGTTAGTGTTTTTAGAGCAGCATAAAAAAAGCCACCAAATTATTCAAATAATTGGATATCGGTGTCATCTTAGTATTTTGTATTTCATTTGTTTAATTTTTCTTGGCTTTGTTTGAATATTATAGTTTTATACACTAAACTGTGTAAAAGTTCATAATGATATTCTTACACACATGAAGTATTTTGGAAGTTAAGTAGAAATGAATAAATGTGGTTATTACACTTGTTCAGCTTTTGCGTTCTTTCAGGCTTTATTTTAGTGTGCGGAGCTGCAGAAATGAAATCCTGAGAGAAACTCGCAGGGTGAATCATAGTCATTTGTGTCTTCAGGGCAATGTGCCTACAATAAGGACAGAAGCTGCTTTTCAGATCACCTGAGCAGCTAAAATTCTCCCTACAGGGCAGAAAGATGGGCAGAGTGTTGGCATTATAACTGAGTGATGTCTGAAATGGAGCAGAAATATCTCAGAATGGTCATGTTGCAGTAACTGAGACTCCACTGGTGAACACTGAAATGTCAGCATGTTTAGGGCTATAGAGGTGGGTGATGGGCTGCAGAATTTTCCTTGGGCCAATGAGTTTATTTTCCCTTTACCGTCAATACTCTCCCTCTTTCTTTTGCCATTTCTCTCCCTCCCTATCTTCTTGTCCGGCCATATCACAATATGCTTCTATTCTGCATTTTTAACACATTGCCAAGCATGCCAATTTCATTAATGCTATATTAATCCTCACAGACTCATTCAGGCACTGTCTGTTTCTCAATGTGAACATTATTGTCTGGTGGAATTGGTAAATCCCCCCATTGAAGGTTGATAAGAGGTTGAGAGGCTGTCTGGTGATGAATTAGGTTGGTCATTAGATGAAGGTTAATAATGGCAAGTATCTGTGCAGGGAGGTTTTTAAAGCCTGCGGTTTGTCAAGGTTGTGTAGATGTTCCATAACAGTTACCTGATGGGTTCTATGAGTCTCTGGCTGTTTTACATAGTGGTGGAAGATGACACTGGGTGTGAGTGGTGGCCACAACTTGAGATTTTTCTGATAAAAACTGTAGCAAATTAGCTCAAAATGGAAATATGAATAATTAATCAAAACTCGTCATAATTAATTATAAATATTTGCATCAGTTAATCGAATTATTTTCATGTAGCTGAATTAATATTACAATCAATTATTCTGTTTGGTCAGCGAACACTCAGTATTGATTGTCTATCAACTCTTCAGAAAGGATATTTTCTGTGGCCACAGAAAAATAACGCTTTCTTAGCATGTAGCTGTGATCATAATCGTTAAATTGAGATTGGTTTATAAGCAGATCAGAATCAACTCGCAAGAATGTGCACAAAAGTTTTATTCAACTAAATCACAAACACATAACAAATCTAACAGACACACATCACGCAAAAATAGGAAATGAGAAAGTGGAAGTGAATGAAACTGTAGCATAACAGAGGAATGAAAAGAGTCATTTAACGACCTGGAAGAACCATCAGTTTCTCACTATAAAGCACCTTTGTTAACAAAGGGGTTCACAACTTAATACTAAATCGCTGTTTAGTGTTCAAATGTACGATACTTGCAAATGCCTTTGCTGTTAAAGAGTGTCCGGATCTGCAGTCTCGGGAGAAATTCTTGATGGTTCGGTCCGATGGTGCTGAAGTTGTAATCAGCATCTTCTGTGTTAAATGAAGAAATGATGACGAACTTGCGCTGTTAATTTGACTCTGTTCTGGTTGAGAGAATTGTGCATGGCTTGCTGCTGAGGTCTCGATGAGAAAAAGTAACCGTGAAAGTCATGGTACAGTACTGGTGCAAATTGATTTTGGTTTTATTTCGATTAATCATACAGCCCTATGGTCAGGTCATTAATGTCGCTGGTTCCTCAGGGGTTGCATCATATAGACACTCTTGCATACCTTCTCCCAATAAGAGCATGCTCTCCTTATTCTCACATAAAGGGGTTTATGTGAGTGGTTGGGTGTTGCTTTTATATTTTCCAGCATTATAACCATTTTCTACTGACAGTTGTGTGAGTGCAACAGCAGAGATATCTGTTGATGAAGACGTTGAATTCTTTCATCTCTGTTCTGTTCATGCATGATTACCCGCTCTTGCTCTCCGTAGGGTCTGAGCTCTCATTAATGATTCGTTCGTTCAGATCGGGGAACAGACCAACAGCCTCTGCATCTGTGCTAATTAGCAGCTCCTGATCCCTGTTAGAGATGCTATCTGCGGATATATGCAAAGCCAAGAGTTTCTGATAAGAACATGAACGCTTGAGAGAAAGACAAGGCAAACATCGCTAAGTCATTTTCAGTTTCTGTACTTTTTCCCATGCATACAACACACATAATGGCATGCGTGTTTAGGGCTGCACGATTAATTTAAATAAAATCAAATTTGCAGTATGGCCGAGTGAATCATGGTACTGTGTTCATTTACACGCGTGCAGCTTTTGATGCAATGTTTTCAGTGTCTTGAAGTGGCTCGGTTTGCTGTAAATGCTGGTCTAAACACATCTCTGCATCTGTTTGAGTCACTTATAACCTGCATTTGGGATGCAACATGCGTCAAACATATTCCCAAACTTGCTTATAAAATGATATTGTTCAACAAAAGAGAAGCTGAAGAAATTGAAGAACTTTTACATTGTTGCCGTGGGTTATTTTTTTAGTCTGCGGGTTGAAGCGACCCCCACCCGCCGAACTCGATTTTTTATCTCCCCAGAATACGATTTTTACTGTTACATTTGGGCTAGTTTTGTTGCGCAACCCTGTCCTGTGGTTTTCCACCAAAATAAAAGCTGGTTTAATGTTGAAAAAATAAGAAATTAAGACATAATTATTAGTATTGTAATTCTACAGTTGCAATGTAAAATAAAATGATTATTATATTTTCTAAAAAAAAAAAAAATTTATATTTATATAGTGAAATATAACAGTAATATTTATTTTTTGTTTAATATTATTATTTAGTAAAAATAATCATCATAATATTTTTTTTTTCAAATTGTGCATTTTTGCATCTTTGTTTCAGTAAATAGTCTGGACAAACACCTTAAAAGAGCAGAGAAATCTTGTTTTCCATGATGTGTCCCCTTTATAATTTTTTTTTTATTGCTTTGGTGCAATTTTCATAAGCAAGTGTTACATTTTTTAAAACTCTTAGTACTAATATCACAACAGATCATCAAAAGTGCACTTTTTTCAAACATTTCTTCATGTCTTCAATTGTTTTAGTACAATACACAAAATCACAAAGTATCCTTTTCACAACAAAAAATAAGCGTTTCATCTATATAAACGTTTCATTCACAGTAACTGTGCATGTGTGCGCGTGTGTGTGTGTGTGTGTGTGGTCCTGTATGTTGCGGGGACAAAGATGGTAATCCAGTAATTTTGGATTGTGTGGGGACATCTTTTGGTCCCCATGAGGAAAACTGCTTTTTTGCTAAACTGCTAAAAATGATATTTTTATAAAATGCTAAAATAGCAGAAAGTTGTCTGTGATGGGTAGGTTTAGGGGATAGAATATGCAGTATAAAAATCAACATGGAAACCCAATGTGCGTGTGCGCGCGCATTTTTGTAATTTATGAGGACACAAATTTGTATAATGACATGGATATTACACTATTACACATGGACATTTCATGAGTCCTCATATTTAAAATAGCTTTAGAAACATACTAAACAATGTTTTGTTAAAAATTAAAAAATGCACAATGTTTTCTGAGATGGGTAGGTTTAGGAGTAGGGGTAGTGTAGGGCGATAGAATGTACAGTTTGTACAGTATAAAAACCATTACGCCTATGGAATGTCCTTTACTAAGATTGCAAAACAAACCTGTTCATGTGTGTGTTGTGTGTGTGTGTGTGTGTATGACACAGAGAGATTTGCTATTTATGAACATAGAGCAGGATAGAGTACAATGGAGTACAAATAGAGTACAATAGAGTACAGTCATTGACTGTATAACATCAGATTGATCAGAGATGCATCAGAAGAAAGGAGACAGATGGCATCAAATTTTACAATACACAATGTATGCCATGAGGTACTGCAAACAGATTACCATGGTAGAGACTGCCACATTACTGTAACTCACCCTAATAAAGGTCGACTACAGTATTCAGTCATATGGTACATATTCTAGCTCAAAACCTCCTGACTTCATCACACCTTTTGATAACACACTGAACAGATACTATTACAAACATTATGGGTTTTATGTTACATAAGTTATGTAAGTGTATCTTCTAATGTGGCATCTGTATCCTGTGTTACTGTAATTATTTCAGCAACTGTTGTGTTTCGGTGATTAAACCAAATGTTCTCATTACATATTTTTGAAACAATGATCATGTAGAATGAAAATATATACACCTGTAATGAAAGCATGAGATCAAGTTTTGAAAGAATGATTAGCTGTGTTACAAGTGTGATCAGTTTGGAGTTTTGTACTAAGAGTTTTGAAAATGTACGCCTGTATTGTCTGTAATGAACTTGTGACGAGCAGGGCGGGCGAGAGCCGTGAGGGAACGGTGCGAGGCCGGTGACGCGAGTGTTAATGATCGTCACCTGTGAGGCGCACCGGCCTCGAGTCCCTCACGGAGGAGCTCCGGGAGCATAAAAGGAGGAGCGACGACAGTGAAGGACGAGAGAGGACCAGGCCTGAATTTTACGTTGTGTTTTATTATGTTTGTGTGGCCGGCAGACGTCCGCGAGGGTCTGCCGGCATTACTTTCGTTTTGTTTGTTTATTTTGGAATTAAAACTTTGTTTGATGTTCGCCGGTTCCCGCCTCCTTCTTCCCGTA
>RJVU01051519.1:5537562-5554884 GCA_003731715.1 Anabarilius grahami | reverse complement strand
ATCTATCAGACTCAACTCTCTCTTCATGGACTGGGCTGTGATCTCTGGTTACCATGGCAATGAGTGGCACAAGAGTTAGTTTTCAGCAGAAATGAAATAGAATGCTGAAAAGAAGAGAGAGATAAGCTGCGTCCGAAATCAAATACGTCTCTACTATATAGTATGCGAAAAACACAACATGTTCTCCAACCAATACGACCATATAGGTTGTTTGTCACTTCCCTGAAATACGACTCATAGGAGCGTTTACTAAAGTGGCACCCCTATCGACAACTGGACACTTTCATTTTAATTCATGAAATACGACCCATAGGAGCGTTTGCTATAGTTGCGCCCCTATTGACAACAGGACACTTTCATTTTAATGCATTGTTCCCTTTTATTTGCGCCGTGTTTCGGGTTTCGCGTAGCTCAACTGGTAGAGTATTGCAATGACAATATGCAATCATGTGATCATGCGATTGTGGGTTTGATCTCAGGGAACACATGTGCTCATAAAGTGTAAATGCACTATAAATCACTATGGGTAGGTTTAGGGGTGGGGTGGGTGTAGTCATTAATAAAAAATAGTTTTGGTAAATGCAAATAGGAGAAATGGTGTAAAAAGTCCACACATAGCATTTAAATGAACATGTATTTTGATTGGTAATGACAGTCATACGTCATTTCATGACGACAGATGTAACACGACACTGTCATTATTTTTACGCCCACTAGAGGGCGCATGACTTCAAACCGTAAAATAGGTTGTAATATGGTGCGTAAAAAACGACCTATAGGGTCGGTTTTTTTTGGAGGACAGTCTTGAAAAACAGTATGCCAACAGAGTAGTATGTCCAAATTCATAGTATTCGAAAAACAGTAGGCAAAAAGTCCCTGGATGACCTACAGCAGTGAGATTCAGAAGTGCGCATTCGGTGGACACTTTATTATCCCATGAGGCCACAGGAGATGATTTATGAATGGAGGTGAAGCAACGTAACTGATGCCGGTAGGTCATGTGATAATGACAATATGGCCACAGTATGTCCGAATTACATTCATACTACCCCCATTCATACTATATAGAACATACTTTTTTAATGGTAGCAATGGTTTAATGGTAAGTTCAAATTCAAATATAGTACCTATTCTGACAATCTGGCGATTTCGGTATACACCTATAGTCTCTCCCCTTTGTGTTGTCCAGTCAAATAAAGCTGAGAACCTTTCAGCAAAGTTCATGTAATATACATGGATATTTAAGTAGATGTGTGTAATCTCTACAGCTACAGCATCACAAAATAGATTTTATACCAAAAATAATGACTGTTTTCACTTCATCTGTCTGCTGACCCTCAGTGTTTACATTTTTTGAGGAAATCATCATACATATGGCTTAATTATAGTTGTCGGCTGACTTTTGTTCATGGTATTCAGCTGCAACAGAATGTTTTACAAAAAGACACAGAACAAATATGTTTCATATCTAAATGTTTGACTTTTTTCCCATATTTTTCCCATAATAATCGGAATCGATAAGCAGAATCGAAATTGGAATTGAAATAACTAAAACTCAAATGATACCTAAGCCTAGTTCTATCCATTGGTTTTTGATTGGATGGAGGCAGCTCTGTATGCGAGTTTGCAATCGATTATAAGAAAGGGGGGGGTTTAAGAGGGCTCAATAACTGGAGAAGTCCAGCATACTTCACTAGAGAGAAGTAAAAATGACAGGCTCAAAAAAAAGAAACATATGCATGGATGAATCATTCACAATAAGATCAATGACATGAAAATAGATGTAAATTTCCATTTCATGCCAACTATAAGCTGTGATTGGAGAACTTTATAATTTATAACTTTAACATATTGCTATCTCAAACACTGACAATGATAAGCTGGATATTACACATGCAAAAACATATTTAATGTTAACTCCTGCACATAGGTACACTGGTTAACATTTATTTCAATTGTTAAGAGTTTTATTTTTGCTTAGTTTAAATAGGCCAGACTATACTCTGCTTGGCAAAATGTCTGGTGTTTTTGTCAGGAAGTGCCTGTTGGGTATAAAGGGTAAAGAAAGGCCTCAGCACGCTGAAACTCTGTGGAACAGAAATGCAGAAACCCTGCTGTCTGACTAATGCATTATTCAACTGCAGGCATTCCCTTAAAATGGCCCTGGCAGGATCCTCTCCCCTTTTGTGATGTACTACTCATGCATCTGTGTATATATCTGTGGATTGGGTATGTGTGGGCTCTGTTTTGTTAAGCCCACTCTGTCTTTTTGTGTTTCAGGTGGTGTACCTGCAGCAGGCAGAGGTGAACAGGGAGAAGGTGTCCCCTATGCACCAGAGCAGCATTGATGGAGTGGAGGACATGTCCACGTTGGCAGAGCTTCATGAGGCCGCCATCATGCACAACCTTCATCAGCGATACCAGAAAGACAACATCTATGTAAGAAACGTACAGACACTTGACCTCACAATGCTCCATGAGACATATTATATGCTACAACTAAAATGATTTAAAAAACAAAAACAAAACAAAAAAACACTTCTGTTAGCTGAAATAAAATAATTTATATTTATAATTCATGTGTTTCAGTGTCTTCAGGTTACTTGTCCTGTCCTCTTAAAAACAGTAAATGCCTCTTAGATATCTTGAAATCTCCTCCACATTGAAGTTCCCTCAGATGTTCTTGTCATGCCATATGATATCTCTTCTGCTGTTATCTGTCTAACCATTAAAAGTCTCTTTAACTTCTAGAGGCCAAAAGTGAATGATCCTTCTGAATGTTAATAGCGCTACTCCACTGAGGTCATCAAACCGGTAAAATCGTAAAATGAAACTAAATACACCACGCTTAATTTAAAACAACAAAACAGAACCTCTTCCACCCAATGAGTCACTAGACCAGCTAAACTTTTGACTTCACCACTGACATTTTTATTTGTTGTATATATAAATCATATATAGGCATCATGTCTAGCCTTGACAAGATTATTTTAGATGTTAATATAAACTCTGGCAATAATTCCTCAACTGATTCCTTATCTATACTATCTATACTGAAGCTGAAGTACACCACTGTTCAAAGGTTTTGGGGTCAGTAAGATTTTTTTAAAGGGGACCTATTATGCCCCTTTTCACAAGATGTAATTTAATTCTCTGGTGTCCCCAGAATGTGTCTGTGAAGTTTCAGCTCAAAATACCCCACAGATCATTTATTATAGCTTGTCAAATTTTCCCCTATTTGGGTGTGAGCAAAAACACACAGTTTTTTGTGTGTGTCCCTTTAAATGCAAATGAGCTGCTGCTCCCGGCCCCCTTTCCTTTGGAGAATCTCACGCAGCCAAAATGGCGATTGTCAGTAACGGTGTTCAGCCTGACAATCAGGAGAGACTCAGGAAGAAGTTACAACTTTTAGAATGAAACTGGATGTTTCTGAATGATGCTGTGATTGGTCTAATATGCTGTGAATGGTCTAATATCTTTTCCAAAATGTCACTCAGACAGAAACGCTCCTTTTTAGCAACCGAGCTTGCCAGGGTAAATTTGCAGGCTATCCAAGCTAACGAGACTCTAAATAGTGTTCAGTGCTCGTCTGTTCAGCCAATGACAGAACAGTTAGCATGCTTTGCTCAAACTTTTGCCATGGTGTTAGAACTGGTACACCGTTTTCGCTTGCAAAAAACAAAATGACGACGCTGTGGGTGGAAACGTGCAGATTAAGGGGTGTTAACATTATAATTAGATCCCCTTCCTACGTCACTAGGGGAGCGAAATCTAAGCGGCTCGTTTTTTCACATGCTTGCAGAGAAAGGCTTACCAAAACAAAATTAATGGGTTGTCCTTTTTCACGTTTTCTGGGTTGGTAGATGCACCGCGGACCCGATTATAGCACTTAAACATGGAAAAAGTCAGATTTTCATGATATTTCCCCTTTAAGTAAATTAATATTTTTATTCAGCAAGGACTGTTCTTTTGAACTTTCTATTTCTTTTGATTCTATCAAAGAATTCTGAAACAAATTTATCACTATTTCCACAAAAATATTAAGCAGCACAACTGTTTTTAACATTGATAATAATAAGAAATGTTTCTTGAGCAGCAAATCAGCATATTAGAATGATTTCTGAAGGATCATGTGACACTGATGACTGGAGTAATGATGCTGAAAATTCAGCTTTGTCTTCAAAGAAATAAATTACTTTTTAAAATATATTCAAATAGAAAAAGGTTATTTTAAATTGCAATAATACTTCACAATATAGAGGGTATGCACGTGACGTCATCATCGACCGTTACGGCTGCGGTCACGTCCACTGAGTGGCACAAAGACTGAACGGCAGTATTGGTTTTCAGCGTGAATGCCGCGAAAAACACACAAAACACATCCAAAACGGGAAAGAGCTTTGTGATTGACTGAACAAATAGCTTTGACACAAACCCTGAGGTATATTTGAGGTATATTTGAAGACCGCCGAAAGCTACAGACAAAAGAAGCAAATGGATTGCTGCAATTCACAGAAACAGCTCGACTCCAGCAGAGAAACATGGATTTGCAGTTATCGTTTTGTGTCAAAATGTTGGATTTTGAGGTAAAATCATACCGTATATATTGTATTGTTATATATTGTTGACAACTGATCAATTAAATATTTACTATCTTATATTCTGCATAATTTGGTGTTTTTAAATAAACACTGACAAAAACTATACAAGTTTTAGGGCTGGACAATATGACGATAGGCTATATATAACATTGATAAGTGATTACTCGGATTTAAACCTTATTTAAACTTATATTCTGCATAATTGGGTGTTTTTAAATAAACAACACTGACAAAAACTATACTATAAAACTATACATGTTTTAGGGCTGGAAAATATGACAATATAACATTGATATAAGTGATTACGTGGATTTAAACCTACCTATATAGTAGTTATATGAAATATTCACAGGCAGATTTGCTTTATGTATTTCCCCGGCGTCGAAATCAGGCACATATAAATGTCAGGAAACACGACTCCTGGCTGCATGTCAATATCCATTAGGTTTATTTGACAAGTTGTAAGGAACACATTCAATTCCAACCTTTAGTGTTATTAGTTTGTTTTACTCGCGTTTTCGTAGTTTCCTCTATTAAGTCCAGTCGTGCAGCAGGTTCTTTTGCCACTCAGTCCAGCTAAGGGAGCGCGTTTTTGGCGGGAAAGTGACGTCGATGCATACCCTCTATTAGGTTTTACTGTATTGTACTGTATTTTTGGTGCGCAATATGGACTGCAATATTGGTGAGCATTAGATATTTTTAAAAATCTTACCAACCCCAAACTAAAAGTATAAATATTTGTTTATATAAATAAGATTTTTTTTTTTTTACATAAAATAAAACCTAAATGGTAACCATGAAAATGCTGAAACTAAAACAAANTAGATACAAGAGTGCTTCAGTGACGACATCACGCAGAAGGTTCCCAATGCGTTGCTACGCAGCGTCTCGTTCCCTTCTCAGGGAACCAGGGTTACATCTGTAACCCGAGACGTTCAGTGCTCGTCTGTGCAGCCAACGACAGAACAGTTAGCATGCTTTGCTCAAACTTTTGCCATGGTGTTAGAACTGGTACACCGTTTTCGCTTGCAAAAAACTAAATGACGACGCTGTGGGTGGAAACGTGCAGATTAAGGGGTGTTAACATTATTATTAGATCCCCTTCCTACGTCACTAGGGGAGCGAAATCTCGTTTTTTCACATGCTTGCAGAGAAAGGCTTACCAAAACAAAATTAATGGGTTGTCCTTTTTCACGTTTTCTGGGTTGGTAGATGCACCGCGGACCCGATTATAGCACTTAAACATGGAAAAAGTCAGATTTTCATGATATTTCCCCTTTAAGTAAATTAATATTTTTATTCAGCAAGGACTGTTCTTTTGAACTTTCTATTTCTTTTGATTCTATCAAAGAATTCTGAAACAAATTTATCACTATTTCCACAAAAATATTAAGCAGCACAACTGTTTTTAACATTGATAATAATAAGAAATGTTTCTTGAGCAGCAAATCAGCATATTAGAATGATTTCTGAAGGATCATGTGACACTGAAGACTGGAATAATGATGCTGAAAATTCAGCTTTGATCACAGGAATAAATTACTTTTTAAAATATATTCAAATAGAAAAAGGTTATTTTAAATTTCAATAATACTTCACAATATTAGGTTTTACTGTATTGTACTGTATTTTTGATCAAGTGACTGCAATATTGGTGAGCATTAGACATTTTTAAAAATCTTACTAACCCCAAACTAAAAGTATAAATATTTGTTTATATAAATAAGAATTTTTTTTTTTACATAAAATAAAACCTAAATGGTAACCATGAAAATGCTGAAACTAAACAAAACTGAAAGGTAAAATAAATTTGAAATTTAAAGTGAAGTGAAGTGACATGTGGCCACGTATGGAGACCCATACTCGGAATTTGTGCTCTGCATTTAACCCATCCAAGTGCACACACACAGCAGTGAACACACACCCGGAGCAGTGGGCAGCCATTGCTGTGGCGCCCGGGGAGCAGTTGGGGGTACGGTGCCTTGCTCAAGGGTTTCACCTCAGTTGTGGTATTGAAGGTGGGGAGAGCGCTGGACATTCACTCCCCTCACCGACAATCCCTGAAGGACCTGAGACTCAAACCCATGACCTTTGGGTTACAAGTCCGACTCTCTATCCATTAGGCCACGACTGCCCCAAATTAGTATTAAAATAAAAAACGAATTTGAAAATGCAACTTTGATCTCTATAAACCCTATAAATTTGTCTTCAGACAAGAGTAAGAAAGGGATGATTAGTCAAAGCTGTGGCATTATGGTAGGACACATCATTCAACACATTGAGCTGTGGTTCTAAAGCGGGCACTGTTAGTTTGAGTCGAGCTTATCATTTCCCGATCTTGTTCCCCCATCATTTCCTTTCAACTATACATAGGTTACTGACCAATAAAAGAAAAAACAGGGATCTATATTCTACATGATAGTGTTACAATGATTAATGTCAAAATCATGGACTTCACCCTATTATAATATAAATCATTACATTTACATTTTCACCAGGGATGCTCTCCACTTTTCTTCATGCCAGTACTTTATGAAAAAGTAGGTCAGTTAAAAGTGTTCACTCCGTCTTTCCTGTGTAATCAATCCAGTGTTGTTTTGTATTCTTAATTTTAGGGTGGACAGCTCTCTGACTGACTGAGAGAGGAACTGGAGTTTCCTGCCTTAGTTTAGCAGAGTGATATTAACTCAAAACATCTCAGCCTGTAACTGAAAGGAAACCCTGTTTGATTAAGGAATTTTCCTTCTTCAACAAAAACATCCGAAGCCTAATACATCCCAAAATGAGTTTTCAGACAAAACTGATGTGATGCCAGATTTATTAAAATATTTACTGTAAATGATAGCCTGAGTGAATGTTCTATTGTCTGCTTTTATTTCCATTGTTTAAAGTGAGTTTATAAGATTAGATACCGAGATGTTTATGCAGTTTTTTGTAATTAGGGATTAGAATTTATGCTAAAAAATACTACTAAGTTTTAGTGTACAAGTGAATAACCAAATCCAGAAGCTGACTATTAACAATCAAACAATCTTACATTTTTAAAGTGAATAGTGGCCTACGATGCACTAAAGTCCAAAGTATCCTTCGGCTGGCCATGTTCTGTGACGGTCCGCACACTGTCTGTGTGACGTAATTTCCATCATCAGAAGGGTCCGCGGACATCCACGCACCCTGCAGCCCAATTTTTGTGTCCGCGCGGACGGTGCGGGTACAACAGTGCATGTGTGAGTGACTTGAACATTTGAAAACAAAGTCCACTAGATAGTGTGCACACACCAAACAAGTCTTTCCGTGCTTACTGCTAAAGGAGTATACTTTGAAAGGCAAAGTAGTGTGAAGTATACCCGGGCCTTAATGCTCTTATGTGGGTAATTCAACTCACTTTTAGCCTTCATATACGTATACTGTATAGTTAATCTAGAATCACTGCTGTGTATGCCCCATAAAGCTGTTTTTTAATGAACAGATTCAAATCAAATTTTACATTTGGTTTAATGCGCACTGTGTAGTGACCAGTAATCTGCAACTAATAGAGCAGTTTGAGCTCTTTTTTCCGCTCAGTAAAGCACATTCAAAAAACATTGCAGTCATACTGAACATTTACTTGAGATAACACCAAGTAGAACATTTATTCACAAGACGAACATGTTAATCCACAAGAAACAGTGCAACATAAACTGTAACTGACTGTCATAAAACTCTGAACGTTGGCCACTGACGTCACTGCCATTTTGTGATAGGCTGATGTGCCTCACATGATCCAAGTTAGCTGTTACGCTTTTTCCAAGAGCCACAGATCTCTGCTATAGGGTCTTACCGATGATGTTGTCAAAGAGTGTAGTCATGTGATCGGGTGGCTAGGGCAAACTGGAACCTCATTGGTCTAGACAGAGACATACATCCCAGACTGCTGGTTTAGAGTTGTAGCCTGGGGCACGTTCAAGCTCAAACCGGTGCGCAACGTTTTGATACGTTTTCCGGGTTGAACGACATGTTTCCTGGAAACGGTGTGCAACGGGTTTGAGATACGTTTTCTCTTGTTTGGTGGGTGTGTCAGAGATGTCAGCCCAATCAGCGGCAAGATGTATATAAACCACGCGGTATTAAAGAAACAGCTGGCACAATGGGTATTAATGTAACATAAAAATACTATACTTATATATGTTACTATTGTATTGTGAAGTGACACTTTAATAAACTTTTCTATACTCCTATGATATTACAATATCATAGCACAACAACAGTGATCAGCAATAATGATAAGCCTAAATACTCACAATAAAAATAATATAGATCAACACAGTCTCGGAGGTAAGAAGTGGATTATTCTTCACCTGAAATGTTTGTCTTTTCATGCTGAAATGCAAGGCAAATGTTGTATCACAATAAGTAGAAGTTTCCACAAATCCCTTCACTCGATTGGGATGTTCTCTTTTATTCTGGACGGCAAGGGCAGTGACTGTAACACGGAGCGTATTTTGCAGTATTAAACACGTATTTATACCGACTTAATCAGGCTCCGAAAATTCTTCAAAAAGAACACAAAGAATGGCCTTTGCAGCTGCCATAGTTGCAACTCTTGCGTCATCAGAACAGGGTGTTCAACGCACCACCGTTTCCATTTAAAAAACGTTTTGCAATGTTTTGTCGGGGCTGAATGCAGCCCTGGAGGAACTGGTATGACTCATTGTCGGCATTATGATCCAAACATTCAAGCTTGACCTTTGCAAAATCCATAGAACAAGAGTCAGTAAATCCCTCTTTGTAAGGATTGACTGGGACAGAGACATGTATAATGAAACTTTTCAGCATGGTTACACAGCTTTTACATTATTTATCAGATTATTTTTAATCTTCCATAATGCGGTTTTAACAAACCCAGAACAAGTGATAAAATGATGTAACTTAACCAAACACAAAAATATATATAAAAAATGTATTATTTAGTGTTATATATAATTATGTTATTTAGTATTCAGTGCTAGCTGAAATGAGAGATCTTAAAGGGATAGTCCACCCAAAAACGGAAAATTCAGTCATTACTCCCCCTCAGAATTGTATTTCTTCTGTGTAACACAAAGGAAGATATTTTGAAGAATGTTGGTAACCAAACAGTATCGATTCCCAGTGACTTCCATTGTATGGACAAAAAACAAAAAAAACAAAAATTAAAACAAAACAAAACAAAACATTGGAAGTCAATGGGAACCAAAACTGTTTGTTTACCAATTTTCTAATAGTTCTTTTGTGGTTTTCAAAAAAAAAAAAAGTATCTGTTCTGCCATTTTTTCTCACAATTCTGACTTTTTTCTATCAAACAATATCATACAAAATAAAAAAAAATTTTTTCTCACATTACAAAATGTACAGTTATAGCTCTGAATTCTGATTAGATGACATCTTCAAAAAAGTAATTATAAAATAAACAACTTACCTGTAAATGCAAATAACCACACATCAGTTGAATTCTGTATTAATAGAGCTACATTACTTGGCAACTATAATCAGCCTAATCAGAATCATATTGCATATCTCCCTGCTGTAATTTCATATATCATATTGTTTAAAACTTGTATTGGTATTTTACCACAGATAATTGGTGTTTTTAGAGGCACAGGCACCATTTATAAACTATCAAGTAATTGTATATTTTTCACTCCGGACTATGCATTTGATTCCGATAACATGATTGTCTGTGATGTTTGATATGCATACTGTATTGTTTATTGTATTTTCCTGTTGTTGTTTTATATTTATGTTTTGATTGTAAAGTGCTTTGAGCTCTGGAAAAGCGCTATATAAATTAAAAAAATGTATTATTATTATTATCAATCCCAGTGTCAGAGGTAATTACTTGCAACAGTTGTGAACATGATCTGCCCTGTTTAGTTTACTGCAAAGGGACAAAAACCTTGACAGTCATCTATACCCAAAACACATCATGCAGTCCAAACCTATTTCATAGTATGGTATGGTCCAATAACCTGCTCTAACAAGTCGGATAATAACTCTATTGTTGTTTATCTTGGTATATTTGTGCTGGTGATGAAATGGCAAGCCTTATGAGACACAGTATGATGAATAGGTCTAGTTTTCTAATGCAATAGAGGAAATTATGGATGGATGTTTTTTTTATGATTAGCAAAGGTCAGTGTAATGGTTTTATTACATTTTATTAGTAGAGCTTAAAAAACATATCTCTATCAGTGTCTGAAAAAAGCTTATAAATTTCCTTTATTTGTCAGCTGTATTGTTGATCTTGCTTTAGATTGGAGATTTGTGTCATGTTGTGCTCAATGGAGTGAATGTGAACGGGCTATCTTATCCCATCTTGGTAAATGGATACTGTAATTTACCTTTCCCAGGATGCATGCATTGGGGTTGATGACTGATAGCTAGTGGTTATCTGATTTATCATAGTGTTGTGTCTGTTTGTGTTTGGCGCCTCTCCAAGTATCCAGGAAAATCTCAGTTTAATCTCATCACTGTGCCGTTGTTAAGATCAGCAAGTCATATTACTGCTAGTGGCCAATGAGCATGGGTGTTGTTTGCCTCAATATATGAAAATTGCAATCACACACCTGCACATAAACACATTATAAAGACCAGCATGTACTGATGCATTCAATATTAAAAGAGATGGATTTATGTTGTTTCAGTGCGTGTAGATAAAGACACACATCATCCACAATCCTCTCATGGCCTACTGACCCTGACACAACCAGCTTCTGATGTGAAATATGACCTGATCACATACTGATTGCTAACGTTCACTTTAAATTTCCCTTTATTTGTGGATATAAACAAAAATGTGCACTGATCACAAATGTTACAATTTGCTGGTTTTATTGTTTTACTATTTGCTGGCTTTCAATAGTCCTTAACTGCCTCTCTTTCTCTGTTTCTCAGACTAACATAGGTTCTATCCTGGCGGCTGTGAATCCTTATAAGCAGATCGGATTACTGTACGATCTCTCCGCAGTGGAGCTGTACAGTCAGCATCATTTGGGCGAGCTGCCGCCACACATCTTTGCTATTGCCAATGAGTGTTACCGCTGCTTATGGAAGAGACATGATAGCCAATGTGTGCTGATTAGGTAAGCCATTCAAACATTTTTTTTTTATTTAGTCAAGCAGGCATACCTGCAGAACAAGCATGAAAATAAGAGATTTTCAGTAAAGTTGATTGTATTTTTTTCATTGTTTAGAATGAAAGACTTTAAGAAGCATTCTTTGTCTGCCTTTTTTTTTTTTGTAATCATTTGTTAAATGCAGTAATATGATTAAAAACCATGGAGAATCAAATCAGAATCAGAAAGTGTAAGTGTAAAGACTCGTTCACACCAAGGGCCAGATTTATTAAACGGGGCAAATTAGCGTGAGAGCGCAATTCCACAAATGCGGCGATGGGAATGGCAAGTTTTGCACATGATCTACTGCTGACGTGCAAATTAAAGAACACAGACTCAATCAAATCATTTACATAACGAATAACGCAATCTACCAAGAGCAGCACAAATTAGCGTTGGGTCGCAAATAAGCAGAGCTGATGCTCATCAGATGCGGGTCGACACAGGCGCAACTTGTTACATGTAATCTGACAAACACGTACACATGGGCCAACATGGTGGAAAATATTTTCGCCTTCTACCACACGCTCTCTGTTCTCTGCGGTGTCTCCTTCTAGCAGCAACAATTGCAGCCATGTCGCAAAATGGGTTAAGACATGCTTTTTTTGACCGTTAATAATGGCGCAAATACCAGTAAATTGACTAGCGTAAACATTATTAAATTGCGTTGCGTGATTCATTTAAACACTCTCCTCCCAAACATTTTGCGTCTGAAAGGGAAATTCCTACAAATGCATATGCAATAAGGTCAGCCACAAAAACAACTCAGTCCATGCCTTTTCCGCGCTAATTTTGCGTGTCTTTAGTAAATCCAGAGAGTAGTTTTTTAATGCCAAAAGAGGGTTTGTGCTGGCGCAAGCTGTTAGTAAATCTTGCCCCAAGGATGATAACTAGAATGATAACTATAATCATAAAGTTTTAAATCTTTCCAATCGTCTTGAGCTGAACATAATCTCTGCCATTTTGAGCAGGTTTTTTCTGCATAGTGACTCATTTAAACACCTTTGATTGGCCAATTGCGTTCACATGCTCAACAGACATGTCTGTGACTGGCTACAATGCTCAATGGTGCAAAACACATTGTAAATAGTAACCTTTGATGCAATGGAAGTAAATATGAATATAATGCTGTAATCAACACCTTTCACAATAAGATAATAATAGTAGCAGCTGCAATCATAATCGTTATTATTTTTCTGATTGATTGTTCAGCCCTAGTCAATATTATTATTGTACATATAATTATCAGACCCCCAGAAACAACATTTTACTGTATTTTTGTATAATTTCTAGACAAATTCCATACACTTACTTTAGAAAATAAAACAAAACAGGCTTGTCTGATAATATAGCATCTAGTATAAACCCTGAATACATTAATATATATAATTAATTCGCCCTTGTGTTGTTTGGAATGCTTTTGGCCTTATTCACTGACTGAGAATCCATCCATTAGATATTATCTCAGTGTACTAATCTCATTTGTGTTAAACCTAAAGGCTGAGTTTGAGCATTTGTGGCTTAGACCTTTGCCACAAGCTGCTATCAGATTTCACAGCATTGCAAATTCAATCAGGGTAACACAAATGTCAGTCAAGGTCATAAATGAATGTGTGTATGCATGTGTTTAACAGTGGTGAAAGTGGAGCTGGGAAAACAGAAAGCACCAAACTACTACTGCAGTTCCTGTCTGTCATGAGCCAAAACTCTGCCGGGACACCGCCTACAGAGAAGAGCACGCGCGTGGAGCAAGCCATTGTACAGAGCAGGTAAAACGCATGCCTTAACACACAGCCTAAGTACTTTTATATGCACACACAAATGCACAACCTTTTTACTTTTCTTTTTTGTGCAGCCCCATCATGGAAGGATTTGGAAATGCCAAAACAGTCTACAACAACAACTCTAGTCGTTTTGGGAAATTCATTCAGCTTCATTTCTCTCAAAGCGGGAACATCCAGGGAGGATGCATCGTCGACTGTATCCTCCTAACTGTATACATGTGTTCATACATAGTTTTTGTATACTGAGACATCTTGACCTTTACAGATGGTACCGTACCCTTGTGAAAAAGAAGTGCGCTTAACTGTATTGAATGTACACTCGTAGTGTACTTCAAATCTTAGAAGAATTTAAAAAAACTGTACTTGCAGATTATATGATTTTACTGAAATAAAAAGACACTTAAATGTACTTAAAGAGAGTACACTTTCATGACTGTTTTTAACACACTTAAGTGTACTTATAAAAAGTGCACTTTGTATTAATGTCAAATTAAAAGTTGTACTCTAAAGTACATTTTAATTTATTTTTAATATTTTGTCATGCTTTAAAAAAGTACTGCACACTTTGATGTGCTGACTAACATACTAAAGCACATGTGAAGTACTTGATGGTAACACTTTATTTTACAGTGTCATTGTTACATATGTTATATGCAGTTAATATAGTAATAACTATAAATTGTGCATAATTACATGCAACTAACCCAAACCAAACCCTAATCCTAACCCTATAGTAAGTACATGTAGTTATTTAATATTGCACAGTATTTAAATGTATAATTATAGTGTAACAAAGACACCTTAAAATAGTGTAACTGACTTGATTATAATTTTAATTTCACTGTGTTATTCAATATTACATTTAAAGTTAACATTTTAAATGTATGAAATTGCAACTTCATCATTACAAATGTGTAATTACAAATATATATATATACATTATATACAGGTTTCAATTAAATTTCAATTGAAGTATATTAATGCTTGTCAGTACATTTGGCAGTACGCTTTAATCATATTTCAACGATAATACAGGTAATTAGGAAATTAAATATAAAGATGTATATCTAAGTCCTATCTAAGTGGGTGGAAATTGTAACGTAAGTTCAATGTAAATGTAAGTTCAACAAATTGCATTTAATATAAATTAAATTATAAAACTGTAATACACTTTCATTTAATACAATTAAGTGTCAGAAAACATTACATTCTGTTCACACACACATAAGTATTCTTTTAAAGTATATTATTTCAGTAAGTACTCTTTATAAAAGTATACTAAAGTGTACTTCTTTTTCCACAAGAGAATGTTATAATTCAATAGGGATTTTCTTCTATAGAGTAGGCACCTGTCCTCTCATTAGGGAAAACAAATCCCAGTTACCATAGTCACCCATTCATTTTTACTGAAATATATCAGAATGTTGCACATTTAATTTATTTATTTATTTATTTTTTGCCAGGTATAGTTCAGTTGTTATAACTTCTTTCTTTCTCCCCTTTTTTTTTTTTTTTTGCCATAGAAATGAATGAGTGACTAAGGTAACTGGGATTTGTTTCCCCCCTTGCTTAACCATGTTCACAGTACAGTTTAATACAAGCTGCATGTACCTGTATTTCCCTTAATTCTTGCCCCTTCAGATTTGCTTGAAAAGGTAAACCTTGCTGCCTGCTGTGTGACTCACCCCTAACTACCAGAAATCAATCTTCTGTGATCAACTGTTCACAGTATAAAACCAACCATTGTTCTGTTAATACGATTTGGCACTGATAACTTGTCAAAGGCAGAATCACTCCCCCATTTTGCAGAGAAACAGTGTCTGCCAAAGTGAGATTCTCGCCCACTCATCATCTGTGATCTGATCTGTGTTCCAGAATCGAGTGGTAAGGCAGAATCCAGGAGAGAGAAACTATCACATCTTTTATGCTTTGTTGGCCGGGGCCAGCAAAAGCCAAAAAGGTGAGCGAATACACAATGCATATAAAGACACATGCATTTACACATAACGCAGATGATGCTGGCGTATTAATATCAACTAAAATATACACAAATGTTGACAGACTAAATGATTACATATGTCCCTCTGTTTATAGAAACATATTTTCTAGAAGACTCCCCTGAGTTATTTTACTACCTGAGTCAGACGGGATGTGTGAAGGACCGCAGTCTTGATGACAAGCGGCATTTTGACGACGTCATGGTATTAAAAATCAAATAGATTTTTGTTAATCTGTTAGTAAACTTTCCTGATGTATACAAAAACTAAGAGCAACATGATTCATGGTTCGTTCTTTCTCTTTTTGCCCTCAGGAGGCTCTGAAGGTCATGGAGTTTACAGAGGAAGAGATCAGAGATATGTTTAAACTGCTGTCTGGAGTTCTGCAACTCGGCAATGTGGAGTTTATGACAGCAGGGGGTGCGCAGATCACCACCAAACAGGGTGAGAGGTGCCATTCATCTCTTACTGATAGATATACCATGGTGTGTCAGAATATTTGATTCTGATTGGCTGAAAGGTATGCATTTAAACCGTGTAATGCACAGGTAGTTTCAGTCAGTTCACTGTTCTATATTAATGCACTGTTTTCATTGAAGCACACACATACACACACATATCACTTTCACACAGAGATTGGAGATTGTTCTGCACACACACAGAAACATTCAGGAGCATAATAAATTAGCTTTGCTACATTATATCCACTTGTTAAGCTGTGACGTAAGGAACACCGTTTCTGGGTCCAAGCCTCGACTCATTTCACTTGAGAATGCCATCGCAACGGCCGTTTATGAGCACTATTTATTCATATTAAACATTTAACATTTTAAAAAGTTAAACATTTAAAGTACCTACAGTCTGCACAACAGTATCCGTGCTCAAAGTGTCACAGACATTATTTTAACGATTTTTAAAAGATGAATCACTGTCTTGCCATCTGGGATTTTGGTATGGAGATAAAGGTTATGAATATAATTTTTTGATAGTATTACACCACATCGTGTGTGTATATTAGCACGGTTTGTTGTTTTCTTGTGGTATGAGATAGAGCGTTTGGACCCGGAAGCACTGCCGCGTGACGTCAGTCTTAACAACCGTATTACTCAGCAACGAGGTGGTAACGCTGTTTTTGAAGTAATTAAACTCACAGCTTCATTGTTAGTAGAGAGACACTGAACAGATGCAGGTAAATCACACGCATCTCTCCTCTCTCTCTCTCTCTCTCTCTCTCTCTCTCTCGATAATTTATTAAAATAGATGTTATAATTCAATCAAATAAATGTGATATTGCCACACTACTTTATCTCTCACGTTGGGTGTTTTTTTGCCTCCACATAGTGCATTAAAATCATGTAATGCACACCTACCCATGAATTATCCCTTACATAGATGACACTAATATGTGTTTGTAATTCTCTTCTCTACTTCCTGTAGTTGTAACTAATGTGAGCGAGCTCCTGGGCCTGGACTGTTTTCAGTTGTCTGAGGTTCTGACCCAGCGTTCCATGATCCTCAGAGGAGAAGAGATCTGCTCTCCACTCACAGTGGAACAGGTACAATCACTTCACAGTGTTCACTGCATAATTTATAAATTAAATATAGATTAATTATTATACCTACAAAAGTTATTCAGTTACTAAGAGCAGTGAGTGATTTTCTTTTTTCTTTTGTTTTTTTGATTAACATTAATGACAGACTGTAGAATGTTTATTAGGCTGATGTCACTTTAAGACTTGCCGCTCATGACGCAGATCTGTATCCTATTTTCTCACAACTCTTTGTGTTCATTAATTTTTATAGCACT
>RJVU01051519.1:5438901-5537516 GCA_003731715.1 Anabarilius grahami | reverse complement strand
TACAGTCAAACCAAAATTTATTCAGACACCTTGAACATTTCATTCATTAATACAGTTTATTCACTATAGTTTAAAAAAATGGTAATAAAATATGACAAGAATAATCTTAATTATGTCAGATAACACTTAAGCATGGTCAGGTCAAAGGGTCTGAATAATTTTTGGTTCCAAATTTTTATCAGTTTTACTGGTTTACTGGTCCACTGTATGCAGAATTTTTGGGTATAATATGTCACAGTTTACTTTATTTTGTTATCCTCACTTACAGAAATGAACTATAGTGTCCTGCACCCACTAGTAAAAATATATCAAAAATATATATATACTTTCTCATAATGACATGCTTTCATAAAAAAAAAAAAAAAACTTGAATAGTTTGGCAGTTATTCTCTTCTGTCTCCAATTGCCCATTTTCTTTTCTCATTTTTCATTGACAGGCGATAGGTTCCCGGGATTCAGTTGCCATGGCGCTTTATTCTCAGTGCTTCTCGTGGATCATCATGCGAATTAATCAGAAGATAAAGGGCAAAGATAATTTCAAGTCTATTGGAATCCTGGATATCTTTGGTTTTGAGAACTTTGAGGTGTGAGGCCACATGAATCACATGTTTATTCACACAGATAGACACACACATAATATTTTTTACTGAGATCTAACACAAGTATTTCTGTGTTCTGTAGGTGAACCGTTTTGAGCAGTTCAACATTAATTATGCTAATGAGAAACTGCAAGAATATTTCAACAAACATATTTTCTCTCTGGAGCAACTGGAATACAACAGGTAAAGACAGACAACCATGAGTGCATGAAAGTCAAGTCAAGTCAAGTCACCTTTATTTATATAGTGCTTTATACAAAAAAGATTGTTTCAAAGCAGCTTTACAGTGATAAGCAGGAAAATAACGATTCAATGATCCCAACAGAATTCAACTCTGCTGTAAAGCAGCTCTAAAAAGACAATAGTAAACAGTCTTTATTCAGTTTAAATCAGTTCAGTGTTGATTCATTTCGGTTCAATAACTGTGTAAAGTACATCAATTATGAAATGAGTTCAATTCAGCTATAAACAGCTCTGCAGAAAACAGTGATTTCATTATCCAGCAAAGTTGAGTTCTCATCCAATAGTGTCAGTGCAGTCGAATCAATAATATTGCTGAATATTAAGTGTCCCCAACTAAGCAAGCCAGAGGCGACAGTGGCAAGGAACCCAAACTACATCAGGTGACAGAAATGGAGAAAAAATCTTGGGAGAATCCAGGCTCAGTCGGGGGGTAGTTCTCCTCTGGCCAACGGACGAACACGGTGTGATTATGATTCAGGTTGCATCACAAGTCAGAAGTCAGATTGTGGATCGGTAGCATTCAAAATATTTCATTCAGTTCCTTCTGCTTGAAGATCGTATTCATCACGCTGGTTTGGAGCCGAAGCGTGCCATAGAGGTCTGTGCAGAAGACTTGTCTGGTTCTTGTGGTCTTTGCTGAGGATCTGTGCCGATGGCTGTCATGTCGATGAGGTCTTCACAGGGGATTGTTCTAGTTGACACGGTCTCTGCTGACATTCAGGGCTGCGATGAGGTCGTGTCTAGGTGCAGGTCCACCATCTGATCTGGATCCGGCTGACTACGGTAACCTTAGGATAAGGATGAGACAGACAGACTAATATTAGCTGAGAATCCATTTTTCTTACGATGTAACAGGTACATCTAGTGTTATGGGAAGTGTTCCCGGTTCCGGTTGACCTAATTTATGCAGCCTAACAATCCTTTAAAGGATTTGAATTATAGAAATCTGATAATGTGTTATGTGTATGCCAGGTTAAAGAGATGTGTTTTTAGTCTAGATTTAAACTGGCAGAGTTTGTCTGCTTCCCGAACTAGGTTAGGAAGACTGTTCCAGAGTTTAGGTGTTAATAGGAAAAGGATCTACCACCCGCAGTAGATTTTGATATTATAGGTATTATCAACAGGCCAGAATTTTGAGACCGCAATAGACGCGAATGACTATAACACATTAAGAGCTCGATCAAGTACTGAGGAGCTAAACTATTTAGTTCTTTGTAAGTAATTAGCAAGATTTTAAAATGTATGTAATCTTTAATAGGGAGCCAGTGCAGTGTTGACAGAACCGGGCCAATATGGTCATACTTCCTTGTTCTAGTAAGAACTCTAGCTGCTGCATATTGGACCAGCTGGAGTTTGTTTATTAAGCGTGCAGGGCAACCACCCACTAGAGCATTACAATAATCTAGCCTTGATGTCATGAACGCATGAACTAACTTTTCTGCATTTGGCATTGAGAGCATATGTCATAATTTAGATATATTTTTAAGATGGAAAAATGCAGTTTTACAGATGCTAGAAATGTGGCTTTCAAATGAAAGATTGGTTTATAGAGCACACCCAGATTCCTAACTGACATCAAAGACTTGACAGAGCAGCCATCAAGTGTTAGACAGTTTTCTAGGTTATTATGTGTGGAGGTTTTTGGTCCAATAATTAAATCCTGTTTTTTCAGAATTTAGTAGGAAATTACTGCATTCCACAAATTTTGTGAATTGGTATGTTTCGTCAGGGCGTGAAGAAACATAGAGCTTAGTATCATCAGTGTAACAGTGAAAACTAACACCATGCTTCCTAATGATATCTCCAGGGTAGCATGTACAGGGTGAAAAGCAACGGTCCTAGTACTGAGCCTTGCGGTACTCCATACTGAACTTGTAATATGACACCTCTTCATTTACTGCTACAAGTTGATAATGGTCAGATAAGTATGATTTGAACATAACAATGCAATTCCGCTAATGGCAATGTAATTTTTGAGTCTATTCAAAAGAATGTTGTGGTGGATAGTATCAAATGCAGCTCTAAGATCTTGTAACACTAATAGAGTAACAAACTCGATCGGATGATAAGAGCAAATCATTTGTTACTCTAATTAGAGCAATCTCAGTACTATGATATAGTCTAAATCCTGACTGGAAATCCTCATAGATACAATTTCTTTCAAAGAAGGAACATAGTTGTGAGATACTGCCTTTTCTATTTTTTTATTTTATTTATTTTTTGACAGGAAAGGGAGATTTAAGATCGGTCTGTAATTAACTAATTCTCTAGAATCAAGTTGTGCTTTTTTAATGAGAGGTTTAATAACTTCCAGCTTAACAGTTTTTAGTACGTATCCTAATGACAGTGATGAATAATTAATATTAAGAAGATCTATGACTTCTGGAAACATCTCTTTCAGTAGCTTAGTCTGTATAGGGTCTAACATACATATTGTTGATTTAACAAGTTTAGATAATTCTTCCACTCCTATAGCAAAGAATGAATGGAATTGTTTCTCGGGGTCTATTGCACGACGTCTGACGCAATACTGTAGTAGATAGTTACATGGTTATAATTTTCTCTCTAATAGTATCAATCTTGTAAGGTAAAGAAATTCATAAAGTCATTGCTGCTGTGCTTTTTGGAAATGTCTGAAGTTGATGCTTTATTTCTTGTTAATCTAACCACTGTATCAAATAAATACCTAGGTTTGTGTTTGTTCTCTTCTAAGAGAGTCGAAAAGCAGATCTAGCAGTTTTTAAGGCCTTTCTGTATGCAGTAACACTGTCCTTCCACGAAATGCAAAATACCTCTAGTTGTGTTTTCTTCCAGCTGCGTTCCATTTTTTGGGCTGCTCTCTTGAGGGCACGAGTGTGCTTGTTATACCACAGCGGCGGGCTGTTTTCCTTAATCTTTTTTTAACCACAAAGGAGCAAGCGTGTCTAAAGTGCTGGAAAAGAGAGTGTCAGTAGTTTCTGTTGCAGCATCGAGTTCTTCTTAGCTATCTGGTATGCTGAGGAGTTGAAACTGATCAGGAAGATTATTTATAAAGTAATCTTTATTGGTAGGGGTGATAGTTTAACCATATTTGTAACAGGGAGATGGTTTTGCAGCCCTGGCTAAATGGAGTATACACAAGACTAGATAATGATCTGAGATGTCATGGCTCTGCTGCAGAATTTCAACACCATCAACATTGATTTGGTCTGCTATTACATCTATTCTTACATGTGTATTGTATCTCTTAAGTGCCAGATCACCTGAAAAGTTATTTCAAATGCAATTTAAAGGGTTAGTTCACCCCAAAATGAAAATTCCATCATCATTTACTCACCCTCATGTTGTTCCAAACCCGTAAGACTTTTATTAATCTTCGGAACACAAATTAGGATATTTTTGATGAAATCTGAGTGATTTCTGTCCCTCCATTGACAGTCCATGCAACTACCACTTTGATGCTTCAAAAAGTTCATAAAGAGATTGTAAAACTAATCCATGTGAATTATGTGGTTTAGTCCAGATTTTTTGAAGAGACACAATCACTTTATATGCTGAACAGATTTAATTTTATTCACATATAAACATTCATCAATGCACACATCAGTTATGGTAAACGGAAGCTCTAACATGTTCGCTTGATGTGTGAGAACCAATGAGATTTATTCACGTTTGAGCTTCCAGAAGAGGTTTGTGCTTGCACATCAAGCAGACTCGATTGAGCTTCTGTTTATGTTCTCTGATCAATGTTTATATGTGAATAAAAGCCTAAATTCAATCTGTTCATCATATAAAGTGAGTCAATTCATATGGATTAGTTTTACAATCTCGTTATGAAATTTTTGAAACCCCAACGCGTCAAAGTAAGCATTTGAAAATATTTTGTATACTAAAACTAATGAATTCTGTTATACAGGGAAGGGATTCACTGGGAAGCAATTGATTGGATGGACAATGCAGAATGCCTGGATCTGATTGAGAAGGTAAACCAATCATGGTTAGCTGTCAGGAACAATAAGGTTTAATTTAGTCTGACTGACTATTTAACATTCATTCAATCAAAGTTCAATTTGATTATTACAGTAGTAGAAGTTTTCAGTTTTGTGTTAATTAAAACTTATCTAAGTTTCTGTGTTTGTACAGAAACTGGGCATGTTAGCTCTGATTAATGAGGAGAGCCGATTTCCAAAAGGCACTGACTTCACACTGCTCGAGAAACTACATGGCAGACACTCTGTGAGTTATATTCTTATCATACAAGGACATAATACAATTCAACCAAGCATAACATGAATAAACTCACAAATGAGGTTGTTTTTCCACAGACTAATCCCTACTATGTGAAACCCAGACTGGCAGACCATCAGTTTGGAATAAAGCACTATGCTGGAGAGGTAAATTAAGTATCTGTCTGTCTGTCTATATATCTGTCTGTCTATTTGTCTGTCAGTCTGTCTGCCTTTCTTCCTTTTATATTTTTGTCTTCCTTTTATAGGTGTTATATGATGTGAGGGGGATCTTAGAGAAGAACAGAGACACATTTAGAGATGATATACTGAACATGCTGAAGGATAGTAGGTAAGACACAAACACAAATTCACAAACTCAAGTACAAGCTGAGGCAGCTTTGTTCTTGTGTAGTTTAACCTGTGAGTGATTCTGTGTGCAGATTGGATTTCATCTATGACCTTTTTGAGCAAGTGAGCAGCAGAAACAATGAGGAAACCTTGAAGATGGGCACGGCCAGAAAAAAGCCCACTGTCAGCTCTCAGTTCAGAGTGAGATATAGCTTCCACATCAAGACTTTCATCTTAATAATAGACCTAAAAATGTACATGCTAAAATGCTGCATTTTTCAAAGCATTCAGAATCTTACTGTTTCAACAATCAGGAGCAAATTCACTAGTCAGTTAAGAGTGTGCCTTATTCACATATTGTCTGCAGTCCCCTTTGACTTCTCAGTGATTATAGACTTTTGATTGCTTGTCTCTTCTGTTCTTCAGGACTCACTTCATTCTCTAATGGCCACTCTCAGTGTATCCAACCCCTTCTTTGTGCGCTGCATCAAACCCAACATGGACAAGGTTAGAGCAGTCACTTCAACCAATGAAAATGCAATTTAAAAAATAAATTGTGACATGTTATTCCACACACATTATACATTTTAATAATTTTCTCTTCTATAGAACCCAAACAAGTTTGACCCAGATGTGGTTCTGAATCAGTTGCGGTACTCTGGCATGTTGGAGACAGTGAAGATCCGCAGAGCCGGATTCCCTGTCAGACGCACCTTTAAAGACTTCTTCAGCAGGTAAGTGTTAAAACACATACAGATGCATGAGTTTTTGTTGGCTCATGTTTTCTGGGAGACGTTTATGATTTTGTGTTTGTGGTTGTGCACATCAGATATAAGATCATTCTCAAAGAGAAGGAAAAGGCAGCTGTGGCTTCCAATGGAGATGAGAAAAAGAAGAGCACAGATTTGCTGACACTCCATGACAGGACCAAAAAGGAGTGGCAGTTTGGAAAGACCAAGGTGAGTGACCTTTAACGTCTTCCTGTGCTTATTTATATCTCTTTTCAATTAAGGGAAAGATAACCGACTGTGAGGTATAAATGGTAGGCACATTTTCACTTGTGTTTATGTCTGATGGCACTAACCTGTGATAACCTTTGATCCCTAGGTGTTCCTAAAGGAATCTTTGGAACAGAAGCTGGAGAAGCAGAGAGATGAAGTGCGAAGCAAAGCCGGTCTGATCATACGAGCCTATCTTCTGAGATATATAGCAAGGTGTGTGTATTTCATGTTTTTTTGCACAGATTGTTAGATTGCATTTGATATAGTTTCCAAAACATCTCAATAACCAACATTTGTTTAATATCCTTTTGGATTTTAACATGTCACCCACTTCTTCAAAACACACACATTACCTATATAACCTCATTCGGCGTGGTCTTGCGGCTGTCAGAGCAGAAACGGAAGCTGCTGCTCTATTTGTCTCTGGTCGCATTTATATGTAAATTGCGTACGTTTATTTCGTCCGTTAGATCGAAAGATCTGAAAAAGCCCATAGATTTACCCACCCAGATCCTCCCCTCAGAGAAATCAGGATAGAAGTGGTTAAAAGTGGACAAAAGAGACAGATTAAAACACCAGGTGTAAATGGGAATGTATCTCCCTCGTGTACTTGTGATCCGATCGACCAATACCTGGAGTAAACAGGGCCCTTGACATGACAACAATCAAGTGTCTTAGTGACACCTTTCAAATGCTGTCATCTGCCAATTAAACACAGTTACTTATTCTAAGGGAGCTTACATTTTGTACCGACTACAGAAAGAACTTTAAGAAGGCTCTGGAAAGCATTGTGAAAATCCAGAAGAACTACCGCGCTCATCTCTATCGACGGCGGTTTCAGCATAAACGTGCAGCTGCGCTGGTTCTCCAGAAACACAGGCGAGGGCAAGTGTCAAGAGGAGTCTGCCGCAAACTACGTGAGGAGAAGAGGAAGAGAGAGGAGGAGGAAAAGAAAAAGAAAGAAGAGGAGGAGAAGAAAACAGAGGGAGATCATGAAAAGAAAAATGAAAAGGAAGGAGAGGAAGGGGCAGCGGAGGTAAGTGACTTTAATGTTCCTTTTAAAAGCTTAGAGGACATGAATATTAGCAAAAATCACACTCGCCCCTTGAATGGGTGATTAGCTTTTCCTTTGGTGAAGTTTCCAAATTTTTATTTTGTTTTTGTTTGTTTTTTTGTTCTGGGTATATTTAACAAATGATCAACAGTTTAACTTGCTTCAAACTTTGAAACTTGACCTCATGAATACGCAATATATATGTTTAGCTGAACTTTAAAATGCTGATTGGCTGTAATTTTGTCACATAGCATTTTCTTTTTTCTGTGGAAGCCCATTTCCACCACATAAGAAAAAAAATTGGTAAGTCATAATTATGGCATAAAAAATCACAATTGTGACAAAAAAAATATGAAAATGACATATGAAAATATGACATAAAAGCTAAAATTATGGCAAAATGTAATTCTGACAAAGTCTAAATTATGAGACAAATGTCAAAGTTTTGAGATAAAGTGATAATTGACACAAGTCATAATTATGAATGAGAATCTTGACTTTATGTCATAATTATGACTTTTTATTTCATAACTTTGACTTTTATCATAATTTAGACTTTGTCAGAATTGATTTTTGTCATAATTTTAGCTTTTATGTCATATTTTCAATGTTCTGCCACAATTGTGACTTTTTGAGTCAAAATTGACTTTTTATGCCAGAAAAGACAAATTATGAGGTAAAACTTCAAAATGATGACATACTAAGTCATAATTATGCAATAAAAAGTCAAGATTTTTGTCATAATTGACTTTTTATGCCATCTTAAAAGAATTATTTGGTAAATCATAATTATGACATAAAAGTCAAAATTATGACATATTAAGTCATAATATTCAAGTAATAATATCTAAGTACTAACATACTAAGTTATATTTATAAGATAAAAAAAACTAAATTATGACATAAAAAGTCAAGATTTTTGTCATAATTGACTTTTTATCTCACAATTTTGACTTTTTATACTTTTTTTCTTATGTTGCGAAAATGGGCTTCCACAAATTTCCAACCGCATTTTTGACAATTTTTTTCTTTTCTAAATTTCTTATTCTTAAAGAAAATTTGAGACCCTCTCCTCCAAAACATACATGTAAATCCATGCAGTTAACCTGTCAAATTATAGATTTTTTCAAGCCTTCTGACATTCAGTCTAAAAACCTGTCATATTTGCAGACAGGTGGTCAATGAGTTTGTAATATTTGTTTTTCTCTAACCAGTGTTTCTGTATCTTCCCTCTCTCCTGCCCTCCTTTAGCCTCCCCCCGCTGCTGAGGAGGAGACCCGTCAGATGGAGGAAATTCTGCGCTTGGAGCGAGAGATTGAGCGTCTGCAGAAGAAAAGAGAAGACGGTGTGTCTATGCTACGTGAGAGCTCGAGACAAGAACTCAGATTGCGGCGTGATGCCGAGATCCTGCGTGAGAAAAAGAAGGCTTCCCGTGTTGCCACTGAATTCCTCGAACTACTCGACACCGGAGGTCCAGAAGTCATCCCTGGTGATCCTAAACAACCTGCCTCCAGACCGGCAGCTGCCACTGAGGAAGAGGTAGACGAAGGCTTCCACGCAGAGGAAGAGTGCATACCACTTCCCGAGTTCCCTCCTCCAGCAGAGGGTCCAGTGGATCAGGAGATCTTAGCCACTCTGCCACCTCCTCCTCCCGCTTTTGCCGAGGGCACGGTGGCCCCATCTGCACCCAATGTTCCACCTGGGGCTCCACCCCCACCTCCTCCCCCTCTCCCTGGTGAAACCAAAAAGGAAGATGGAAAGCCTGAAGAGGCTAAAACAGTTAAAGAGGTGGATGGGAAAAAGGAGGGAGAGGACGTAGACCGTACCAGCAGGCTGACAGCAGCGGAGTCTCTGCCGGACACAGAGGAACCCATCTACAGCGTGCCCGGGGATGGCGAGTCGGACTACGACCAAGACGATCTGGAGGATGGACAAAGCAGCACTGCGGCAACAGACACAGAACATGCACGCAAGTCCACCTGCACCAACGCAAGCCAGGAGTCCTACAACCGCAGCTCAGACTCAGTGAGTTTCTTAGAGAATATGCACGTGTTTCTCAAAATGGGTCTTCAATGTCCGAAATAGCTGCCCGGAGACTTTGCAAACATGGCCACCAAGTGAACTGACTTTCTTTAAAAGGGACTTTGTCTCCCTCATTCTTCTGGACCAAAATACTGTCAAATAAAAAAAAATGAGTGCAAAATTAAACTTCACACACAGAGACATACTTTGTTATGTAAATGGGGACATTCCATGGAATTGTATTGTTTTTATATACAGCTAATTATAAATATAATAACTTAACAGAAAACATTTTACATTTTTACAATAAAAAAAATCTTTATTTACTTTATTTTTATATTGTTTTTACCAATGAGGAAGCTTGTTTGCACCACTGAATAAAAAAATAAAAAAAGGCAATTGCGACTTTTATCTAACAATTCTGACTTTTTCCCTCACAATAAAAAAGTTAGAATTGCAAGTTATGTCAGAATTGTGAGAAAAAAAGTCATAATTGTGAGTTTATATCTCGCAATTCTGACTTTATATCTCGCAATTCTGACGTTTTTTTCTCAGAATTGCATGTTATAAACTCGCAATTGTATTATAAAGTCAGAATTGTGTGATATAAACTCGCAATTGCGAGAAAAAAGTCAGAATTGCAAGTTATAAAGTCAGAATTGCGAGATATAAACTTGCAATTCTGAGAAAAGAAGTCAGAATTGTGAGATAAAAAGTTGCAATTACGTTTTTTATTTTTTATTTAGCGGTGGAAACAAGCTTTCAATCATATGCCCATATGTCCCCAGAAGGTTTTGTCAGGTTTAGCTCACTTCTGTGTACAAATTTGTCCTTTAAATGTGAGTAATTAGGTACACGCACATGCTTGCCCACTGGCTGACCAGTCACTCTGTCTGTGTCTCTTTCAGTATGCTGATAGCGATGATGAGCATGATGGGTTCGTGGACACAGATGAAGAGGTATCCAACGGTAAAGTCAACATCTTGAATGGGAACGGACCTCCGTACTTCCACAGTTACCTTTACATGAAGGGTGAGAAATCAAATGATTAAATCTTTTATACAAAATAAAGTCCCTAATGCAGTGGTCCTCAAATTTTTTTTAACTCCCATTGTCAAATACATTATAATGTAATACCATCTCTTTAAAAAAAAAATCAGCATGGACAATGTTGTTCTCTACTTGATTATGTATAAAAGTATAAATCTTTTTCTGTCTCATCCACAGCTGGGTTGATGATCCCGTGGCGCAGGCGTTGGTGTGTTTTGAAGGACGACACCTTCATGTGGTTTCGCTCTAAACAGGAGTCATTAAAGTCGGGCTGGCTGTACAAGAAGGGAGGCGGACTTTCCACACTCTCTCGCAGGAACTGGAAGATGCGCTGGTTCGTTCTGCGTGACTCCAAGCTCATGTACTTTGAGAATGACAGCGAGGAGAAGCTGAAAGGGACAATCGACATTCATTCAGCCAAGTAAGTTTGAGAGCAGAACTGTGGTATCATTAGGTGTCAGATAGGAAGACACTTTTTGTGATTGTTGATTGTGATCAGCTTTTATTAAAAGAGCCTTATAGTACAGTTCATTCAGAAACCCTAGATCCTGAATTTTTTCCCGTTTTTAGGGAGATTGTGGATAACCATGAGAAAGAGAATGCTCTGAATATTGTGACAGATGAAAGAACATACCAGGTGTTTGCCGAGTCACCAGAGGATGCCAGGTACACTTTGCTGACAATTTTGTACCTGTGCGTTTTTCATAATTGGGCCAAATTGCTCTCTCTCACTCTGCACTCTTTCTTTTGCTCTCTTTCTCTTAGTGGTTGGTTTACCGTGTTGAGTCGGGTCCACATTGCCACACCAGAGCAGCTACTTGAGATGTCACATGAGCAGGCCAACCCAAAGAACGCTGTGGTCAGTGTCCTTGCCTTTCATGCACTTTCACTGTTAAAGCTCCTTCCTCTTTTGACAACTGTTTTTTTCTCTTTCTCTCAGGGCACACTGGATGTTGGATTGATTGATTCAGTTTGTGCTTCAGACAATCCTGACAGGTGAGAGTCGTCTTGGTTACAGACGCTAGAAGATAGCACAACTGCAGAGTTTGCTTACAGCACTAGGGGTTTAACGGTACACGTATTCGTACTGAACCGTTTCAGTACAGGGCTTTCGGTACGGTGCACTTGTGTACCGAATGCATTACAAAACCGAGGTACGTACCGAACCGTGAGTTTTGTGTACCGTTACACCCATATGCAGCACTTAAAGTTGTGTTATTTTAAAGTGTGTTATTTTTTACATTTTGAAATACTTTCTCTTATCCAAGCATAATAAGCAATGGACTCTTTTCACAATTCTGACGTTCTCAGAAGCAGAAGTCATTATAGTTGGGTAAACTTCTATAGAGGAAACTAATAACAAATATTTAATGACAGACTATATTTATAATTTTTGTGTTCATATTTGCTCCAATAGCCAAAATCATTTCTATGACTTTCCAAAAGAGGAAAAAAATTGTGAGAGATTGATTACGGTGGAAAGAAGAAAAACAAATTTGCAGTCAGTCACTCCTTCAGTTGTTGTATTAGAAACATCATGCAATTAATTAGTGGTAATGTAACAACATATATTTTTATAAATGTGCATTCGATTTTTGAATAAAAAAAAACATTTCTAGTTTTACGATGTTCATCACAGTGATGCATCACGTGTCATCACTATGAAAAAGGTCCATTATGCGCAAGTCATTTGTTGTTTGACTTTCTCAAAAAGCTCTTTGATGGTATCAAAATATGAATATTTTAATGTTTATGTTGTGCTAGTGCCACAGAAATTACACACTACACCTATGTGTATACAGCGTGTAATCTTTGAATTTGTAGTGCTAAATATCTGAAGATGTACGGTATCTAAAGTAACCATTTTCATCTGGTGCTAACACATCTTCCTTCTGAATAGGCCCAATTCATTTGTGATCATCACAGCCAATCGTGTGATCCACTGTAACTCAGACCTGCCGGAGGAAATGCATCACTGGATTAGTCTGCTGCAGAAACCTAAAGGAGACTCTAAGAGTGATGGACAGGAGTTCCTGGTTAGAGGTGTGTTATTCATCTATAACCTGTATTTAGCTACCAAATCATGATTTCACCACGTCATGTTCCTGGATTAACATCTTTGTTGATACTGGAACAACATTCCAAACAACCAATCAGATTTGAGGGACAAGTTTACAGTTTATGTCAAGTTTAGACTTATAACTAGGGTTAGGTGCTTCTACATAAGTGTTATTCACCTATTTCCCTCTGATTTTAGGGATAAGTTATGGGTAGGGTTATATTTAGGGGTAGGGATAGGGTTAGGGCTAAATTTTTGGACTGGAATGGTGTTCCAGGATCAACTAAATATGTTGACCCAGGAACATTAATTACTTGGCAAAATCATGGTGACAGTGGTAGATTAGTTATATTGGGTAGTTGGCATAAAATGTCCTTGTGTATTATTGTATAGGATTGTGTATATTTTATTTTCTGTAACTTGTCATTCCTGTAAACTGTGTATGTGTGTGTCCTTTCGTGACACAGGATGGCTCCACAAGGAGATGAAGGCGGGTGCCAAAAGTTCTGCTCTCAAACTGAAAAAGCGCTGGTTTGTCTTGACTAACAACTCGCTGGACTACTACAAGTCTTCTGAACGTAATGCATCGAAGATGGGCACTCTTGTTCTGAACAGCCTGTGCTCTGTGGTCCAGCCTGAGGAGAAAAAGTTTAAAGAAACAGGCGAGTATGACTAGTTAAAGCCTGTTAAATGTATAATATGGAATCATGCCACATGTTGCTTGTACCACAATTTGAGTAACGCATGTCACACATTTTATTCACCACAGAAGAAGCAAAAAATAATTGTTTGGAATTGTTAGGATGCACTTGCTGTATTGTTTGCAGTCTGTCATTAACAGCAATCGCAGACTGTACTTTTAAAGCTAAAAAGGCCATAAACCAACTAAATGTCCAGTATTTATTTAAATTACACTACTGTAAGAATTTGTTTAATGTTTTTGAAAGTTTCTCTGCTCATTTATTTGATAAAAATACAGTAAAAACAGTAATATTGTGAAATATTATTTCAAATTAAAATAGCTTATATTTACTTTTATTTAAAAAAGTAATTTATTCCTGTGATGCAAAGCTGAATTTTCAGCATCATTACTCCAGTCTTCAATGTCACATGATCCTTCCGAAATCATTCTAATATGCTGTTTTGGTTCTCAAGAAACATTTCTTATTATCATCAATGTTGAAAACAGTTCTGCTGTTCTGAGACTTCAGACTTTCTCTTTCAAAATAGCAGTCCATAATACAATTCTAACCACAAACACAACAAGTATGTTTTTCTTTCTATAAACAAAAAAATTATTTAAAGTGATGCTGATGTCTGATTACACTGCAGGTTATTGGAACATCATAGTTCATGGGCGTAAACATTCATACCGCCTGTACACCAAAATGCTGAATGAAGCCATGCGCTGGGTGTCTGCCATTCAGGGCGTCATTGACAACAAAGTGCCCATTGAAACGCCCACCCAGCAACTCATTAGAGACATCAAGGTAATCGGTTTTAAATACATAAGTCTGGTATTTTGTACTCATAATTAGAATAAGTAAAACTGTTCTTTAATAAAAATGGCACAAACATTTTGACATTTGTATAGGAGAACAGTGTTAACTCTGAGGCTGTGGAACAAATGTATCGAAGGAACCCAATTCTGAGATATACCCAGCACCCCTTGCATTCACCTCTTCTGCCACTGCCCTACGGAGAGGTCAGCGAAAGCCGTGAGTACCTTCCATCAGCCAAACACTCTGAACATGACAGAAAAAGTTTACTAGCATACACATTCAACAGGATTTTCTAAATTGTATCGCTGTTTATTTTTGTCCTGAGTATCCTTTTGTGTTTTTACATCACACGTGTCAAACTCAAGGCCTGCCACCTCTTTCATGTGGCCCGCAAGATCATTTTATTGTAATCCTGTCAAATTTCCACCTCATTTCATGTAGTTAATTTGTGAAATGTATGAATAAAAACATCTTAGTTAGCGCTTCCTAACCAATCAGTTAGCACTTTTTTGTGAATATTAACTTTTTCAGTGTGACGTGATGAACTTCTAAATTTGAATCTGCTCAGCACTTGTCGTATATCACATCTAACATGATCATTCACTCTGTGTTCGGGCCGATTACCGAGCTCGGAGCCCTCTCCCCCCAGACAGCATGCCAAATACGTTTACCAATTAATTTACCTGACTTGTAAGTGTGAACTCGTGAACTCTCTGCAGTGCAAAAGGAGAAGGGTTATGGAAGCCTGCAGGATGAGGCAGTGAAGATCTTTAACTCACTTCAGGAGATGGAGATCGTTTCAGACCCGGTTGCCATCATTCAGGGGATCCTGCAGACCTGCCACGATCTGCGGCCACTGAGAGACGAGGTGTACTGTCAGCTGATCAAACAGACCAATCACGTACCCCAACCCAACAGCCCTGCAAACCGCGCACACTGGCACCTGCTCACCTGCATGAGCTGCACCTTCCTGCCCAGTCGTGCCATTCTGCGCTACCTCCGATTCCACTTGAAGAGGTAACAGAGAGGCATGCTCATTAAATAGCATCTTGGAGTCGAATGTCAAAGGTCATTTGACAAACACTGTCTTTTGGTCCCTTTTTGTGAATAATCTCAGGATTAGAGAGCGCTACCCTGGCACTGAGATTGAGAAGTATGCACACTTCATTGGTGAGTCTCTGAAGAAGACAAAGTCCAGGGAGTATGTGCCCTCTCAGGAGGAGATCGCCGCCCTGCTGAACAGACAGGAAATGACAACTACTGTGTACTGCCATGGAGGAGGGTCTTGCAAGATATCCATCAACTCACACACCACAGCTGGAGAGGTGAGAGGAAGAGAGAGAGTTTTTTTTTTTATCATTTTAACATCTCTGCTTAGAATTGTAAAATGAAATGCCCTGCAAATAAGGATGAAAGTGATCTTATTTGTGTTTGTTTGTGACAAGGTGGTGGAGAAGCTGATTCGTGGTCTGGCGATGGAAAACAGTAGGAACATGTTCTCTTTGTTTGAACACAATAAGGTGGAGAGCCGGGCCATTGAAAGCCGTGTAATTGTGGCAGATGTGCTCGCAAAGTTTGAGAGGTAATAAAAATATGACAGTTCATATGGTGTATTTGATGACTGACTGTAAAATGACTGAGGCTCATCTGCACTGCTCTGCTCTTATAGGTTGGCAGGTGGTGAGGATGAGGAGGAAGAAGGGCCCTGGAGGTTATATTTCAAGCTTTATTGCTTTCTTGATGTGGAAAGCATGCCCAAAGAGGGAGTGGAATTTGCCTTCATGTTTGAGCAGGTGAATTGCAAAAGTATTTTTATTTTGTATACCCATTATAGAGCATTCTTAGTTGATTCACCTGATTTAAAGTCACCATGAAATCAAAATGGACAATTCTTGATTTTATGAAATATTGCAGTATTTATTATCAATACATTTTCTGTGCACATCATTATTCATGTGCTATTGTGACAAAATAACTTCCCATCCCACTTGCTATAAAATCTTGTCTCTTCTCTGATGACGTGTTTCCTGACACGAGGGTAGGACAACCTGTCACTCACATGAGATTACTCCAATAGCAAACCAAAACCATCCAATGATCCAATCAATTTCAGATGGACAAAATCAAGTCCCGCCCTTAATTTTTTCTTGTTAGAGAAGTGTCACTCAGATATGTCACAATAGGAAAAAAAAGACTCACAATCTTTTTCATGCCGACTTGAATGAATTGAATTAAAAATGAAACAAAGTATGTATTATACAAATATTTACTTCTTTTTTTTTTAAAGGTATGCTTCAATTGCATGTTTTTTTTCTTGTGATACAGCATGGTGGGCCAACGTGTAAAGGCCAAGTATAGTAACTCATACTCGGAATTTGTCCTCTGCATTTATCCCATCCAGTTGGTGCTCACACATTAGGAGTAGTGAACACACACACACACACACACATATACACTGCAAACCGTGAACACACACCCTGAGCAGTAGGCAGCCATTTCGCTGTGATGCCCGGGGAGCAATTGGGGGTTAGGTGCCTTGCTCAAGGGCACCTCAGTCATTTCCTGCCGGTATTGAGAATCGAACCTGCAACCTTTGGGTTACCAGTCTGACTCTCTAACCAGAACTGCCCCCAGAACTTAGGCACTCGGGTCCGGATTTGGGCATCTCTCTGTTATAAAGTACAAGTTTTTTCTCCCTTTTTTCACCATCTCTCTTAGGCTCATGAGAGTCTCATCAGTGGTCATTTTCCAGCCCTTGAGGAAACCCTTCAGCACTTAGCAGCCCTGCGACTGCAGTACATCCACGGCGATGTGGCCCGTACGCCCTGGAGCCTGAGCAGTGTGTACCCCGTTGGACGACTCCGTTCACGCATCTTCCAGTCCACTAAAGCAGGGGTTGCCGGAGTACCCGGGGCTGGTATAGTAGGGCCGGGAAGTCACACTTTGGAACGCCGGAAGACCAACTTCCTGGACGGGACGCTGAGACGCAGCTTCAAGACGGGATCGCTGAAGAAACAGCGTGTGGAGGAGGAACAGATGCTGGAGATGTTTGTAAAGGAGGAGATGTCAGCCACACTGACCAGCGTGTTGGAGAAATGGAGCCGTCTACAGGGCATGCCTCAGCACCAGGCCATGCTCAGTTACATGACCGTCATCAAAGAGTGGCCGGGATATGGGTCTACACTGTTTGATGTGGAGGTGTGTAACATTTCTTTAAGGCTCAGACCATCCCATGTACATTGTAGGGCCACCATATGGGTGATGTGAAGGGTTGAGGGATAGATGTGTCCCCCAGTTGTGGTTAACAATTAAATACTACCCTCTATCCTAAATATGAGGATATGGCCTTGTGAGGTAGCAATATTTATCACTACTAACCCTAAGCTTAACCACAAAATGCTACATTACTTCAAACCGATTTCGGATTCAGCCTAGATATGCTACCCACGAAACTTGCTACTGCTATTAGATAAATAGACACTGCTGTGAGCATGTAAGATGTGCTGCTGCTGCATAAATAGACAGACATAAATCCTGTTGCAGATCTAGACAGGTGGAGCTGGGGAGGTGAAAGGTTTCATAGGAACTCTGAACCAGACTATTCAAATGTTGAGCAAGCAATCTCATTGGCTGCAAGATCAGCAGAGGTCAATCAGCTTGTGCCATATGGTAATGTGTGATTGCTCACAGATTGCATGTAAGGACCTCAGCCTGCCCTACACCATCTAGAGTTTCATGACTGAACTAGAAATATAGAAATATACTCCAAGTAAAAGCAACTTTTATCTTTTTATTTTAATACTTTAAACTGTCAGCCAACTTTACCAGAAAAATCCATGTTGATTGACCAACTTCAACAGTCAAATTTTGTGAATAAACAGCAACCAGACAAGCACTGAGCATCATAAACCGTAAGCTTAGTTAGGGTAAGGGTTTACGCATAATCCATCATAAGCCTAGATTCATGAAATTCAGACTGGTCTAAGCTGCTTTTTCAGCAGGGATATTTTCAGATCTTCCACTATTATGAGAGTAGTCAGTAAGGCAATGTTACAGTAAGTCTCAGTGTTTAGCCATTGATGTTAATCGACATTATTAATTACATTGTTTTTATATATCTGTCTGCAGTGTAAGGAGGGAGGCTTCCCTCATGATCTTTGGCTGGGCGTCAGTGCTGAAAACGTCTCTGTGTACAAACGGGGCGAACCCAAACCACTCGAAACTTTCCAGTATGAGCACATCGTTTTCTTCGGAGCACCTCAGCCCAGCACATACAAAATCATTGTTGATGAAAGGGAGATGTTCTTCGAGACGTCTCAGGTAACAAACTTCTGTGTCTCTGTTATCAGTGCGGAAATGTTGTTAAATTGCTTGTTTAAAAGCTTTAGGAGCATTTAAAGGGTTAGTTCACCCAAAAATGAAAATTCTGCCCTTAATTACTCACCCTCATGTCATTCCACACCCGTAAGACCTTCGTTCATCTTCTTAAACACAAATTAAGATATTTATACACTGCAGTCACGTCGACTGTTTTAACAGTGTCTTTAGTACCTTTCTGGACCTTGAAAGTGGCGGTTATATTGCTGTCTATGGACGAGTCACATACCTCTCGGATTTCATCAAAAATATCTTAATTTGTGTTTAAATAGATGAACGAAGTTCTTACTGGTTTTGAACGACATGAGGTTAGAGTAATTAATTACAGAATTTTCCTTTTTTGGTGAACTAACCCTTTAAATCTTTGAATCTAGTGCTTCTGATTTAGTCACTACATTCCCTTAGAAGTAGTTTTTAAAGGATTAGAATGTGATTTTTAACTAGTGATTAACTAGTGTGTTTTGTTGTGTGCTTTAAGGTGGGTGAAATCACTAAGATCATGAAGGCGTACATCAACATGATCGTCAAAAAGCGCTGCAGTATCATGTCCATCACCAGCAACAGCAGCTCCTGGATGAGGTGATCGACACCAACCAGATCCCAAAAGTGTCCTGCAAGTGAGGTATACTACTGACTGTTGATGATTGGAGAAAGAGAAGGAGAGCAGAGAAGAAACTGAGACTTCACCTCACCAACTATTTTAACTTAACCTACTGCAATCCTCTGTCTGACCTGTCCTAAACACAACAGCACACATATTTATTTGGACCAATTTCACCTTTATGAAGCACAACAAAGCCTGGTAACCTGTTCACTGTTCCCATCCCTCACTGCCAGCACTCTGACTTATGACCAAACTTATTTATTTCCTTGTCTCCTCTTCTCCATTTTGTTCCCTTCTCTCTATCCTCAAGTTTTTAGTCAGTGATGTTGTACCTATCTGCCATCCACCTACAACTCCATTTACTGGTAGTTTTACTGAGGTGTGTATATTGTGCTTCTGTGTGAGATCAAAGTTTGCGCGCACACACACACACACACACACACACGCATGTTTGTTTTTGTGAAATGTGGGGACATTCCATAGGCGTAATGGTTTTTATACTGTACAAACCGTATTTTTTATCCCCCTACACTACCCCTACCCCTAAACCTACCCATCACAGGAAACTGTGCACACTTTTACTTTCTCACAAAAACTCATTCTGTATGATTTATAAGCCTTTTGAAAAGTGGGGACATGGGGAATGTCCTCATAAATCACCCTCTCCTTGTAATACCTATCTCATACCCATGTCATTATACACATTTGTGTCCTGATATTTCACAAAAACATGCCCACACACACACACACACACACACACAGGTGTTTGCTTTGTGGAGCACATACATTTTGTAAAGCCATGACTGCTGGAGGCCATTCAGAGAGCAACGAGGAGAAAGCTATGCGTTAACATTCTCATTCATCTCAATGGCAGCTGCTAGGCTGTCGCAAGACCCCCCAGAAGTACGCGATTTGAATTTTGCCATCTTTTCTCATGGCTGCTCAGTTTCACATACATGTTTTTTTGAGCCAATCACCTGAGCCATAAATACCATGTGACTTATCACTCTCTGGAGCTGCAGGGAAATTACATCATGGCAGCACTGATTGGCTGATGGTGCCACAAGGAACATGCACAGTCGTTTCAAAAAAATTAGTCACTGATAAAACATCTACTATAATATAATGAAACGTGTGCGATTTATATGTTGCTTCCAAAAATGTGTAGTAGTTACGACCAGCAGGGACCACCTGGAGTCAGTCAGCCAATCAGATCGCAGTATATCTGGGGGCCAGCAGTATGTTAATTTCAGCAGTGTGACTGTTCACACGTCAACTCATATTTCACAGATTATCAATGCAACAAATGTCCTATTTTGTATTAAATGCCAGAGTCTATAAATACATATGCTAAAGTGTTACATTTGATACTGTGTCTAAAATTATTTGTATTTACAGTAATTGCAATGTTTCTTTTTTTTTGTTATTTTGCCAGTTATACAAAGCTTGTGTATAACTTTAACTGTACCAATGCACAAAAGCATTGTGACCAGTTTGGTGATTGAGAGTGTTCAACAAAAAAGTGTGCAGGTCCCAGGCGCCTCCATTTGCTGTTACTGAGATCGGATATCGGTTATTAAGTGTTATGCAAGTAGAACCAGGTCTGCTCAATGCAAGCAATGAAAAGAGGCCCTGTTATTAGACAAGTATTAATCTAGCAGTCAAGATTCAATAAGCATGTATTTGTACTGTTTCAATGTGTATACGTAACATTAATTTTGCAACATTATACTTATCCTGTTCCACTAAGACATTTTGCAGTATTGATGCAAAAAATGATGAGCCCACTCTATGCCAAAAATTAAAGAATGCAAAGCTAAAGATCTTACTTACATATACTAACATTCATAAGTTTGGGGTCAGTAATATATATATTTTTTGAAAGTAATGATGAATTAAATTGATCAAAAGTGACAGTAGAGTCAAAATAAATTGTTACAAAAATGTATATTTCAAGTAAATGTTGTTCTTTTAGATTTAATCACCACTGGTAGTACGATTTATTGTAATGCCATCATTAAATGTAATTTATTGTAAAAAATTACGGACTGCAGCTTTAACAAAATGTATATGGTGTTAATATTTTTTCCACAAAAATATGTTTTAGACAATAATAAGTGTTTCCTGAGCACCAAATCAACATATTGCTGCTGAAAATTCAGCTGTATATTAAAATAGAACATTTTTCTTTTATATTGTAATGATATTTCACAATATTACTGTTTTACTGTATTTCTGATTAAATAAACACAGCCTTGGTGAGCATAAGAGATGCTTTCAAAAGCATTTAAAAAACGTACCGACCCCAAACTTTTGAACAGAATATTATAGTCCTTGCATATTGAAATCTCATAAAATTGTAGAATATGTGTCGTCATATTTGACCACAGAATAACCAGCACAAACTGAATCAAGCGGGTCTTTGAATCCTGAAAATGCTTTAAGTTCTCCAGGCGCATATAAATCAATTTTAGGATGTAGGTATAGTGCGCAGGCATCGACATTACACTCATTTTCTGGACTGTGAAAGCCTCGTGTTCTTTAAAGTGCATCTTGACCATCTCGTAGGTAATGTAGATGCATATCTGTTCCCTCAAATCACAGGTGAAGTGACCATCTTGTCTTCACAAGAACTGCCTGAGTCAGCCTGACAAATGACCCTAAACATCTCATTTTACAACAGACACTAAGACACATTCTTGATTTTTATTTTGCTTTCTGCCTTTTTTTCATGGCTAATGCAGCCTTTTTGTGTTTCATCTGGCATTCCTATTAAGGTTCATTCATTCCAGAGAGATGACAGACAAAATACATAACAGAAAAAGGGCATCATCCACTGACTCTCGATCAACACAGAATGAGTCTGAGTATGCCTGTTGTTTTTCTTTTTATGTGAGTATAATCCTGAAGTAAACTGCGACAGTTCCTGTGTAATTTTGCTGTTTGATATGCAACTATATTTGTCAGTGTAATGCAAGTTCTTTTGTGAATGTGTGTACTGTATGTCTGAATTTAACCATGAAGTGAAACAAGGATAATGATGATGAAGATGTGTAGGGAGCTTTGTGTATGGATATTTCTATTACAATATTGTTATATTTATGAAACCGAATGGGAAGGGGTGGGTGAGGGTTTGCTGTATTTATCTGTTACAATGGTGTTATAGTTAATAATTGGAAAAATGAAGGAGCAGAGGTCTCCCTTTCATGATGATCCATTTAACACATAATAATCTTAAACATTAGGCTCGGATCAGCATTAAAGGGCAGCTTCTGCCGACACTGGTGAATTGTGTGAGCACTGTGAGGAAATGGATAGAGGTGATTTGTCATGAATAAGTGGAAAAGATTTGAATTTGTTGTTACAGTGTGTTGGTATGTGTTGATGTTGTTGTGTGTTTAGAGGAGGTGGTGTTTCAAATTCAGAGCAGCCGAGAAGACTCAGGTGTTAGCTTACACTCTGCCTCATTATACACACATATTAACACACACATGATCATTGACATATGCTCACACACACAAAAAAATCAACATAAAACATGCACACAGACATGGCACGGTTGGTTCTGTCTCTCACGAATTCACACTGGGGTCCTTGCTCAGCTGCAGGCAGCCAGTACAAGGCCTGAATGTAGTTTCCTCATTGCCATTGTTATAATACTATAAATTATAGCTTACTCGAAAAAAAGAATAATTGTGCTTGTTAAAATATTGAGAGAGAAAAAAAAATGTTTTCTTTTGTAACTGGCTTTACAAAATGCTTTAATAAATTATTGTAATTTATCGCAAGTAGTGGTTTCATTTGTAGGCTATATTTCATATCTTACATGTAGCTGAATATAATTAACTTTTTGTGGTGTTTTATTTGTCATCCACCAGAGGGTGCCAAATCATCTGGTTACGCTTTATAATATAATGCTTAGCAGATCATTAGTTCATGTACAAATAATCAACATAATTCAAATTATTAAAATGTATATTACTTTTCATTTATATGGTTTATATGTTGAAGTTATTCTTTATTGAATATTTGAGGACATTTATCTAAAAAAAAAAATCTAATTTCACCGATACTAAAATCTCATTCCCACTTATTCTTTTAATACTTACGTAACAATACCAGCACAGAGTAACTTTTTGTTGTATACATGCATACAAAAATTAAAAAAACAGTTTATGGGGTATTATGGAAGGAAACATAGGCTAGTCTATTGGCTTTTTTATTATTAATAATATATTTTTTTTAAACAAACACTTAAGACTTGTGCAGATTTTTGCTTGTGAACATTAATATAACAAATTAAAAAGGAGTGACAGCCTATTCATTTTAGTTTCCAGTACGTGTAATTATAAATCTGATAAAGGCTTGTTGCTGAATAATCATGAGCCAGACTTTCCCCATTGGAAGATTACAGCGCGACGTCATGGGCTACTTAATATTCATACGTCAAGCCATCGCCATTGGAACATTACTAAGTAGCTTTTGTATGTACTTAATATTAATAAAGCACGCCTTCGTCTAGGTAGGTATTGTAATTTAACCTCCTAAAAGCTGTTTTGCGAGGTGAAAGAGAAACACGACTACAAAACCTGTTTCCACCTTGTGAAGTGTGAGCGCTGAGGTTTAAAGGGAGATATTTATTAAAAACAAACAGGAGTTCGTTGAAGTATTCGTTCATTTAAAGAAGAGAACATGAATTGTATTCCTCTCGTCCTGCTTCTCTTTGGTTTAAGTTCTACACTGGCTCAGAATCCTACAGCAGCACCTAAAAGTAGTACAACATCTTCAAGTACAGCAACATCGACTACAACAAAATCTTCAACTACAACAACAACGGCTACAACACAATCTACAAGTAAAGCACCACCGGCTACACCACCACGTCCAAGTAAGGCAAATGTTACAATCTTAATTTTTGATTAAAAAAAATTAGATTTAATGTTTTGTTACTGTTATATATCCTCTATTTCACTGTTGTTGAATTTACATTCTTCTACAAACTTTCAAACTTCATCTATGATCTCAGTCTAACAAGAGTTTTGCTTAATTTAATTAAAAAATATCCTGTGATTACAATAACCACATTTTTGCTTTTGAAACTAAATTGTCATATTATATATATATATAAGAAAAAGAAAAATGCTGTTCTAGTAACTGCCTTACTCTGATTTCCCAAGCTGCTTTGGTTAGGTTTCATAATAAGGGATGGCCAAGGCAACCAGTGTCTCATAGGGTCTAATTGTTGCCTAATATATTGAGTATATAGAGACGTTACTGTGGTTAACACATAATCATGCTCATAACAAGTTTAACCCCACAACTCTAACCTTAGCTGATTTCTACATTAACTAATGTTTTTCTCTTTTCACTTTTCTAGGTTGTGAGAGCAAGAATGGTACAAGCTGTGAGGAATGCTTGGAAAATGTGGAAGTGAGTTTGGATAAGATTTAGTCTCTCTCAGTAAAGTTTTAATATTATTGTCCTAATATATTTACTTTATAGTGCACATAGCAGACTGGTTTTATTCGCTCTATGTTCACTCTGTTTACTTAAAGAGACAGATGTATGGGTGGGAGAAAACATGTTACAGTAAGAAGCAGGGAGATTTGACCTGTATAAATGAGATGTGATGAGAACCAAAAACATATGAGATGAGAAGGAGAATATAAGAGTGACAAGGAAATAATGAACTCAGTGAGCAACTGGAATGGCTGGATTTTTTTTACGCTTATCAGATTTTCACTTACCTCACCTGTGGAACAGGTTTGGTCTGTTCTGGATGTTTACAGTTTTGTGCCCTTTCTTAGAGTCACTTGAGAGATCCTGTGCACTTCCCTTCCAAAGTCAGTCACGCATATACGAAGGACGCCTGTATTCAGCTCGGCCTTTTATTTAGTGGTGTTTGCGAAACCCCAGCTTACAAAAATATGTTGTAAGAACGTTTTGGTAATGTTCCAATTAAGTTGTGAAAATGATATTTCTGAATGTTCTCTGAAAAAAAATCATTATGGAAACATTCCATTTTATCATTCTGATACATTTTATCATACACACATTTTGGGAATGTTACTTTTGAATGTTCTCTGAAGTAGTAACTAAATAGTAGTAACTAGTACTAAAATGTTTCAGGAAAAAAAGGTTGCATAAACAATGTATAAATAACATTTAATCTAGTTCTGATGTGTTTACCATTAAGGCATCTGAGTTGTTAGTATCAGAATTCAGGATGTAGCTGTGTGACGCTGACATTCCATATTTATTAAACAAACCTTTGACATACCACAGACAAGCACACACAGCTGTACTCACAGTCGCTGACGTGTGCGTCAGTATCAGTGTTTCTATCAGCGTCAGTCCGGATGTCATTGCCATCATCATCATCAGCATTGTTCCTGTCACTATCTGCAACCCCAAATTTGGCGAACAAAACATACTGAGCTTTGAATCTTACATCAGTGGATAAATGCATATAACAATATTAGTTTTCAATCTATTTTTTCAGTGTCTGTGGTGCAGCCCGACTAAAAAGTGTATAACATACCCAGCCAAAACCATCCTGCCCCCCCATTCCCTCTGCCCACTGAATGATGCTCGATGGGGCCTTTGCACAAGTAAGAAATGTTTTTAAATTTCTTCCACTTATGTTTATTTACGTTTCTGTTTCCTATAAACCTATCCTCCTTTGCACTGTCTGTTTTCATTTATTTTCTTAAAAAAACATATCAAATACCTGCATTAATTTAGAGCGGTGCAGGGATGGCGTCAAAACCCGGAAGACAAACTCGACACTGGTTTCCTTGAGACTTTCCTATGGGTTTTTATAATGGGGTTTTTCAATTTCTGAGTGAAATAAGGATGTGTTAAACATAACATTACGATACTTGAATGTTTTGCTCTACAACCTAAATTACACACACCCATATCGAAAACGCAAATTTTAAAGCTTTTGTTGATTTTTTTTAAACATATGTTTCTAATAGGTAACTAGATAAGAACGTTTGGGGTGTGAGTGTGTGTAATTTACATTGTCAAGCAAAAGTTTAAGTATCATTAAGTTATGTTTACCACAGACCTTATTTTACTCATAAATTGAAAAACCCCATTAGGAAAATCTCGAGGGAACCAGTGGTGAATTAGTCTTCAGGTTTTGGCATCATCCCTGCACTACTCTATTGAGAACCAAACTATTTTTTAACCATTATTCACAGTTTTTAAATTAAATGATTGTTGGTTATTTAATATTGGATCTTCAGATAAATAGCATTATTTGTAACTTATTTCATGTATTGTTTAGACAACAGATTCATTCTCAGATGAGAATGTGGATCTTAAAAAATAGAAATAGCCCAAAACATAGATGAAAATAAAGGTGACCATTTAAATAAAAAAACAACTTTGCATAAATAACAATAATAATTACACAAAAGCACCATATCAGTTATCGTATGGGCAATCAAGACAGCTAAGTCTAAGTCTAATGCTTAAATTAGCTTACATAATAAATTAGCTTATATACAGCTATGGAAAAAATTAAGAGACCACTCCAAGTTCAGAAATCAATGTTAAGGGGTCTCTTAATTTTTTCCATAGCTGTATATCTATATATATATATATATATATATACAGAGATAGATAGATAGATATATATAGATATATAAGCTAAGTATATATATTAGATAAATATATACAGTCAAACCAAAATTTATTCAGACACCTTGAACATTTCATTCATGAATACAGTTTATTCAGAAAAAAATAATCGTAATTATGTCAGATAACACTTAAGCAAAACATGGTCAGGTCAAAGTTGCTGAATAATTTTTATAAATTTTACTGGTCCCAAATTTTTATAAATGTTACTGCTAATCCACTGTATGAAGAATTTTTGGGTATAATATGTCACAGTTTATTTTGCTATCCTCACTTACATAAATGAACTATAATTTCCTGCACCCACTAGTAAAAAAATATCAAAAATGTCTGAAAAATTTTTGGTTTGTCTGAATATATATATATACACAAAATCGATAAAAGAATTTCAATATCGTTGCATTCCTAAATATTATTCTTAAAGTTAACATAGTTTATTCATGCAATGTTTTTATTGGTGTCTAATAACCATTTTTTGTCATTTTTGTGTCACAAAACAGAAATAAAACAATAATAAAAAAAAAAAGTTTAAGCATATTGGTAATCAGGCACTTAAACATCATAACAAACGGTAGCAGTCATAAACAAGCGATATCAGGAGGACCATCTCTAGTCCTTTCTCTAGCCCACATTACACATTCATCAGAACTACAGTAATTAATTAATATTACTATAATCATATGTGCTTGCCATTAATGTTATATGAGTTGCAACTACATCACCTTAAGAGATCATTTTTTGACACTTTCTGTTTTTTGTGATATTCAGTAAACTTCCAGATTTTGATCATTACATTGTCAGTGGCTGGAGCGCTCCTCATCATTGGTGTTTTGGTGTGTATATTCTGTTGCTGCAAGTGTGAGAACGCTGGGTAAGTCTGAGATGTGTCTGACTTATTTTATGTCACATGGCCTTTTATAACATTGTTGGCTGACAAATGAGTCGCACCCTCCATTTTGTTGTCTTAAATACTATGGGGAGTTGATGTCACCTCAGCTGCCTCAGGCTGTAAAATTACATTTACTAGCATAAATGTTTACTTCAAATGTGAATATTGATCAACCTTTCTGAATCTCCGTGAAATGGTCAAATGGTAGAGAACCAAGAGAGCTCAAGATCATATAAGGAAGGCTCAACAACTTAACTTGCTCAACCTAGGAAACTTTGTCTTTCACAGATCTGCTCGATTTGACAACAAGATGAACCGGAAGCAAGACAAGAAGAAAACGAAACAAGAGGAGAGGTAAGAGATTAAAATTTTAATATTCAAAAATAGAGATGACAGTAGGAGATACAAGATATTTTATAAAACCAGATTAAAGGGGAATAATGGACATTAAAGGGATAGTTCACCCAAAAATGAAAATGATCCCATGATTTACTCACCCTCAAGCCATCCTAGGTGTATATGACTTACTTCTTTCAGACGAACACAGATATTTTAAAATATCCAGGTTCTACCAAGCTTTATAATAGTTGTGAATGGGGAGCCACATTTTGAAGCAAAAATAAAATGCATCCATCCATAATAAAAGTAATCCATACGACTCCAGGGGGTTAATAAAGGCCTTCTAAAGCGAAGCGATGGGTTTTTGTCAGAAAAATATCCATATTTAAAACTTTATTAAGTATAATAACTAGCTTCTGACAGATGGCCGTATGCATCGATTTGCGGCAGAAGAGCAACCTCTGACCCGACGCAATGACGAACGTGGAAGCGTCATTAATTAGAAGTCAAGAAATTTTAAAGAGAAATGTTGGAGGATTTCGATATGAGAAGAAGAGCTTGAGTTGCCCAGCCCTATTTGTTTAAACCATGAGAGGCGTCTAAGCTTACGATACTCCTACATCCTGCGTCATACATCGTGTCAGGGGTTACTCTTTTGGTGCAAGTCGACTTGCGTGTATCGTGTATGCGTGTGGCCCCCCCATTCTCAGCCATTATAAAGCTGGGTAGAGCAAGGATATTTTTAAATATATCTCCGATTGTGTTCATCTGAAAGAAGATAGTCATGTGCACCTAGGATGGCTTGAGGGTGAGTAAATCATCGGATCATTTTAATTCTTGGGTGAACTAACCCTTTAAATACCACTACCTTTTATCGAACGTATGCTTTCTATATCCATACATATACAGAGACCACTGCAAAATGAGCTGTTTCTCTGGATTTACCAATTATGTGCATGTGTTTGAGAAAAATGTTTTAAGACCAAGGTTAATGCAAACAAAACAAGTTTATATACTATATATCTATATATAAGAGTTCAGAAATCAATATTTGGCTATCATTTCCAATCATAGCTTTCATGCGTCTGATGGTCACAAGCCATCAAACAAAGCCAAGCTTGCTTGAATTATTGCGACATGAGTGGCATAAAGTCACTCAACAGCTATGTGAAAGACTGGTAGAGAGCATGACAAGACATGAAATCTGTGATTAGAAAGGAGGGTTATTCCAACAAATATTGATTTCTGAACTATTCCTAAGTTAAAACATTAGTATTGTGTTGTTTAAAATTGAATATAAACGTGTTTTCTTGCATTATTTGAGGTTTGTAAACATGTAATCATTTTTTATTTTGACCAGGTTGTCATTTACTGCATGTGGAAGAAATGTTGTCAGTAGTTTGTACAGGTTTTGTAAAACAAAACTAAAATATACATTTTACTCAAACACATACTTAAAAAAAATAAATCCAGAGAAATTGCTCATTTTGCAGTGGTCTCTCAATTTTTCCAGAGCTGTATATGCACATGCAGAGTCATTATGCACATGCATATTCAAAGCAGACAAAAGATAATATGTTATGAGGAACTTAGACGAGACAAAAGGTTCTATAAGAAACCTGTTTTACAGCTGTAACGGCTATTGTCAACATACCTTATGGGTGTGCGTGTGATTTCACAAGGAATTTATGTTCTTGTGTTCTTCTGCCACAGAAAAGCTGAGATGAAGATTAGACATGATGAGATCCGTCAAAAATATGGTGAGTCAACAATTCCCTCGTCTCAGAAACTGCATAAATAAGTGAATTTGAACAGGTTATTATGCTGGCAATGCATGAAAAATAAATCAAAACTGTCAATCAGTGTGAAGGTAAGGAGCACGTGACAGTGTTTTAAAAATAGGTTTAGCCTAGTGTTTTGGAATGTTTTTAAGAAGTTGTGCTCCCTCTAGTGGTGGTAATGCAACTTGTCCTCTTGTTTGGCCTTTATTTTAAGAAAATATAATTGCTATATATTTGATTTGAGGGGATTGTGTGATTAATGTGTTTTTTCTCTATGTGTATCAGGTCTCAGCAGGGCAAGTCCTTATGCCAGATTTGAAAATCCCAACTAAAACGATGGTTACATTATGTTATAGATGAACACTTTGACAATCTGCTGTCTATGCCAACATTATTAAAATGGATAAATGGAAGAATGAGACTCCACTGTGGTCAAAATGATGAATTCAACCTAAGTCCATTTATGTTTATTTATTTTATTTTCTACAATTTTCCACAAAGGCTATGCCTTTTCAGTCTCCTGTAATATATAATGTCTAAAATAATTGAGCTTTTTCCACTCATTAATTAAAACAGCTTTTTAAGTATTATTTTATTTGTACAAATGATCATTTGTATATTTCTGTTCTTGTCAGAAACGATAAGATCAAAATGCTGACACAGGACACATTCCATAAGCACTGAATGGGTCAGGACTTTGCACATCATATCATTCTCATGCTGATTAGGCCATTTAGTGACTGTTAAAAAAACTGCCCCATCATAATATGAAAGTATTTGCAAATTACCCTGTAAAGGATTCACTGAAACCTAAACGATTCTTTGTAAATGTACCTCAATATATGAAGTCAAATAAACACTATTCTGCTAGGTTTGACCATGTCTATTTTCCATAGTCTGACTTTTTTTAGGATACTTGATAAATGCTTGCTTATGTAATGTACTGATTTTATTGAATAAAATAATTATTAATAAAAAAAATATTAAAAGTTGCTTGCCTGTTATGCCTTAAAAAAAATTCCTAACAAATGGTCAATTTATGTTTTGGTCAAGTGTTAAATGTTCAAATGTTGATCATCTATCTTGGGATATAAGCTGTATTTTATTATTATTATTATTTAATTCACTTTCTTTTGAGTCTGCAAACCCTTTGCCAAAATTTGTGACATGTTTATATATAGTTCTATTATGGTATAATATAGTATATCGTTTTAATCAATTAACAATAACTGCACATCCAATGGAAAGAAATGGGTCTATGTACTATTGGGGACCTTTTCATTGATGGGGTTCTGGCATCCTTTAGTCAGCTGCAACAGAAATTTAAACTTCCCCCCAAATGTTTTTTTTTTTTTAGATTTCTACAGATTAGGAATTATATACGTGCTCATATTCCTTCATCGGATAATACTTCACCCTCAATTATTGATCAATGTAAAGGAAGTAAAAAAGCATTATCGATAATTTATGAACGGCTGCAATCTTTTAATTCTCCCTCTTCTAGATTTCTTAAGGAAGAATAGGAGAAGGAACTCGGAGTGGACATTTCTGAGGAAATATGGCAAAAGAGTTTAAAGGATATTAATGAACATTCTATCAATTCTAGGCACTGCCTTATTCAGTTTAAGGTCATTCACAGACTACATTATTAAAAAAAAACTGAACAGAATTTTCCAAAATATCTTACTTCTTTGTAACAAATGTAATTCAGTAGATACGGATTTGTCCCATAGTTTTATTTTTTGCTCAAGAATATTGATGTTAGAGTTATTGGAATGGAATTTTTGATGTGCTTTCAGAAATTTTTAGGGTACAAATGCAGCCCGACTTTCTGAACATGGGAATCCATTATCAGGAGGACAACACAAATTGCTTGCATACAGTTTAACTACAGCTAAGAAATTATTACTATCGTTCTGGAAGAAGAAGGAGGTACTTACGGTCAAGCTTTGGCTTGTCTTCCACTCTTCATTTGGAACAAATTCGCTACTGTTTGAATGGCAAAATTTGACAAAATCTGGGTCTCTGTTATCTTGATGGAAACCCCTATGGACTAATCCATCATTTATTAATGTAATATTTTAAGATTTTTTTCACCATATTTCTCAATTTAATGTAAACAGGTCTAGTAAGGTATGTGTTATGTGTGTTATAATTATTATTTTTTTTTCTCCTCTCTGTCTTGTTCTATTTTGACTTGTGTTCTTGTATTTTCGGTAAAAGAGTCTGTAAGATTGCAATCCTTCTTTAAAATCTGTCTTTTAATAAAACTTTGATAAATAATAAATGCACACTGAAGTCAATACAATTTGACAAAATCTATAAATAATATATATATATATATTTACAAAACCCAATTTGGAATACAAAAACTACCAGAATGGGTATCAGGGCTGCAAATGTGTCTCTCAGTAGGGGGTGGCAAGTTTGTAGTCAATGCAATAAACCATAATTTGTGCAAAAATTTAGAAAATTAGATAAGGTTTTTGAGGTTGGATACAGCTAAATATTAAATTTGTGACTTTTCTCTGACTGCATGCAAATAAAATATACATTGGACACAAAAAGACATTGGCATTTAGGCCGAGGCAGCATTTTGACACGTGACCTGAGAATTCTTGTGTAATATCAAAAGGCATTTACAACCTTGTTTTATACAGTCTATGCTTACAACCTTTGCTGTCTCTCTTTTTATCTTGAAAACTTGCAATGGGATTATTTTACCAGTTGCCAGAAGTAACTGCCGTGGGAAACCTGACAACTTCCTATCCACCACATAACATGTAAACAGAACTGGGTCAGAAAACACTGAGCATCGTTGTGTACAAATGAAGAAATATGGCTATCACCTACAGTTGTACCTCTTGTTAAAGCGATACGTACATTTAAAAGAAAATTAACTCATTCACTAACCCCACTGCTAGAACCTGATAGAGATGAGCAGCACCGGCCTGCTTTATCTCCAGAAATTCGCGGGGAGCTTTGCTCGCTCACGCGAACAAGAGGGACGTCATGTGACCAGAAACCAACCAATCGTTGATAAAGTAGGTAAAGGAAAGCGCGTTCCCGTCGGCAGCTGTGTTGCTCTACAGTGTGGAGAGCGCATCTTGTGTTCAGTATATTTCCATAATACAGACCAACAGACACCTGCAAAAATGTCCGAAGACAAGCCTAAGGTAAGCATCCGATTTGTAATTTGACCGTGTTTTAAAGCTTTTCTCAAAACGAGCCGAATGAGGCCGAGTTCCAGTTTCATTTTGTGCAACCTTGCTCTGATAGTGAGATTGCGCATTTATGCGGGAGAAAGGCGGTCGGCACGCAATCATTGTCTTGTTTTCATGTAAATGCCGTGTTTTTTTATTTTATAGGCTTCTGTTTTCAGTACCACACGTTTTAAACGGTCCGTTAAGCAGATGCTCATTCAAAGTACGCGATTATTTTGTACTTACCGCGCATTTGCCCCTGTGTAATTCAGCGTTTGCGGGTTTTTCTTTGTGAGAGCGGAGTGGCGCTGACCGGCCACGTTACGCCACTGGCGTAAGGAAATGCCGCAAGAACAGCGGTACGGAATATAAAAGAGCGTCGTGGTACTCGATGTTCGTGCTCCGTTTGGATGGTAAATTAACGGATAAAGTGTATATTCCGCCTCAATCAAAAGTATTCACCCCAGAAGTTTAATTTGAAAAGTCTTTATGTTACGGATATTGAGTTCTGAGTTGCACCTCGCTGCGCCAGATGCTTAAAAATGGCGCACAGAGCCGCAACAGTGTTTGACTAGAAGGCTAATATTTGGTCCTGCATTTGTATGTCTGGTTTTTGTGGGTTGTACGTTTTGTTCTGTTCGCTGCTGTTACTATTAAATAGGTGGCCAGGGTGTACTAAACATTGTTATAATTCGCTTTTTCTCAGTTCTTAAAAACTTGGCATCCACTAGGCCTTGTTGTTCACTAGCTAAGTTGTCGTCCTCCTAAAAGATGTTCCAAGGGCCTCCAAACATATTCCACAGCAGAGTAGTGTGTTTAAAAATGTCGTTGTGTTTCATGCATCTTAAATGTGTCGATTTTGCACAATTTGACCTCGCCAAACTTTATCTCGTGCACTTGTTTATTATTGTTTCAGGAGGGAGTGAAAACAGAGAACGACCACATCAATCTGAAGGTGGCGGGGCAGGATGGCTCTGTGGTCCAGTTCAAAATTAAAAGGCATACACCACTCAGCAAATTAATGAAAGCGTACTGTGAGAGACAGGTAAGGCTCTTCCTGAAATTACAACTAGTTAAACAACCATGTAGATGGTAAAAACCCTAGCACTTAAGACTGCTCTGTGGGGGCAGACCATGTGAGTCACATGTTCCTGTCAGTGGAACAATGTTATACCAGTGAAATCACAATACAAAACACTTCTCAATTACTATAGGTAGAACTCAAAAATATTGCTTCTAATACTACTAAAAACCTGTAATATCACATTCTAGACTTGTATTGTAAAACTGTAAACATTGCTTTTCTTTCAGGGTTTGTCAATAAGACAGATTAGATTTAGATTTGACGGGCAACCAATTAACGAGACAGACACACCGGCGCAGGTGAGTTCATGTTTATTGCTTTCAAATCCCCAGTGTTATTTTTAAAATGTATGTGCTATTATAGTATTTTAATATTTTGAATGGGTTTTATTTGTATATTTTTAGTGAGTTTTTTTTAATTTATTTTAGTTTTCAAAATTGTGTAATTGTCACTTTTATTCATTTGTTTTTTGTTTGTTTTTAGCTTTCATTTATTTTTATTTCCATTTTAGTACTTAAATGAAAATTAGGAATGTTGCTTTGGCAACTTGCTGAAAAAAGTTTAGGTTGAAGTTTTTCAGCTATTTACGTTTTATATTATTTTAGCTTTATTTCAATTAACGAAAATTATTAATAATTTTACTAAGCATTAATAACACTGGAAATCCCTGATCATACTCTCTTCATTTAAAGGTTTATGTTTGTTTATGTGTATATATATAATTTTAAATATGTATGTGTATATGTGTGTATATATACACACACACACGCACTTACATATGTATGCATGTGATAAATATATACACTGTGTGCAGAATTATTAGGCTAGTTGATTTTCTGATCATATTTTTTTCCAAGCACATTTTATCAATTCTAAACCACATTAATCTTAGTAACTACTATTCATTTTGTATTTAATCATTTATAAGCGATATATAATTGTTCATGAAGGCTGGAAATGAAAAATGCCTTATATTAGGGTGTGCATAATTATTAGGCAGGTTTTCTTTTACAGGCAAAATGAGCCAAAAAGAGATATAATATTAATTATTAAATACTCATGAGAAAGATGCAATACTAATGCAATACTAGAAATTGCAAAGTTAAAGCATGACCAATGGACAGCAAAACGCTCATTGGGTCAGCGGGGTCATACAAAACAGGTGGAAAAGAAAAGACTGCAAAAGAATTAAGATTTAAGGTGAAGAATTAAGTTTGAAACCATCAGGAACTCTTTAGTCTCCAATGCCACCATTTTTCAGAACTGAAACCTACCTGGAGTCTCCAGAAGTGCAAGATCTCATGATCTCAGAGACTTAGGCTAGCTAAAGAATCTAATAAGACCTAAATAAGAATGGCTTAATAAGAATCACAAGCTGAAGTGTTGTAAAATACATGAATACTGTTATTTATTTATTTTTTTTTAAATTATTTTTATTATACGCTTTATAGACAGACAGATTGAGAGTGACTCCTGAAGGACCAGCACCACATCCTCTTGTACCACCGTTTGAATAATTTATCTTCCAGAATCTGACGGTAAGGTGTGGGAGTTCACTTTTAGTCCATCTCTTATCCTGAAATGTCCGTCTTGCAGATATGGACTAAAAATGATCTTTCAAAACTTACTGTCAGATTCTGGAAGATAAATTCTTCAAACATTGGTACAAGAGGATGTGGTGCTGGTCCTTTAGGAGTCACTCTCAAGCTGTCTGTCTATAAGGCCTATAAAAACCCAGTCTTAATGTATTTTATAACACTTCAGCTTGGTATTCTTATTAAGTGCAGGTCATTTTTTAGGATTCTTTAGCTAGCCTAAGTCTCTGAGATCCTGACACCTTGCACTTCTGGAGACTCCAGGTAGGTTGCAGTTCTGGAAAATGGTGGCGCTGGAGACTAAAGGGTTCCTGATGGTTTCACACTTAATTCTTCACCTTAATTCTTTTGCAGTTAACGTGTCTTTTCTTTTCCACCTGTTTTGTATGACCCCGCTGACCCAGTGTGTGTGTGTGTGTGTGTATATATTACGTATGTATGTGTGCGTGTATGGTCACCATGATTTTGCCAAGTAAGACATGTTCCTGGATCAACATCACAATCAACCAATCAGATTTGTGGGACAAGTTTAGGCTTGCAACCAGGGTTAGGTGCTTCTACATCAATGTTATTCACCTATCTTTCCCCTCTAATTTTAGGGACAAGTTTTGGGTAGGATTAGGTTTAGGGGTAGGAATAGGGTTAAGACTAAATTTTCAGACTGGAATGTTCCAGGATCAACAAAATATGTTGATCCAGGAACATGTCTGTCTTGGCAAAATCACGGTGACCGCGCGCGTGCGTGTGTGTGTGTGTGCGTGTGTGTATACATATGTATATGTATGTGTATGTTTGTGTAGTGATGTAAATATTTTTAGTACAATTAAAATGAACAGGTGACAAGCCATACAGTATTTCCTTTCCTTATAGTCACTGAAAATGTTTTCTCTTTTCATTTGTTAGTTGGAGATGGAGGACGAGGACACGATTGATGTATTTCAGCAACAAACTGGCGGCTCCTGCTAAAACTCCACACCACCTGGACCCCACGCTTATCTATTTTATTCCTCATGATGTTTCATTCAGATGCTTTCACACTATTTCCCCTTCTCTTTCTCTCTTTGTCTCTCTTCTGTCATCTCTAGCTTTCCTAGAGTGGCCATCACAAATGGTTTTTCCAGTAATATTTATATACGCAATGGTTAGACAGCTACTGTGGTGGGGGAACAAACTCAAAGCTTCCAGAGGGTGTAGTTCTTCAAATTGTCCCACCAGCCACCTCTGCAGGGTTTTATGTTGCTCAGAACACTGATTCTCTCTGACCAATCACAACAGGGAACCGTTGACCCTCCATAGTATATTCGCCCTATAAAAGTTGAAGCATAGGGTTTTTTTTTTTTTCTCTCCATCTTTCAATTCTTAAGAGCTTTAAGTAGGCCTGTTTCAACTCGGATTGTATTTGCCTGTATGTGTTGTAGAAATATGTTCAACCAGTGTTGTATTCATTTGCCTTTTTAATGGGGCTGCTTCTCGTATAAGCTTACTGTAGGGACGGGATCTATGGACCTCCTTGTTGGTCATTTAAAAATGAAGAGACGGACTACATGACACAATTTACAGTGACCCTTTCTGGACCAAAACCCAAAGATGGTACTCGATTAGCTGATAAAGGCAGGATTATACCAACTAGTTCTAAGTTTATACTTTTAAATGTCTGTAGAAATATATCCACTTACCATTTCCTCTTATATGTTGGTTGAGGAGAGTGGAATGACCTAAATAGACCAATATATCTCTTTTCCTTTTTCCTTTTTTAAATCACAACCAATCTCCGACCAGGTCTTCAAGCAAATCAAAAGGGAATCCTTTTCTGGCTTTGTTGTGGAGATGTATCTGTCATCGCTCACAAGGACTGGTCTGATCTCTTTTAACATCTCTAGCCCTCCCACTGTAATTCATATGGCTGAAAGGGAGAGCGGGTTTTAAGGGTTGACTCCAAGATTTCCAGATGTTGGCATCCTCCTTTACTGATATGTACAATTTTTTTTTTTTTTTTTTTTTGTCCTTTACTACTGTAAACAATAAATATAGTTTGGTACTCATTTTTTTTTCCCGCTGAGGCTTTTTCGTCATGTACAGAGAGTGTGTTGGTAATTGTTTAACAGCATGTCTTTTCAAATACAAAGCCTGTAGAAAAGCACAATGACGCATCCTTTAGCAATATGTCAAGTCTCTTTAATACACAGTTATTACATGTATAAACATATAAAACATGAGATGAAGTGTCAAAGATTAAATAGAAAATATAAATAAAATCTGGAGTGTCACAAAGGCACTTGAATGTACGTCACACATGTAGCTTTTTGCATTGTCTTACAAGACGAGATGCCGTGTCTTTCATATCCACTTTTAAGATTAAAATATATTTCTAAAAATCTATAGATACAGATAACAAAATGCTTGTAAAACAATTTGGGATTTTTCAAAACTGCGAAATAAAAAAAAACTTGCCTTCAGAACGGTGGTGAACAATATTTTCTTGAGATATTAAAACTATTTAAGCAGTCAGCAGTAATATTACTCTTGTGTACAAATTGCATGTTCTTTCATCCAGCCATTATAGTCCATTTTATTTGTTTACTTTGGCTGAAACGAACAAACACCACAACCTACTTGGGTGACTGCACTGTTTTTCTCCCTAAATCCTCTCGTAAAAGCTTTAATTAGTGTCTGAAAGCAAGTCTGGAATTTTTTAGGGAATTTCAGGTCAAGTATGTGTGGCAATATGTTTGTAAACATATTTGTCCTCTTTTACATGATTCTTCATGTAACTGTCTATGAAGAGAACTATGAAACCACTAGAGCTTATAGAATTGTCTTCATTGATTTGTTATAAAACCAAAGTTAACTGTAAAACAATTAGCTATTCACATTCGTGTTCTTTCACCATGGGTGCTATGGTGCAGACAGAACAGACACTTCTTCCCTAATTGTATTGTGTCTGTTTAATTAGGTGCAAAATTTACAGGTTTCCATCAGCTACACCTTTCCACTGAACACTAAAAGCACCAGTCTTCTGGCAGAATGCAAAGGCTTTTCCCTCATTCCTCTTAAGAGCCGCATGGAACTACTATGCCCATGGAGATGACAGTAAACCTGAGTAAACACTTACATCTTAGCTTCAATTTAGATTTATCAAGCAAACCATTTTCATTTGTGGGGAAAAGTGTAATTCAAGTGTCTGGTCTTTTTCCCTCGTGAAGCACCAGTTGTGTTGTTGGGATGTCTCTGTGTTCTGCACTGAGTCTGCAGATTCTTTGCTTTCACCACAAGGGGGCACGAGAAGACAGCGGATGCCTTACAGGAGCCCAGCTTCTCGGCACATGTAGTAAAACTGGCCTCTCTTTGCAATAAGGTTATTGGGAGAATCCATCTCCACGATATGTCCTTTATCCATAACAATAACCCTGAGAAAACAGAAACGTCAGTATTAATATTAATAGCCATTAAAATACAGACATTACTGACATTTGAGCAATAATAAACATTTGTGTTGTCAGATAACCGCGTATATTTTCATAAATTGCGCACGTTGTTGCGCTTGCGTGAGTCAAATGAGCACGTGGTAAACGACGGAATTTTCGAAGACTGAAATGTCTTCAATCCAATTCACAATGAAGGTAAGCAGCTCACCTTTTTATTATTTAGCCCGTTCTTATTTTTATTTGTAGTATAATTTATACGGCACCAAACAAAAAAAATTGAAATATTTCCAAAACTAACAGCTCTCCCATTAAGGTGCGGTTACATTAGCAAAATTTCGCGGTCAAAAAGGTCCATTGTCTGTTGTCAATAGTGTAGCAATGTATGAAGCACAGCTTTAAAACCAAGAATCATTCTGTTGGTCAACTCGGCGAATTCACTTGAGTCGTGACCACCTGAACCCGAGCTGTGTGGTCTGAAAAATTTGGGAACCACTGTGTGAAAAGATTAGTTCACCCCAAAATGAAAATTCTGTCATTAACTACTCACCATCATGTCGTTCCACACCCGTAAGACTTTTGTTTTTCTTCGGAAAACAAATTAAGATATTTTTGATGACAGAATGCTGTCAGTTTTCCTTCCATTGACTGCCTTTGCAACTTCCACTTTGACGCTTCAAAAACTTCATAGAGAGATCTGAAAACTAATCCATATGAATCGAGTGGTTTAGTCCAAATTTTCTGAAGAGAATCAATCGCTTGTTATGACAAACAGATTTAATTTAGGCCTTTTACTCGCATGTAAACATTGATCAGCAAACATAAGCAGAAGCTCAACCAAACCCGCTACACGCGCAAGAACAAACCTCTTCTGGAAGCTCAAACGGGCTGCGTAACCAATGAGGTTCATTCTCGTGTGTTACGCAGCACGTTTGCTAGTAAAAGGCCTAAATTAAATCTGTTATAACAAGCAATCGATTCTCTTCAGAAAATTTGGACTAAACCACTCGATTCATATGGATTAGTTTTCAGATCTCTTTATGAAGTTTTTGAAGCGTCAAAGTGGAAGTTGCAAAGGCAGTCAATGGAAGGAAATCTGACAGCATTCTGTCTTCAAAAATATCTTAATTTGTTTTCCAAAGAAGAACGAAAGTCTTACGGATGTGGAATGACATGAGGGTGAGTAATTAATGACAGAATTTTCATTTTGGGGCGAACTAATCTTTTAACCACTGTTTAAATGATTTTGTATCATGACGTACTTTGTGTAATCCATAATGGTATTGAGGCGATGTGCTATGGTAAGAACAGCACAATCCTCAAACTGGCTGCGGATGGTATACTGGATCAGGGTGTCTGTCTCCAGGTCCAGTGCAGCTGTAGCCTCATCCAGCACCAGAACTTTAGTCTTTCGAAGAAGAGCTCTTGCTAGACATACCAGCTGTCTCTGACCAAGACTGCAGGAAGAGAGACATTCGCTATTGTTAATCGAAAGTCTCTTTTGCATTGTTGATGGTATAGAGAGATTTCAAACCAAAAACAACATCTCAAATACAGTAGCTCTTTTTTTAGTCATTAAAATGGTGAAAGAATAGCACATACCTGAGGTTTTCACCTCCTTCTGAGCATTCATGATTGAGTTTATCTGGAAGTTCAGACACAAAGTTTTTAAGGTGAGCCAGTTCCAGGGCATTCCACACCTCCTCATCAGAATAGGCATCGAAGGGGTCAAGGTTCATACGGAGAGATCCAGAAAACAGCACTGGGTCCTGGAAGGATATAAAAATTACAAAACTGATTTGTGAATTCAAAAAATTTGAAATACAACAAAATATATAGCAATTATAAAGTTATTTTGGTCCCATTAGGTGGAGTGTCTTAGTTATACACACTTGTGGAATGATGGTAATGCGGGATCTTAGATCGTGAAGCCCGATCTCTGCAATATTGATTCCATCGATGTAGATCTCTCCTTTTGCTGCTTCCAAGATCCGGAAAATTCCAAGAGCCAAAGATGACTTTCCTGCGCCAGTTCTTCCCACAATACCAATCTGAAAGGATAAAAGGAACCAAAGAATGAGACTGGGAATTTTTTCAATATTGCTTAACTTTGAGAAATTATAGAAGGTATCATCAGGAACACTTTGTATTACCACAATCCCACCAAATGTTAAGTTTAATTAGAGTAATATACTTTCAACTTTTACCATCCTATTTAGAACATTAAAATGGTTATATTTTGGGTGGAATATTCCCTCAAGGGGTAAAATAATTTAACAATGTTCAGGATAAATGAGGCAAGGTATAACCATAGAAATAATAAAAAAAATAGACAGCAATAATATTTTATAATACATGCTGAAGTAGAATATTTATGGACCTTCTCCCGCTCCTGGATGTGAACAGAGATGCCCTTCAGGGCCAGCTCAAGGCCTTTACGGTATTGAAGGCCATAATCTTGAAACTCTATGGTCCCTGTTTGAGGCCAAGATGGTGGCAAAGAACTTCCTTCTATGCTCCAAGCTGCCTGTAAATGATGATATAGATGGTAAAGAGGTTATTACTGACCAGCAAAGGCTGTATAATTAGGCTGTAATATAATAGCCACATTCACCTCTTTTGGTGTGTCTGCGTACTCTTTCACTCTCTCGACTGACACAATGTTGTTCTCTACATCTGTCCATGACCTTACAATCCAGCTCAGGAAACCTGTCACCTGAGAGACAGCAAAAAGCATTTTAAAATGAGTCACTAAAGAGGACCTGATTTGTCTGGTCTTTATTTTATATGTATTTTATATCTTTTATGTATCATCTTTTTTACTGTTATTTCTATTCCTTATGTTATTATTCTTCTTTATGTGAAGCACTTTGAATTACCATTGTGTATGAAATGTGCTATACAAATAAAATTGCCTTGTCTTGCCTTGCCTTTATGTAAATAGCGGCTGCATTTTCTTCTCTGCATTTTAATTTGAAAACGGCTGACCACAAATGAAAGATACCACAGTAGATCTTGAGCAAGAGTTAAAACCTATTTTGATTTGAGGTTTGAGGGTGAACATTGCAAGAGAGAAGTTGCCACATGCAATATCTCCAGTAGCTCTCGTAATATTTGCATTAGTAATGTTGGATTCTGCATAGAGATGTTTGAAATGATTCACACCTGAAGTGAATGAGACACGGCCAGACCGACCATACCAGGGCTCAGGGTTCCTTTTGCCATCACAGAGAGAATAGAAGCAGCAAGAACAATGCCATTACCCAGGAACTCCAAATTCACACCCAGCCACCTGCACAAGATGACATTGTTATATATCAGTACAATGTCAATCAACTGAAATGTATTTTGTAGGATGCCCACCACAGAGGGTGGTAATACAGGAGGTGCTCTTGCATTACATGAGCACCATTTTGTGCCCCATCTGGCTGTTGTTGAATGCAAGAGCTCTTCCCAAGTGAATGCTAGTCCAGATTGTGATATTTGATTCTGAGTGTAGATGTTATTGTGATCGTAAGACTGAATTTCGAGGAGTGCCTCACCTTGTGGCTACAAAACGGGGGAAGTAAGCAGTTTGGTTAAGATCCACCTTGTGATTGGCACCCATGATGAAGCGTGACTGCTCACTGAACGCCCGGATGACACTGGCACCCTGCACAGTCTCGTTTAAGTGCGTGTAGATGGGAGAGCGACTCACTGACTCCAACCGCCGCAGCTGGCAGGAAGTGGCCACGTAGAAACTCTTCAAGGGTAAAAAGATTGAGAGAGACATTATAGTCAAAACCGAAGTAGGACTTTAGATGATTTCCTGTTAGATTCAGGTATTGTTGGTGTCAGCAGATGGGTTCAAGTCATTTCTAGCGTTTGCGGTTAGCAAATTAGCCTTCTTTCCTTAACCCCATAAATGCAGATTTAGACGTACCTGTATGAAACCATAGAGTAATGCCATAGGGAGGATGATAATGGCAGCGAAAGGAGTGGCCATCAACACAATGATACAGACTTCCAAGAGTTTGAAGAAGTAACTTAGCATCATCTTTAACCCATCTGGGATCATATTGTCTATGGCATCTATCTCTTTAGCAAAACGATTGAGGAGGTTTCCGCTGGGAGTGGACTCGAAGAACGACATCGGGGAGTGAAGGACGTTGTTCAGAAGTTCCAAATGAAGATGACGGGAGGCGACGATACACCCTAATGAGATGGCCACCGTGGTACCAAATATGGCAATTCCTAAAACACAGGAAATGATGAAAATGAGTTTAGTTTACTTGAATCATAACTGTAGCTGGGGTAAAACACTAAGACTCTACTAACCTTGTGCAAAGCCGAGAGCTCCATAGACTCCAAGTTTCAGATCTGTGTTTAATTGAGTGCCGTTGATCACAGGCTGATCAGCCCACAAGCTTAACCAGTAGTTATTAGACAGAGATGCTGCTTGTTGGAAGGCGTACAGGAATACAATAGAAACGATCAAAGGCAAACCAATGGTGCGGAAGTATTCAATGTACATCTCAAGTTTGACCTATAGGGACAGAGAGAAAATGGAGACAAGGATATAAGCCAAACTTGTGTGGTTGATAGAAAGGGAATAACATACAGTATTTCAAAAGAAGAAGGTTTAACATAAGTGATCTTACTCTGCCTATCCGTGCTTTATCAACATTTGTCAGTTTCCCCAGGTCTTCTGGGTTGCGGTCCTCATCAGAATCAGGTAGTGTCTCAATTGTAATGCTGTTTGTGTCACCACTGAAAGAGATTTGAGTTTGAATCAGTCAACAAACTTTATGCTTCTCATATTTAGTGAATGACTGTTACAAGAGCTATAGGGTGCTGCAGATATGAGTGCTAAAATTTGGGATTGAGTGAGCATTTTAGCACTTATGGTTCCAACATCACTGAATTCAATGTTTTTTTTTAAAGATATAATTTGTTTATAGCCCATCTTTAGCTTTATACTTCTGCCGATTGTATGTATGCTTTCAAAGATCATAAACATTGTTCAAGATGATCTTAATGCAAGAATCATAAACTTTTGTTATGATATGATTTTGTGCAATGATCCAAAAGTGGAAACATCCAATTGCGCTACAAAACTACATCATACCTGCAGCATTCTATTAGTCATCCAGGTTTAACTGCAGTCATCCTGCACCAATTTCAGTTTCAGTTTGTCATATTTATTAGCATTGAATTTGCATATTTAAAATCCCATACCCGATGAGCTGCTCTTGGGACAGATCCCTGGAAAATGGCAAGTACTCTGTAACACTCAATCTTACGGATTTTCTGGAGCCTGCAAGTGGATGAGTTCAACAAAAATGATCAATAATATTCAACATTTGGATTTGACAGATCACTATGAATTTTCATACTGGTCCTTGTTGGTTTATGATGAATTGGTACCAGTCCAGCTTATAGTACAGAAGATCCATTATGTTTGCCAGACAGTGGAGCTTGATTCCCTGGTTAAACTAGTTAAAAGCATGATGGGGACACTAGCATCCGCAACATATTACCTCTCTGGAAGTCCTCCGTAACGCACTCTTTCCTTTCAGAGCTTGCGAAGGTGTGGATGAAATCAGCAAAAGCACCATTCCGGTTCAGAAGTTCTTGATAGGAGCCTCTCTCACTGATCTCCCCGTCCACCAGAACCAGAATCAAATCCGCCTGAGGCAGGAAGCTCATTCCGTGGGTCACCAAAACCCGTGTCTTTAATGAAAATGTTGAATGTTAGATGTTGGAAATTCTGAGGAGCGAGAAAATTGCCCCATACTCCATGTGTAAGGTAAACTTTACAGTGATAGTCACCTTGTCTCTAAGTATGCCTTTGGGCCCAATGACTTTGTTGAAGATGTGCTGACCAACATGTGCATCCACAGCAGACAGGGGGTCATCAAGCAGATACACGTCAGCTTTCCTGTAAACAGCACGTGCCAGGCTCACCCTCTGTTTCTGTCCTCCAGACAAATTTAAACCCTGGGAAAAAGTTTATATCAAGATTTACATACAGATGCATGCTCAAAGGTGATTGGTCTCATGATGCTTATTGATCCTATTGAAACAATCTGAATGATGTAACTTTGGTCCTTTACTTTTTATAAAGTGCGAGGGTCTCACCTTCTCTCCGATCTCAGTGGCGTCTCCTGCAGGCAGATTATCCAGATCTGGCAGCAGGGCACAGGCTTCCAGCACTCGCTGGTACCAGCTTTCCTTTTTTTCCCGTCCAAACAGAATGTTGTCCTGCAGACTGGCATTTTGGATCCAAGCTTGCTGGGGAACGTAGGCAATGGAGCCCTATATAAACAGAAGCGAAGAAATGCTGAGAAGACAATCAATTGTAAGGATTAACTATATTGCACTTTGAAATTTGATTAGTGGCCTTGAAATAAAGCAGAATATTAAATAATCACATTATTTATACCTCATATTGTTTATTTGTTTAAACCTAAAACCTTAAAGGGTTAGTTCACCCAAAAATGAAATTTCTGTCATTAATTACTCACCCTCATGTCGTCCCAAAACCGTAAGACCTTGGTTCATCTTTGGAAAACAAATTAAGATATTTTTGATGAAATCCGAGGGTTTCTGAACCACAAAATAGGCAACAACGTCATTGCACTTTTTGAGGTCCAGAAAGGTAGTAAAGACATCGTTAAAATAGTCCATGTGACTGCAGTGGTTCAATTTTTATGTTATGAAGCGATGAGAATACTTTTTTGCGTGCAAAAACAAAACAAAAATAATGACTTTATTCAACAATTTGAACTGTTGTCATATGCAGTTTACGTTGAAGACACAACGTAGGGGCAGTCGTGGCCTAATGGATAGAGAGTCGGACTTGTAACCCAAAGGTCATGGGTTCGAGTCTCAGGTCCGGCAGGGATTGTCGGTGAGGGGAGTGAATGTCCAGCGCTCTCCCCACCCTCAATACCACGACTGAGGTGAGACCCTTGAGCAAGGCACCGTACCCCCAACTGCTCCCCGGGCGCCGCAGCAATGGCTGCCCACTGCTCCGGGTGTGTGTTCACGGTGTGTGTGTTCACTGCTGTGTGTGTGCACTTGGATGGGTTAAATGCAGAGCACAAATTCCGAGTATGGGTCACCATACTTGGCCACATGTCACTTCACTTCACTTCACTTCACTTGCAGAGCTTCCTTGTTCTACATCCGAACACCGACTCGTTATTGGCCGGTTCCTGCATAACACGCATGCTTCATGCTGCTCATGCTAGCCAATACTGAGCCGACGTTCGGACGTAAACACGGAAGCCTGCACTGCGTTCACAACGTCAGCTGCCTGTTCAAATTGTTGACAACAGTTCAAATTGTTAAATAAAGTCAGTATTTTTGTTTTGTTTTTGCGCACAAAAAGTATTCTCGTCGCTTCATAACATTAAGGTTGAACCACTGCAGTCACGTTGACTATTTTAACGATGACTTTAGTACCTTTCTGGACCTCAAAATGTGCAATGACATTGCAGCCTATGTGTGGATCAGATCCCCTTGGATTTCATCAAAAATATCTTAATTTGTGTTCCGAAGATGAACGAAGGTTTTATGGGTTTGGTACGACATGAGGGTAAGTAATGACAGAAATTTCATTTTTGGGTGAACTAACCCTGTCCATAATTGCAAAATTTTATTCTACTTTGACAGTGCACACATTTATGGTCACCTCATTATTGTCATAATCATAACTTGCCATTCAAAATTTTGATTTCATAAAATATATACAATGAGAGTTATGGTTGATTAGTGCAAGTACCTTTACTGAGACGGCCCCACTTCTTTTTTCAGTCTCCCCAAGTATGGCTGAAAGCAGCGAGGATTTCCCACTGCCAACATGGCCGACAACAGCAACCAGCGAGCCACAGGGAACTTTAACACTGATCCTGCTCACACACACAGAGAGAGTAAGTGAGGGGGAAGTTGCTGAAACTTGGACACTTATTGCCTGATTGTGTATTCAGGTGCCTTGTGGAAACTTTCTGGATAATGATACCTTTTTAGACATGGGGGGCCATCCTTAGACCAGCTGAAGGTTCCATTCTCAAACACCACACCATCCACATCTGACAAGTAAAGAGCAACAATGAAAGAGCAAAAGTAAATAATGTAATATTATGCCTTAATCACCTACCATTAACATGCAATCTATGCAGGCAGACTATCTGCACACATCTATGTCGCAAACACAAATTGTTCTGGAGGAAAATGCAGTTAAAATTACAGAGATTGTTTCTGGGAAACTAGATTTCTCCTGCAACTTGTGAAATTATAGACTCGCTTTAATTACACAGTCTAATTTGCTTCATCTTCACAATAACAGTTTTCACAAGCTATCTTGAACAGATTTGATGAATGCCACCCACCCCCAGCCCCATCAAGTTAGTTTGGATAATGACCACTAAACTGTAAATTTGACCGCTGTTCATGGCCACATACTGGTACTACTATTTTTATATCTCTCCTAACATTGCCCAGTCTCTCTCTACTTTATACTATAATGTCTTTTTATGTACAATAGATGACTTTAAATATAGGAAGACATATTCCATTGTAAAAAAAAATTAAATATAATATAAAAGTTACGAGCAAGTCCATAAAAAATGTAATTTGGATTGCAGAGTAAATAATAATATATAAATTAATATTGTTGCAGTGTTCATCTTGTCACAAAGCTAATTGCTTTTTAATAGACTGTTGTTTTGTGCAAGGTCTAAAATAAAATAAGCCTATGACCTGAGACGACATACCTGTGGCCTTACATAAAAAATGCGGATTAGATTGATGGAAATTAAATTAAAAAATCAAATAACGTTTAATGTAATAGGCTACACTGCATTCGAAGGTAAGCGATCCAGTGAGTTTTTAGAGATCTCTAATTGTTTTTGCCAGGAGAGGAAGTGAGACATCACTACCATCTAACTGTGAAATTTAGAGGCTATTATCAAACTGTTGTTAATCTCGCTCTTGCTCATATTTTTACTGACAGACGGAAGTGAGAAGCAGAGGGAAAATCTCACAGGGTACAGACAATAGTGAGTCTGTTTTTAGCCTTACAAATCTATTGCACAATAATGTTTGTCAACAAGTGGTCTCTCACCGGATTTAAAGTATTCTCTTTCCACATTGTCTGGTTTGATTTCGTCTTGACAGAGAAATTTCCCCAGACGCTTCAGAGAGACGAGAGCCTGCAACACAAGAATAATTTAATTCAAGATCAGTAATCTACTAAAATCCTGAAATAACAAAATGCATACAGCACTATTACATAATCAGGGCAGAATATAATGGTGTTGGAGTTATAATATAATATAATTCTCACCTGCATGGTTGTGCTCATGGCAAAAGGAAGCTGGCTTAGCGGAGTTTTCAGTATGTTGATGAGAGCCATTGATACAAAGATTTTTTGAGCATCCAGAACATTCTTATCATCAATGAGCACATAGACACCAAACATGGCAAAAGCAACCTGGTGAAGAATGGAAATAGCAATCACAGTCAATACTATAATAACACATCTTGTCTTTTAGGTAATCTTCTATTAGATTTAGGTCCTTCCCAAAAGTGTGCCCTCGAATCCAAGACCATATTTTTCAAAGCATTTGGACTTGGCCTGTATTCAGATTCATGTGCTGGAGCTGGTCTGGATTGTTCATTGAAAATATAGGCTTGGATTTGGATTCGAGTACCACAACACTTGGTGACAGCCCTGACACATTTGTTAAGAATCTGTCTTTTCTCACCAGAAAGGACGAGGAGTTAAATGAGGCAATAGACACAGAGTATAAGATCTGTGATTTCTTCAGAGTTTTAAGCTCCTTCTCTCTGTATCCCAGGACCTGCTCCAGAAAAGCCTTTTCCCAGGCGTAGAACTTCAAGATCTTGATGCCATTCAGAATCTCGTTCATTAACTTGACCCGTCCATCCATGTACTTCATTTGTATCTCCTGTGGAATGAACAGAAAACAGCCAATTGTCATCAAAACACCACAAGCTTTTGGCAAGGCACCACTCTTTGCTGACAAAAAGCTGCATAGCTGGTTACCAGCATATGTTGTGTTTTGGATACTGGTCTTCTGATGTTCCTACAAGCTTCTTGACTGAACCAAAGAGACATATATTGCCAGAAAAACAAGTGTTATATCAGGATGGTTTTGCTGGTCCACCAGTTAGACCAGCATCAAACCAATTTGCACTGGTCTAAGCTGGTCTTTTCAGCAGAATGGTTTCACGTCAGAATGATTGACACTGAAGAAGGCAATAAATTCCTAAATGCATTTTAAGATATTCTAGAACACAATAGCTATGAGCTAAGATATTGACTCAATCAGTGGCACGCCAAATGTCTGTTGTTTTCTGAAAATAAAATTTGAGCTTTTATTGCCATTTGCGAGCATTGTGGTTGCTTCGCTTCGGAGGAAGCATGGGGAACTTCAAAGGAGCAAGAGAAGCTTGAATCCAACCCGCACACCCACGCTGTGCTCACTTCACTATCTAAACCAGCTGTGGACCCTTCACGCTGACTTACTTTAGCACTCATTCATTCATAGCACTCCTAAACAGTCTGACGTCTCAGAAAGCATCTTATTGGGTGAGATAAATTAAGATAAATTTATTTCCTTTATTGAGAATCCAATACAGAATTAGCCATCCTTCTTTGAACTTTAAGGGGTTTGGGGTCACAAAATGCATTTTCAGATCTTTATATTATGTTTCTGGAGATTACATCATCAGACGGTTTTATCCACACAGCAGTATCGCTCTTGTGATTGATGGACAAACATGAGTTGTTAAGAGCACACCTCCTTGATTTACATACGCATGTTAAAAGGTATGTTAAACAAAACTTTATATTTTAAACTGGTTAGCTTTGAGGTATGAAACTTGCAGTATGTTTTTATGGTAGAGCAACCTCTTATATGTGTAAATATCAAGGACATTTAGTTCTGTCAGGACCATTATCGTCAAATATGATACATAATGCATAGAGTTTGAATTGGCGGTATGGTTCTGTTCTGGGCAAGAACTCCCTGCGCATCCATGCAGCCTAGCATGGATAGGAGCAGGGAGAGCAGCAATAAACCCCCTAGGGTAAACAGAACAGGACCAACATATGCATATATCATTAAATGTCATAATTTAACGTACACATATTTCGAGAATTAGTCTGATTCAGGAGGAATAATAAGGCCAATCCTGACTGAGAGAGGAGGAGCTGGGGATGGAGGAGGGTAATTAGCTCCTGAGAATGCAATATCTGCTGATAATACTGAGGAGCTTATATATGGATGCTGTGATAGGCGTCATATTCCTATAGGTAGACGTAGTCACCTGGGAGTCAGCTGATGCAAGCTTGACTGACGTGACCTGCCAGAACTGACGCTAACGCTTGATATTTTCCACTTCGCAGGAGTCTGGGCCTCAAGTAGCAGTTGAGTGACAACACTTGAATCCTGAGTTACAGCATTACAGTACCTGGAGTTTGCTTCTCTTCCTTGCAATGAATCCATTCAGAGGGAAGATGAAGATCACGGTGGCGATGCCCGCTAGAGCTGATGGTCCTAAATGCTGAAATAAGACATATCTTGTTTATTTCTCTTGGGAAGCTAAAACAACTATTCAACCAATATCCCCAAATGTTAAGAATGCATTTCAGACTTTGCTTATATTACTAGAATGGAGATAGTTTATTGAGTGGAATGAAAATACACAAATACAGTATCACCTCACCTGCCAAAGAAAGAATAGACAGAGTGTGACCTCAATGGGTGCCAGCCACACTGCGTTGAAATACACCACAAAATCCATCAGCTTCTGGGTATCGGCAGAGACCAGATTGACTATCTCCCCCACTGTGCATGTTCTGCGTGCTGCGCTATTCACGACAAGAGACTGGGGATAAACAAGATGCAGAGACAAAAGCAGAAAGATTGATTAATAAATGTAATTGAATCCCTTTTCATTATTTGAATTGAATTGGTCACACTGCAGGAAACTGAATTGGAATTACAGGAATTTATTAATAAAATAATTCAAACAAATTGAACACAATATTGTACGTTCAGGAATTTCATTAGTCCAGCAAAAACATTTAACATAAGTATTACTTTTGCTCCATTACTTTGGGGTACATTAGAGCATTCAAGGAAATTGCATGGTGCATAAAATGTTGGTAAATTAATCATTAAATAATAATACATATAATTATTAAATTACAAATGTATAATATATATACAAATATACACTATATGTACAAAAGTATTGGGACAGCTGACCATTACACCAACAGGGACTGTAATGACATTGCATTCTAACTGCCATAGACATTAAAATGGAGTTGGTCCCACCCTTTGCAGCTATAACAGCTTCCACTCTTCTGGGATGGCTTTCCACAAGATTTTGGAATGCATCCTGTAGAGCATTTGTGAGGTCAGGCACTGATGTTGGACGAGAAGGCCTGGCTCGCAATCTCTGTTCCAGTTCATCCCAAAGGTGTTTGATGGGGTTGAGGTCAAGGCTCTCTGCGGGCCAGTCGAGTTATTCCACACCAAACTCATCCAACCATGTCTCTTTGGACCTTGCTTTGTGCACTTTGGCACAGTCATGTGCCAAAGAGTAGAAAAGGGCCTTCCCCAAACTTTTCCCATAAAGTTGAAGCATAGTGTTATCCAAAATATCTTGGTATGCTGAAGAAGATTAAGATTTCCCTTTACTGGGCCTAGCCCAACCCCTGAAAAATAGCCCTATACCATTATGCCTCCTCCACCGAACTTTAAAGTTGGCACAATGCAGTCAGGCAGGTAATGTTCTCCTGGCATCCACCAAATCCAGACTCGCCCATTAGAGAAGTGTGATTCATCACTCCACAGAACACGTTTCCACTGCTCTTGAGTCCAGTGACGGCATGCTTTACACCACTCCACCAACGCTTGACATTACACTTGGTGATTTGAGGCTTGCATGCAGCTGCTCGGCCATGGAAACCCATTCTACCGCACAGTTTCTGTGCTGATATTAATGCCAGTGGAAGTTTGGAACTCTTTGGCTATGAATCAGCAGAGCGTTGGCGACTTTTTACACACCATGTGCCTCAGCACTTGATGACCCCGCTCTCTGACTTTACTTTAGTCTTCCAGTTCATGGCTGAGTTGCTGTTGTTCCTAAACACTTCCACCATCCAATAATTGCATGGCTAGGTGCTTGATTTTATACACATGTGGCAATGAGTCTGATTGAAACAACTGAATTCAAAAATTAAGAGGTGTCCCAATACTTTTCTTATTTTTTACACTAAACATATTTGTACTGCCCCTGAAATTTTCTGCAAATACTCTTATTACTCAAAAAATCATTGACCAATCACAGAACCATATGTTCTAACAAGGTTTTTGTGCTGGTGAGATGGCCTACCTTTCTGTAGACCAGACCCATGACAGCTGTTTTAACCCTCATGCCCACAGTAAAGCAGGTGTATGTGTACTGGTGGTTGAAGACAGACTGCAGGCAGGACAGGAGGAACATAAGAGAGGCATAGAAATAACCCTTCCACAGTGGAGCATCCTCATCCTTCATAAATCCTAACAACAGACTTTAAAAAAGAGAGAAAAGGGGGTGAATGAAGGCACTATATAGTACAAAGAAATTTGCTGATCTTTGATATAACTAAGCATTTGGCTAGATTTCTTTCTAACAGACCACATCCAACCATTGTGGTTTGGCTCAAGATTTACAGTAGCGCATAAACCCACAGCTTTCTTTGAAAATGTTTTGAAAATGAAGAATGGTGGATTTGTTGAGATTAACAAGACGTAGCATGTTCAACTGGAAAAATGTCTCTCTGAATGCTAACCAAATGCTACAAAATCCATGTTAAGGGCAGAAGACCTTGAATGTTTCCAAAGTTCCCACCAAAGTCCACCTTCTTTGACACAAGATCCCAGTACAACATATCTACTTGCTACAGTTTGGATCTGCTACAGTTTGCTGGTAGCTGACTGAACCTCCCATTTAGCTGGCAGCTTTCCTATAGTAACCACAACCCCGACAGTGTTCCTCTACCCTCCCCGAAGCTAACACGTCTACGGCGGACAGAGCGCTGTGGTCATCTCTCGCTCTCAAGCTTTCAGACTTGAAGCCATAATTGCTTTTCTGTGGGCATAAACAGCATGATCTCTGTCTGGCTGGTATGGCGTCTCTGACTCAAGCACCTGCCGCACACTACCACTTCCTGTTTTCATCCCAAGATATTGTGAACCGTAAGATGTCTCTTCTAAAAATATTTTGATAACCTAGCGACTAGTAGCGAGCTCACAGAGGGGACATCTGTGTTTATTTGAAGGCAGAACTTCTCATAAACACAGCCCAAAGCCTAACTTACCCTAGATACACCAGAAGCCCAAAGTTTGAGATCTTAAACTAAGGATGAGGCCAAGATGACTCATTAAATCAACTTTGACTTTCTCACCTTAGAACCTGTGGAACTGAAAACATGAAGGCATCATGGACCATGAGGCACAGCGTCCCGGTTAGGAAGTAGGGTCCGAAGCTACGCGCAAGTGTCCGTAAGAGACAGAATCCCGAACTCTGCTCTTTTTGAATCTTCCTGAGGAGCTGGGCCTGGTCTGGTAGTCGAGATCCCAAGGCAACACTGGTGCTTAGGTGGTTCTCCTGCCTGTAGATGGAGAAGAGGCAAACGGACATGTGCATAAGAAATTGGTGCTGAAGCCTAAATGCAGTTGTTAAGCTTTTTTAATCCCTCCTTGTAAGTTTTAATTGAAAACAGAAAGACATTAAAGCATCCTGCGTCAATGCAAGTTTCCACAAATTGTAAAAGGCATGGGACCTCTGACATGTGAGGCCTTAAAAGAGGATTTCAGAGGACTTGAAACACTGTATGTTTAAAGCAGAAAAGTGTTAACAAGCCAGCCAATTGACACAATCCTCCTGTCTCGGCGGTGTATGCAGCAGGGCTCTTTTTGTTTTATTTTAGGTCTGTCTTTTTGTGGGCGAATTTCAGATGGAAATGTGATTGCACCGATCAAAGCAGCATGAGTATCCACAGCAACATAAACAAACGGCATAAATGTACACGTGCCTCAAAATGTTGTGTGTGAAAAAAACATCTGATGTTTCAATGGAACTCACTGCTGTAATTTGGTACGCTCAGCTGTCCATTCTTCTTCCAGGTCGGATATGATCCTATCTGACGTATCCTCTTCCCTCAGAGTCCACAGATCCTCTGCTTGCAGAGGAGAACGGTATCCTTTAAAAACCAACCTGGAAGCACACACAACACAACACTAAATGCATTTCTTGCACTGGACCAAGAAGTATTTAAAAGAGTGTATTCGCAAAGTAGTAATGGTAATCAAAACATTTAATTCCATACCCGCTAAACCACCAGAAGAGGATCTTGGACAAGAACGATGCATCTTTAACAGGACATGCATTCTGAGAAAAGGACAAGAACAAGTTGGCTACAAATACACTATATGGCCAAAAAGTACAGCATGTGGATATGTTTAAATAAATAAAAGTAAAAGGTTTTTTGGTTTAACAACTAGAAATACCATTAGGTCCTATGATCATTTGGCTATAATTTATTGGATGTTATATCTGCTCAATTTACTTATTGGACTGGTGTCATTAAAGGATTAGTTCACTTCAGAATTAAAATTTCCTGATAATTTACTCACCCCCATGTCACCCAAGATGTTTATGTCTTTCTTCAGTTGAAAAGAAATTAAGGTTTTTGAGGAAAACATTCCAGGTTTTTTCTCCATATAGTGGACTTCACTGGGTTTCAACGGGTTGAAGGTCCAAATGTCAGTTTCAGTGCAGCTTCAAAGGGCTCTACACGATCCCAGACGAGGAACAAGGGTCTTACCTAGAAAAACGATCGGTCATTTTCTAAAAAAAATAAAAATGTATATACTTTTTAACCACAAATGCTTGTCTTGCACTGCTCTGTGATGCTCCATGCATTACGTAATCACGTTGGAAAGGTNCAGACAGCCCCCTCGAGAGCTGCCTGTGCGTGCTCAATCCCCAGACACTTCACACACATTTCATGTGTGTCCCCTGCCACGATGAATCGCGGACAGGGAGGCACACACTTCGTGAAACGTTCCGTCATTTTGCTTTGTTCAGACAATACAACAATAAATAGAACAGACAAGATACATGTAGCGCTTACTGAAGACAACAGAAGCTAGCGTTCTCTGTTTTTGGGCGTGCTTTATAGTCCGCGACGTCGCCCGCCGATGACGTCACGTTCTCTCTCTCATTGGTTGGATACAGTGGTGCTTCACGAACACAAAATACAGAGGATTCCCATCACGTCAACGACGTAGCGTCGATAGTTCCCTCGAAAGGGAACTCTTCAAAATCGTCCGACATCGTTGTTTTACCTTTTTTGTAAAGGGCGTTTGACTTAGTCTTTGCATGTTCGCTTTGTAAACACTCGATCGGTACTTCCGCCTACGTCACGTGTGACCCTTCCAACGTGATTACGTAATGCGTGGCGCATCGTAGAGCAGTGCAAGACGAGCATTTGTGGTTAAAAAGTATATCAATTTTAATTTTTTTAGAAAATGACCGATCGTTTCACTAGATAAGACCCTTATTCCTCGTCTGGGATCATGTAGAGCTCTTTGAAGCTGCACTGAAGCTGTTATTTGGACCTTCAACCCGTTGAACCCCGGTGAAGTCCATTATATGGAGAAAAATCCTGGAATGTTTTCCTCAAAAACCTTCATTTCTTTTCGACTGAAGAAAGACATTAACATCTTGGATGACATGGAGGTGAGTAAATTATCAGTGAGCTAATCCTTTAACATTATCACATTTATCTGCTGATACTGATCCCTAGCAGTGACTTTACTGGGGAAAAAGAAGGGGCCTAGCCAAACCTGTTAATAAATCTGTATCTGAATCATATTTTAATTATCAACTATAACAAGGCTTGTTAAAAAACAGTTCTAACATTATACACATAAATAACCAGGTGTTAGACTGTCAACAGTCAGTTTTAGAAAGAGTTTCACAGTTTTGCTTTCTTGGATGGAGAAAGCAGTGGCTAGAAATCATATTTGGCAACAGTGAACTGAGAGTAAACAGAGAAACAGTGTGAAAGCGTCTGTGAGTAAGAGTGGTAGAGTGGTCTGTGTGTGTGTGTGTGTGTGTGCGCCTTATGTGGCACAGTAACACACTTCCACCCACTGCTGACCTCAGTGCTGCCCCCTTGCCCATACAACCATCCACCCAAACACTCACTCTCTCTCCCGCCTCCTCACCAGAGGTCTCACTCTACAGGATGCTGTGAATAACCCTACACAGGAAGTGACTGAGCCAGGAGGGGATCAAGGGGTGTGGCGCGACGTCTGTGGCTACAACCTCATCACAAACACACTAATTCCTCTCTGAGCTTGTTTCCTTGTTTTTCTCTTAAGGACAACAGTCAACTGGACCACTATCTCACGAGATGTCAGCAGATTACGTTCTGTGTTGCTCTGCTCAGTGCTATGTGTGTAATTTGCATACATAACAACCAAACAGTGGGCAGAATGAGTCAAGAATTTAGTTTAAAACAGGATATATCATTATCCGGGAAGAAGGACCACAGTAGATGAGTCAAGCTGACTGCCGAAAACATCTCTTTAATCCAATCATGAGTTCAGCTAATATCTAAGTGCAACATTCTTGCGGGAGACGGTAGTTGGATATGCCACCGCCATTACCATAATTCACTTTAAAATGGGGGGGTTGAGTTATATATTACATAAAGACAGAAGTAAACACCACAGGATTGTTTGTGATGGATTATTTTAGTTGATAAGAGTTTGCTCTGTTCGTACCTTGAGGACGGCTTTGCCTGAGGGTGCCCGGTCTGCAAAACAGCTGAGGAAGAGCTGCGCCAACTGCAAGGTGAAGTGAGAGAAAAAGGCCAAATACCGCACAATATCCGGAGAAAGACCCTGAAAAACAGCGGATCACATACAGATTAAAGAGAGAGAGAGCATAGACAGACTTTCTCATTTAAATGAGTACCACAACCAGGGATTTCCCATAATGCTACTGTGATGTTATTCCAGTCCTGATCCGCAGACTTCCCAACATGCTGTTTACATTCTGTTCCTATAGAACTCTCTGGAACACAACTTGTTGATGAATATCCAATCCAAGACTACGTCACTCCCTGACTAGGCGTACAAGAGCTAGTTGGTGGAGAAAGCGGGAGACATGTTGTTTACCCTGTTGAAAAAACCAGCATATGCTGGTTAGGTATGTTTTGAAGCATGGGAGCTGGTTTGAGCTGGTCCTTAGTTTAGCCAGCTAAGTCCTTAGATGGTCCCTAGCTGGTCATGAGCTGGTTTAAGATGGTCAAGTGCTGGTCCTAAGCTGGTCCTTAGCAATTGGCTCCAGCACAGGACCAGCTTAAACCAGCTCAAACCAGCTGCCATGCTTCAAAACATACCTAACCAGCATATGCTGTTTTTTTCAACAGGGTACTGAGTGATATCATGTCCCAAACTAAGGATTAATGTAAAAAACAATATGATTTACTGTTTATTCCATAGGAATTCATGCATTGCTGCAGTGCAGTGCCCGTTCTTACTTCACCTAATGTCAGAAGACATGGGTGTGCACGAGCATTAACAACATAGTAAAGCTTATTTTGAACAGTTAAGGGAAATCATGGTGAAAACCAAACTCTTTAATGGCCTGCTTTATATAAATGAATTACGTATGAAAAGAGCCATAAAAGGCCTCAAGTCACGCTACAATCTGGAAACTCATAGATTGCTGCTGCTCAAGCCTCCGGCCACTATTTGCTGGTGAGGAGCCAACAGTAGCTATATTTACAAACCTTAAACATGTGCTGTTCATATGTTGCTCATGCATTTCTAAATGTATAGTAGATACTAAGTTTATCTTTCTGGTGTCCTGGATATAGTGCCTTGGCTACACAACTGGAGCACAAGCCATGTTGAGACAAATCTGTAGTAAATATCCGTTTGGCCATGGAGCCCCTTGCCAAAATAGAGGCTTTATTCTTTACCACACCACAAAATAAAAAACAAGGCCAGAGTGGTTTCGGTGGTCACAATGTAGGTCAGTCAAAATGTCATCCCACTCTTATCCAAGCACAAATTCAGCATGCCAGGGAGAAATATGCTTATCTGTCTTTATGTTTTGACCCAGTTTTGCATGATATGGGTCAGAACTGCCTTGGACTAACAGTCTAAAACTGTTAAACCTGCTTTCTTGTTAGGTTGTTTTCTTGTCCATGGGCTAAAAATGACTGTGTGGCATATGAAATTGATTAAAAATAGGTACTTTAGCCTGGTTATTGACATGACATTCAATTTTTATCATTTAGAAATATTTAAAGCTCTTCTTACTTAGACATACCCTGTGTTTAAGACATTTTTAAAGATAGCGAAAAAATAAAAACCCTCACATATTGTAAGGTCCAATAGGGGCAAAAATCAGATTTAAACACTTTCTGACATATGTTTCAAACTAACACCTACCTGTACTTGGACTTCACCTGAACTTATGATATGAATGTGACAAACCAAGTCCAAATGTGGGGAAAATAAACACTGCTAAAAGTAGAAACTGCTGTTTGCATGCATGCACCTGTGTTTCATCCATATGTTAAGACACCCATATGTGGCTGTATGTGTCCAAGGTTTTGTGAATGTACCGTGAAACTGAAATTCCCCGGATGGGGGGGTCTGTGTCAGTTGTCATTTTTCTCACCTGCTCCACAGTCAGCTGGACCTTCGCATGAAGTGGAATAAGGGAACAGACCACGCCCAACAGCCAGAAGAAGAACAGGAAGACAGAGGAACGGCATCCCCGCACTCTCTCCCAATGAATCACGCACACGGCTAACACCTGTCAAACACACAGCTGTTAATGACATTGTTCTCCTCTGCTAAAATTACAGTTCATGCAAAACAAGTAATAACAAATGACTTTAATTACAGATCTTCCTCTTCCTGATGAATATCTACTGAATGATGCAAGTTTACTTTAAAGGCAAAGTATGTAATTTTATTCAAAATACTTTCTCCTATCCCAGCCTAAGCCATTCGTAAGATCCAGGAATCTAAACACTGTGGTTCTCTTCGAGTGACCAATGGTGTGAGTTTGGGGACGGGACTGTCTGTTTGGCCGACCAGTGGAAAACAGGGAAAGTGTTCAGGGAAACTTCATTACTTCATCCTTTTTGAAATTACACATTTCACCTTTACGCTAACTCATTGTGAAGGACTTTAAATAGATCTAAATTACAACTACTGAGGCCATGACCTTTAGAGAGAAGGAAGACCAGTAAGCAAATAACTTTTATCCTGTCAAAACAACAAAAAAAAGATATGAAAAAACATTGTATGCATACAGGTTGCATACCGGTTAATTTAGTCAGTTAGCAACTTTGGCATCAAAGTATATAGATAAAACATGGAGCGTTTGACAACTGAATTTGGACCAAATTAGAGAATGACCCTAAACCCTGACTGCAGTGACAGTAATAGATAAGATCAGAGAAAAAAGTAGATGCGATTTGTTAGGGAAACCATGATTTCTTGATGACCTGAAGACTAATCCATCATTAAAATTGCTTTGCTTTTGTTTCAGTTTGTCGAGGTTATATTGGGATTTTCCTGTCTACCACCACAGCTGTCTCCTCTAATAAAACAACACATGTAAAGTGTGGCCTCTGTTGATCCCATATGTCTCTTAATTACTGTGTCTTTTCTTCATCCAAAAACAATTTGACATTCTCCATGTCTCAAACCCAGACTGCCAACCAGTGGCTCTCGCCGATCCCAAGCTTGATGTGATGTTCATTTGTTGCAGTATCTCCTAGGTAGCGCAAAACATCATTTGATTACATAAGAAGCAGCCTCCTGGTGTGGTACAGATTAAGGATCAGGACTAGACCCAAATACGCCTCCTCAAAACCAAACCAAAGCCATATAACCTCAGAGAAATGAGGTGAAACCTTTAAAAGGAACTCTTAATCATGTCCTAATGAAAGACGCCTGCGGAGGTTTGTTGCGCTACCTGGAAACATGTAAACCACATGTAACATCTGCATTGTTGATGTTGTGTTTTGACTTCATGTCTCACGAGAATTAGTTCTCTGGACAGTGGGAGGAAGCCAAAGCTTGTAATTATACTGGAGAGTTAAGAGCGAAAGAAGACAGAGACAGATCTGCTTCCTGCAGCTTAAATGACGGCACGCAGTGAAACCGCCAGCAGCCTATGGCTGGTAGAAAAACTAGCCAAGTATTACAGCAGACTGTGCTATTAAAAACCTATATTGATGGATCACTAATCTGAATATTGCAGGAATGTGTAGTGGTTACAGGTCTGAGAACAGGTATATCTCAAAGTAAAAATAATGATCAAATGATGAAGAAAAGTATTGTAAAGTGCCATTTCAAGTGTCTGAATCTGGTGGACTGATGGCATAAGTGCCAGACTGCGGTAGTCTGATACATCTTCCTCGAACTAGCTCTCATAACTAACCTGAAAGATGGTGAATTGCGCAGTTCCACTTGCGTTTGGCCCAGATTTGGGCAAGTTCATGGTGTTCTTTTAGTGAATCAGGTGCTACAACAATCCAGACGGTGTTGTAAATAAATTGCAATTCCCCCTCTAGGTTCAATAGAATTGTTGTGGTTGTTGCTTTCTAAACTGTTCATTATATACGCCCAAATATTACACAAGAAAACCCATAGGTGGTAAAGGAGGTTGGGCAAAGCAACAAAGCAACATTTTCAGAATTTAAAAACAATATTTAAGCACCTTCTTAATACATCTCTATAATTGTTATTGAGGGTTTCTACCTACATTCCAGTCCTTGCCCAAGCTATGACAGTGGTTTATTTCATTTTTTGACCAATTAAGATCGCAATCTGTTAAGGAAGGGGGCGTTTAAGGACAAGATCACACTGTTTAACTCTTTAAGTGTTTTTTCTTTGACATAGCCAATGTTGACTTAGGTGTCTGAAGAGACCACAGATGGGTCATGAGTCTGGTCTGGAGCCCGGCTCTGCAGAATGCAAATGGAACATGCGGACAGAAAGCGATGATGAGATTGTGTTCATTTGGCCGTGTGTAGGTGTGCCCCTAACCTAGTTTACCTCAGAATGTCACAGTCTATTAGATGAAAACAGTTCCTGCTGTGTAAGGGTTTAGGAGCTATTTCACAGACATAAGCAGGTGTGTTGAGAAATGAATGTAGGAGTGAAATGAACGAAGCTTAAATCTTTAATGTATATTTGCATATGTGGTCTGATGCATCCATCTTTAAGACATATGGTTTTGTTTTGGATACTGGTTCCTAATATGGGATGCTGGTGGCCACACTTCTAGTGGGAACACACTAAATTAAAGGGTTAGTTTACCCAAAAATGAAATTTCTGTCATTAATTACTCACCCTCATGTCGTTCCAAACCCGTAAGACCTTCGTTCATCTTCAGAACACAAATTAAGATATTTCTGATAAAAATGCCAGCAAGATAATTAACACATTCAGATGCCCAGAAATCTACTAAAGACATATTTAAAACAGTTTATGTGACTACAGTGGTTCAACCTTAATGTTATGAAGCGACAAGAATACTTTTTGTGCACCAAAAAACGAAATAACGACTTTAGTCAACAATATCTAGTGATGGGCGATTTCAAAACACTGCTTCATGAAGCTTCGAAGCTTTACGAATCAGTGGTTCGGAGCATGTATCAAACTGCCAAAGTCACATGATTTCAGTAAAAGAGGCTTCGTCACATCATAAGTGTTTCGAAATTTCAATGGTTCACCACTGAATGGGGTCACCACTGAATGGTGAATGGTGTCACCATTTCAATGGTTCACCACTGACTTTGGCAGTTTGATACATGCTCCAAACCACTGATTCAAAACAAAAGATTTGCAAAGCTTCGGAGCTTCATGAATCTAGATATTGTTGAATAAAGTTGTTATTTTGTTTTTTGGCGCACAAAAAGTATTCTCGTTGCTTCATAACATTAAGTTTGAGCCAATGTAGTCACATGAACTGTTTTAAATATGTCTTTAGTAGCTTTCTGGGCATCTGAAAGTGTTAATTATCTTACCCGGCAATGCAGGCCTCACTGAGCCATCGGATTTTATCCAAAATCTTAATTTGTGTTCTGAAGATGAACAAAGGTCTTAAGGGTGTGAAATGACATGAGGGTGAGTTTTTAATGACAGAATTTTCATTTTTGGGTGAACTAACCCTTTTAAGCTAGATCCACACACTGCTGCAGAATTCCCACTTTTCTATTTGATAAAGATCCTCTGAATCAAAACATTGTTGAATAAATGAGAATTCTACAACAGTGAGCTGATCTACCTCTTTAATTTCTTGAGATGTTTGACAGATTGTCTAATGAAAGACGTAAATACATTCTCTTCTTATTTATCAACTAGCTTCACCAGCATGACTTCTTTGGTCAACCAGCCTTCAAAGAAAAATAAGACCAGTCAACCGGCTTCACTAGCTAAGATTTGCATGGTTATGGTGGCCAACCTGATATGCCAAAATGCTACTAACCAATGTTAACCAGTCTAGACCAGAATGGAAATTCATTTTGGTCTAAACTGGCGAAATTTCTGCAAAATTTCACAGGCAAAAAGTTCCATTGTCTATGCACGGGGAAATCTTTCGGTATTATGATTGCCTAATTCCTTCTTGCGTTGATTCCTATTGAAATGAATGCACTCTCAGAAAAAAAGGTACGGCGCTGTCACTAGGGCAGTACCCTAAGGTACAAAAGTGAAAAGGTACATCTTTATACCTTACTTACCCCTAAACGGTACATATTAGTACTTTAAAAGTGCACATCAGTATCTTAAAAGTACATATTAGTACCTTTTCACTTTTGTACCTTAGGTGACAAGCACCATACCTTCTTTTTATTGTTTGACAGTGTGGATTTCGCCCTTGGACATTTGCTGAACAATGGTAAATGAGACCACACCTTAAGCCTGGGCACCAACCTTTACCATACTAAGATAAAACTCTAAGATTAAACATAGCAAGCTCAGTAACAAAACCCTGAATTGTTTTGTTCCTAATTTGATTAAACCAACCGATTGGGGTCGACTTTTTCTTTAGTGTGCAGTTCAATACATTGAAATACGTTGATTTCTGCCTGTACTGTTATGTTTTTCTCATAAATTTGGAACTTAGAGGTTACATTACCACGGTGAGACTGCGTATGATGGGACTGAGCAAGAAGACAAGGTGTTGCTGGATTTCCTGTCTTCGTTCCAACAGGATGTAGAAGAATTCCACAAAACCAAAGGATGCCAAGAAGAACCCCAACAACTGTAAAAGAGCAAAGAGGAATACAATTCATATCAGGGTGAGAACTGAGTCACTCTCCCGGAAGCTCCGGTGGTCAATGACTGTAGAATAGAGGTGCGATTTACATTATGATAAGACTGGATTGGAATCTGTGTGACTCTGAACAAACGGAGGAACAAGTGTATTTCAAACAAAAGAGTTTTAGAGCGGAAGAGTGAAAAGTGACATCACAGCTCACTAGAGTGCTAACCACATTCACACCACAAACTGAGGTTACACACACCACTCTCTCTTTTACTGTCTTCCTCGGCCACTAAAGCGTGAATTCGACCCCTCAGTCTACCCAGACCACCACGTTCACGTTGTTTTAACACTCTGGTTTGAATTTTATAGCCCACAAAGCTGGTACTTTTGAGACCCGACAAGCTTGTATAACATTAAAAGGTCTTAGCGGTCTGTCTCACCAGCTTGGCATTGCAGAGTGAAGAGAGGGGCAGCCGACCTCGGCCATGGCAGTACAGATGAAGGCAGTAGAATGGAGAGAGGACCCACAGGTAGATGCATGGAGCCCACACCAGGACTGTGTTCTGGAAGCAATTGCTCAGTTCAGGGTTATGCGTGTACCATGTCTGGTTCCAGTTCTGGAGATAAAGAAGAGGGTGTGCTTAACTTTTCAACCAGTTTTATGGTAATTGACAGTCTTCATTCTTTCACTGGATCAATATTGTCTTGATCCAAACCACAGAGAAACCAGATATGATATGAATGTTCCCAAACATCTAAAATTAGGTTAGAATTTTGAACATTGTGCGCTTTGTTGACAATCCTGGTCAAATGTTTGTTTGTTTGTTTGTTTTTTTGCTTATTTCTTATCTTGGCCAAGCTCATCACTGACTTTCTCTTGTCTCTTTGTATTACTAGGTGAGAAACAGCTGAGATTGAATTAATTAATAAATTCCTAAAATTGGACTTAATCAATGTAATTGAAGGAACAGATCTGCCAGATATTCTGTAAAGTTTGTGAAATCAATTCAGTGTATTAAATTGTTACATTAACATCTAACAAGCTTGTTTAAAATATTTAATGTCATGTAAATAAATCATATTCTAAAGTTTGACCACAATGCATCATCTTAACTTAATGCAACACATTTAATAATCCAGTTCTAACTGAAAAGTCATAAAATGGCAGTACTGTAAAAAAACAGATATATTCTGGTTTTCTGGTTCTTGGCAGCATACAATGTTTCCAAAGAAATTTCAATATAAATATCGTACATTAAAAATAACAAATATTTACAGGTATAAATGTGACATAAAATATAAATCAATGTTTATATTGTTGATTTAAGATTTAAGATCTGATATTAGAGGTTTGCTCACCCATAGAGGGTCAAGTCCACTTAGACTGCAAAAGGTATCCATTCACTCGTCTGGTCCTGAGGCTGTACCTATCCCTGCTGTGTATCCTGGTCCTTTAGACTGTTCTGTCACTGAGTCAAACTCTCCCTCCGTCCTGAGATCTCCTACACTCTCTTATTCGCTTTTGTCACTCCTTGTTTCTGAGAGTGTCTGGAAGTGTCTGCTTTTTGACCACCAGTCTGACAGCTGCTTAGGTGGGTGGTTATATTCACTCTCTCCTCCCAGCAGTCTTCTTTAAACTCTCTGACTCTCCCTCCTTCTCTATTTATCTTCCTCTTTCCCCAACTCCCACGTACTTTAGGTTCTTTATCAAAACAGTAACGTGGTTTTGCAAAGCTCTCTGACACCACCCGAAAAACATAGACACCACCCTTAACATAGTCCTCTCCCCCTTTTGCCTATTATAAAAAAAACTATCATTCTCATTTTCCCCCAAGCAGTCACCTCCACTTCGGTCCGAATGCAGAAAGTGCTGCTAGTAGCACTCCAGTGCTATTTGTTCGTCTTTATAGAAGTGCTATTTTTCATTTTTCCTGCATGTACCTGAGAAACACTTAGTAAGATCACACACACAACCAAGCACCACACTCTCCACATCGGGGTATGCATTTTTGTCCAATGTGACTTACTGTACACTTATTACACACACACTACAGACCCTATCTTTATAGTGGAGTTTGACTCTACAATTTTTCAGTTGCCAGTTCATATCTTAGACCAACTAGTGGGTCAACTTAATGACAGCAAAATAACTAAGCTTCACAGAAGCTAGACAGGCATGCCTTCATCTATGAATAAAACTACGCAAGCTTAGAGAAAGAAAATATGACCCGGACTACATTAAAAGGTTAGTTCACCCAAAAATGAAAATTCTGTCATTAATTACTCACCTTCATGTCGTTCCACACCCGCAAATCTTTCGTTCATCTTTAAAACACAAATGAAGATATTTTTAATGAAATCTGAGAGCTTTCTGATCCTCCATTGACAGCTACATAACTACCATTTTGACGCTTCAAAAAGTTCATAAAGAGATTGTAAAACTAATCCATGAATTAAGTGGTTTTGTCCAAATTTTCTGAAGAGACTCAATCATTTTTATGATGAACAGATTTCATTTAAGCTTTTATTCACATATAAACATTGATCAGCGAACATAAACAGAAGCTCAACCGAATCTGCTTGACGCACGAGAACAAATCTCTTCCGGAAGCTCAAACATGCTGCGTAACATAAGAACGAACCTCATTGGTTCTTGCACGCGTCAACAAACATGCTTGAGCATCTGTTTACCACAATTGTGTGAGTTAATGGATGTTTATATGTGAATAAAAGCCTAAATCAAATCTGTTCATCATATAAAGTGATCTCTTCAGAAAATTTGGACTAAACCGCTCAATTCATGTGGAACTTTTTGAAGCGTCATAGCTGTCTACGGAGTGAAAGAAATCGCTCATATTTCATAAAAAAATATCTTAATTTGTGTTCTGAAGATGAACGAAGGTCTTACAGGTGTGGCACGACATGAAGGTGAGTAATTAATGACAGAACTTTCATTTTTGGGTGAACTAACCCTTTAAATACAAGTTTACTTACATATTGTTAAGATATTTTAAGCATTTACTTTCACTTTTGTACAATAAACAATTTTGAAAGCTGTCACCATTGTCTAATGCAAAATCTGGATCCTGAAGCAGAACCAGTTGAGAACCACTGCACTAGGCGATACAATTTATTCAATAAAGGTGATAGATTGGTCTCATTTACTAATTTATCCAATACAGTTTGCACTTTGTATGTGCACAGAAAAAGTTCAACAGGTGCACAAGCCTATAAATGTGTTTCTCGTTCTATTGTTGATGAATCTGCATTGTTCTAAACAAGGGAGCGAGTGCCCATGGATAATAATTTGCAGAACACACGCCACGGCCGTGTTCATATTAGGGCTTTCTGTACAACATCACCTCTCTCTCTCTCTCATTTTGCTCTCTCGCGTTCTCGCACACACTCTCACCTGAGAGCAAGTGCACTAAAATCTTTGCCAAAAAACATTTAAAACACAATAAATTGTTAGGACTACATACAATCACCAGTGGTGACTTTTGTCATTTTTATTTTATTTTAATTGCTACTCAAAATTAGGTCACTTTGGCCTAGTTATTTCATTTCTCACAGAATAGATAAAAAATGGCTTCACATATTATTTGTTGCCAAGGCCACCATGAGTATATGATTTCAGTTGCTTCTAAATTTTATTATACGTTTTAAATAAGTAAAATAAACAATTTATAAATAACTTATTGATGAATCACAATTTATTGGTGAAAACCAAGGCCAGCAGCCATATCAGCCAAGACTGGTTGCCCACTGAAGCTAAGCAGGGTTGAGCCTGGTCAGTACCTGGATGGGAGACCTGGGAAAACTATAGGTTTCGGCTGGAAGAGGTGTTAGTGAGGCCAGCAGGGGGCGCTCACCCTGTGATCTGTGTGGGTCCTAACAGCCCAGTATAGTGATGGGGACACTATACGGTCACAAAGCACCATCCTTCGGATGACTATCCATCCTGACTCTCTGTGGTCATTAAAAAGAGTAGGGGTGTAACCCCGGCATCCTGGCCAAATTTGCCCATTGGCCTCTGTCCATTATCATGGCTTCCCAATCATCCCCATATATGCTGATTGGCTTCATCACTCTATCCTCTCCACCAATAAGCTGGTGTGTGGTGGGCGTTCTGGCACAAAATGGCTGCCGTCGCATCATCCAGGTGGATTCTGCACATTGGTGGTGGTTGAAGAGATTCCCCCTTCCATATGTAAAATGCTTTGAGCACTGAGAAAAGCGTTTAAAATGTTTCTACACAGATTTTATGCTCAAATATGTCCATACACTGTGCAGAAAACTATCATAATCAGTTAGCCTTATAGGCTTAAGATGTGTAATATAAAAAGTCTTGCTGTATTTGGTCGCAAGTAGATCATGCGAGAACTGCAGGCCTGCACCTGGCTGCCATGTCAAATGGGTCAAGTGTGTTTAAAAGAGAAGTGCTCAAGCATTCTGTTGTAAATAGACCGAGAACATAGACCGCTGAGACATAGATTTAACACAGACATACTCACACAATGCAATACATACACATTTTCACACACAAAAACTCATTCACATAGGCACCCAGACATTCTCACACACAAGTTTGTATTACTAGACTGGCAGAAGTTAAACAGACGGTCAGACTGATATTATGTCTGTCTCTTTTGAAGCTCTCAGTAGTCTGTTATGAAGTAACATCAGTCCAACAGAAACCCTGGAAAAGGCCTGTACACTGGTGGAAAGTTTTAGGTCGACCTCAGTCAAGGAGCTTCTGCAGAGACGTGGAAAAAAACGATGGCTGGACAAACCTTCCCACAAGTGCTCCCTGCGGCCAGTCATGAGTGTGAGGAAAGCTGTATTGTGTTATTCATCAAGGTGAGAGTATATTTATATATCACAGTTTTTCTTAGAAGATGATTCTTTTGCCTATTCTTCTTAAAGGCTTAGTTCACTTTCAAATGATAATTACCCTATAAGCTTTACTCACCCTCAAGCCATCCTAGGTGTATATGACTTTCTTCTTTCAGATGAACACAATCGTTATATTAATAAATATCCTGATGCATCTAAGATTCATAATGGCGGTGAATGGTACCAACGAGTATAAGCTCAAGAAAGCGCATCAATTCAAAGCAAAAACGTACTCCACACGGCTCGGGGGTAATAAAGGCCTTCTGAAGCAAAGCGATGTGTTTGTGTAAGAAACATATCCCTATTTAACAAGTTATAATGTAAAATATACAGCTTCCGCCAGACCGCGAAGAAAGTGTAATGGCTCTCGCAGTTCAAAATGCTTACGCTACATCCTACGCCTTCCGTATTCAACTTACGAAAAAAGCTTAACTCATGCGACGCCAGTTCCGTTTTTTTCGTAAGTTGAATATGGAACTAATCCTTTAAATCTCATATACAGATGATAATAGCATGTCTCATTTCTAGTCTTCTCACATACATTGATTTTACCAAGTCTAGGATCCTCAAGAATAATTTCTAATGACCAGCAGAACCTGTAAATCGCTTAGAGTTCTCAATTACAATGAGACTTCTGAAGGGAGCTTGAAAGAAAGTGATAAAATAGCAGCAAGAAGCCTCACCGCTCATGGCGATAATGACTTGGAAGGAGGCGCAAAGGAGACAGATATAATCAGTCCTGGTTTGCTAGTTGCCAATTTTGCCTCATAGCTTTCATTGTGTTTAGTGACGCTCACAAATCAAGCAAGAACTACTGCAAAATGACAAATATTCCCAATTATTTAAAGTCCTTGTGAGGGAATGTGATGTTGTGGTCAGAAATTAAAAAAGCAAAACTCCTAGAACTAATGGTTCTTAGGAATGTCAGAATGTTCCTTTTCTTCCTGCTTTTTTTTTTTTTGTGAACTATCCCTTTAACTAAGGTGACAAAACAACATTAAATAATTTTTAAACATTCTGAGAGCTGCTCTCGTGTATAAATGTTTATCAAATTCACACACTTTTCAGTTGCATATTGACTCTCACTTAGGCTTTCAGTGGCCAGACCACCTATAGAAAAGCCAAAATTACAAAAACATAGCATTATACTGTCAGAACAACTAAACAGAGAGAGATGAATTTTTGCATTCTTCCTGGTCAACCATGAATCCACCAGGGGTTTGGCAAACTGACTCCAAACAACAATGACCATCTCATTCTGTCTATAGTTTTGAGGACAGCACTTATGGCAGTAAATGAGCCAAAAACTTGAAATGAAATGTGAAAATGTCCCATTACTCTATTGCACGACAAAGCCGTTGCTGAAGATCTTATTTACATGTGACGTAGCTCTGAGAGAACAAACAACTGTCGGTTTCCCATCTAAAATACTCAAATCAGCATGGCTGCCCACTTTTGTTTTTGTTAATCAAGACCAGACAGCTAAATAACAGTCTTACAACCAAACAAGTCAAAGTGCCATTATCTTTTTATGCTGTGGGTTGGGGCCAAACTATTTCCCACAGTTGAACTGTGTGTATCAAAGGTATACTAGATACAGCATCAAGTCGTGTGCTCACCGCCAGTACATACACTTCATTATAACTCTATGTTGGATAACTAGTCTGTGGTGTTGAGTGGGAAGCCAAAAATAGTCAGGATACCAAAATTAAACACAAACATCACTTTAGATACATCGCACTCATGAACCTATACTAACCCATACAGCAATTTTCAGGAAAAATATATTTCTTAGAGAAACAGCAGAGCTTAAGGAATATATATTTCAATTTGAAAATGTATTTCGTTTAAACTTTCAAATGACAAAATATCTACAATGCATATTTCAAGGGAAAGGAAAATGCAAAATGTATTTTTAAAATATATTTTGGACAATATAATATAATTCAAACTGAAAATATGAAGAATATATGAAGAATGGTAAAAATAATATGAGAAATTAACTCAAACATACAGAAAATATATATTTTAAAATTATATATATATTAGTAATATAATTTTTTTTATATATTTTGAAATATAACTTAAAATTATTTTATTTTTTTCCATATGGGAAGAAAATATTTCCGTCTGTCAAATAAAAAATTGTCAGCGTGATCATTTAGTAATAATATTTGTGTCAAAACACAAGAGTGTCACTGAACTGGGTCAGATTTTTACAAATCCAATGGTTATACCCTAACTTACTGCCATTTTTATGCTGGATCTGCTCAGCATATGCTTCGCCAATTAGAGCAATGCCGTATGATAGAGATTTAACATTAGTGGAAAAGGAGGCTGAAGTCAATGCAGTCCAAAGGAAGTTGGATTGTTGCCACTTTCAGCCAAAAAGAGCCTGTTTAGCTGGCATACAAAAGAGACCAGAGTGTCTGTCTCTATGCCAGTCTGGCAGACATAGTGCCAGTGCATTGGTACACCAGTCAAACTCCACTCTCATCCCTCTAGCCCCTCTCTTTCTCTCCATCTTTCCCTCCCTTTCATTTACTCTGGAGCGAAAACAGTCTAGAGAAAATAATGGTGTCATTTTCAACCTACTCTCTCCAGTGCAGATAAATATAGCTCTGGCCGCAGAGGTGCCAAACCCATTAAGACACGGCTTTTGGTAGGAAGTAAGAAAATATCTTCTTTTCTTTTTTTTTAAGAACCATCATAAAGTCTGTGGCAAAGGGCCAAGGAGTGGTAAATCCAGATGTGTCAGCCTACGCATGGAATTATGACTTGTGTTGTTTTCTGCCACACTCTCCCCGTTCCTCCTTCCATCCTGCTACGTCGTCTGCCCCTTCTCGTGATTCAGAAGGGATCAAACGTCTGGATATGTGCTGACAAGGTCGTCTGAGTTGATGAGGATTTTGACAGGTCCATCGTCAGACATGTCTCACAGTTTTCCGCTAGCCATTCTATTCCTGAGGCATTTGCCACAAGGATTTTCTGAAAACTGAATTGTGAGTTTAGGCATCAATACAACTGCCAATGTATCTTGTTTGGACACAAAAAGTATAATAAAATGCATTTATAATATAATTAAAGTATTAAACTATAAAATATTATATACGTACATTTTCATGTGTATGCATAGACTTTACATATTGCTTACTTAAATATTTAGTATCATATTGCTAACTTTGCTAACACAGCTTAAGAGAGCTACATTAAAAACTTTTTTTTTCTTTGGTCATGTCTTATCTTGCCTAAAGCATGACACTCCTGCCTGACAATGATTAGTATTGCATTTTTTGTCACATGCTCCACTTATATGTCAGAGATCATTATATACATTTTTTGCTGAGATTAGTGCTTACGAAATGGATTGAATTCCACGGTAAACACAAAAGGAAAACCACAGGAGGAAGAGTAATCGCCTGCTAAATTGCAGACACTATAAATGGAGGGTACCTCTGTCTGGATTCCTTTGGATGAGATGATGGTTTGCTCTCACCGGAAGTGGATGCGTCAAGATTTTCATCACTCCAGTCAGTCTCCTAATTACAGGCTGGTTGAGCGAAAATGTATCTTAATTTTATGCATCTATAAACTCACCATATAATTACATCTACATGGAAGGCCCATCAACAAATGTAACACCTTTACATCAGAGCAAGAGTTGTTAATCTTTTCTGATGCTGCCAACACCTCACACCCAATATGTGTGACCCTGGACCACAAAACCAGTCATAAGTCGCACGGGTATATTTGTAGCAATAGCCAACAATACACTGTATGGGTCAAAATGATCGATTTTTCTTTTATGCCAAAAATCATTAGGATATTAAGTAAAGATCATGTTCCATGAAAATATTTTGTAAATTTCCTACCGTAAATATATATATAAAAAAATATATTTTTGTGAGTGGATAAGCATTGCTAAGGACTTCATTTGGACAACTTTAAAGGCGATTCTCTCAATATTTAGATTTTTTTTGCACCCTCAGATTCCAGATTTTCAAATAGTTGTATCTCGAAGAAAAATTATCCTATCCTAACAAACCATGACCCTTATGACTGGTTTTGTGGTCCAGGGTCACATATATCTAGCCTATATGTATGGAAGCAACTGAAGATCATGAGGTCATTTCATTTGATTTAAAAAAAGATATAGAAGACCCCCATCCTCATTGTACCGACCATCCATAGTACCTTCATCAGGGTTGCCAGGTCTGTCCAAAAGTAGCCCAAAGGCCAGTCAAAAGTAGGCCAAAAATAGCCCAATGTGATTTTCTCCATTGCGCAGCCAAATTCTCCAATGAATTTGTATGTCTGGGGGGTGTTTTGGGAGTGTTGGAGCACCAAAATCATATGTACGGGGGTGGAAATCAACTCAAAAAATTTTTTTTACCTGAAGCAACAACTTAAAGGATTAGTTCACTTTCAAATGAAAATTACCCCATGATTTACTCACCCTCAAGCCATCCTTGGTGTATATAACTTTCTTCTTTCTGATGAACACAATCAGAGATATATTAATAACTATCCTGAAGCATCCGAGCTTTATAATGGCAGTGAGCGATACCAATGAGTATGAGCTGAAGAAAGTGCTTCCATCCACATCCATCCATCATAGTTCTTCTGAAGCGAAGCGAAGAAAGTGTAAACTGTTATTACGTCAGTTAAGCTTTTTCCGTAAGTTGAATAGAAAAAGCGTAAGTTTTAACTGCGAGAGTTTTAGGCCCAATCCCAATTCTATTTTATACCCCTTCCCCTTCCCCTTACCCCTACGCCTACCCCTTCCCCTTCCCCTTGCCCCTTGAAACAGAGTGTCAAGGGGTAGGGCTGAAAATATTCCCCTAAGAAATGGGACACCACTACTAGACCGTTACACGTCATCAAAACGTATGAGCCTGCGTGTTTCCTCAGGAGTCCCTGGTTGATACAGAACATACAATACTGATGAATAAGCACGCAAACTGAATGCACTTTTTGTTTATATCATTTAACGTACACGTATTTATGGACGTAACCACAACAAAACAATACATTAATCAGGTATGCGGCAAAAAGACAAGTTAGCTGCCACCGGATTTGAATTTATGTTGTCAAATCAATGCGGGTTTCAATAAAATATAAAAAAATATGTTGTGGAACTATCATAAAGTAAAAAACATTAGCAAACTTTTTTCATAGCGATTTTAACAAATCTTTTTTCGGAGAACATAACCGTATAGCCTACATGAACACAAGATTAAAGGCAACATAAAACAAGTGATTATTTATTACTAAAATACTGTTTACCGTAAAAAATACTTACATTTATGGGTCTCTCTGCTCGCTCGGTCGGCCATGTTGGAAATTTATCATACCCCTTCGTCTGAAGTGTGGTCCCGAAAAATCTTCGTTTGAAGGGCTACCTGGCCCTTCCCCCTACCCCTTCCCCTCCAACCAAATGAGAATTGGGACACCCCCACCCCTACCCCTTCACGTGAACGCGCGAAACAAAGGGGAAGGGGAAAGGGGAAGGGGTAAGGGGTAGAATTGGGATTGGGCCTTACACTTTCTTCGTACGTTGAATACGGAAGGCGGTCTGGCGGAAGCTAGATATTTTACTTTATAACTTGTTAAATATGGATTTTTTTAAATACAAATGCATCGCTTCACTTCAGAAGGCCTTTATTAACCCCCCAGAGCTGTGTGAAGTACGTTTATGGATGTGGATGGAAGTACTTTCTTCAGCTCATACTCGTTGGTATCACTCACTGGCATTATAAAGCTCGGATGCGTCAGGATATTTATTAATATATCTCCGACTGTGTTCATCAGAAAGAAGAAAGTCATATACACCTAGGATGGCTTGAGGGTGAGTAAAGCTTGGGGTAATTTTCATTTGAAAGTAGACTAATCCTTTAAAAGTAACCCAACACTGACCTTCATTGACCTTCCGGGGCCTGTGAACCCCTGAAGAAATTAGAGTATTCTACTTATAGCCCTCTGTCGCAACTCTAAAAAAACACTTATCATTTCCTCAAAGATTATTATCTATTATACTGTCATTCTGTCAATTAACGAATCAGATTTTTAAGGGAGCACTGCAATTTTAAAAAGGCACGGAGGAAGGCAGCATGTGTGGGCCACATCAGGATGATGCATCACTGTGTCATTATATTGCCTCTTATTATTCTCAAACTGCAGATCAAAGACCAGGAACATGGTCAAGAGTCCTTGATTGAAGACTCCAAAAGCTGCTATCGACTCACAGAAATCCATAACAGCAGCCAAATGGAAAATCTGCACGCTACACATGTTAACAAAAGGAAGGACAATGTTGTGGCAAGACTTTTGTCCTTGAGTAAACATCGTCCAATTACTTTAACCTTATTTAATAGAATGCTGTGGCTTTTTACAAACTATAAGCAGGCCCTCTTGCTCCAAAATAGAAGCTTGTGGAAATCCGTGGGATCGGCCCGCAGACAGCTCACTGGAGCCGATCCTGTAATCTAATGTAGAATACCACCTACTCACCCCTGCTCAGTGACGTACATCCATTCATTTATGACATAATTCGTGGTACAGACTCATGCTACACAAACACAACTTAATGTTTATTGGCGTACTTTGGCTAAAAATATTTTTGCAGGACTGAGGAATAAGCGGGAGCTCTGAGTCCTTTATGAGTGTTTCTCCACAAAGAGTGAGAGTGTTTAACGAAACATTTTTTTTTTTCCTTTTTTTTTTTTGCAGTGCCATCTGAATATTTTATTTTCTTATACTTTCCACAGCTAATTGGGATCAGATGGAGCTCTAAAAATGTTTCGAATTATTAAAGCATTTTGGGTTTGGTTTTATATACCCTCAATGGTACTGAGACTTTTTACACAGGCTCTGATAATTACAGTACGCCAATGTACCGTACATATATGTCTCTAAACATACAAAGCTGACCTGGTGTGACCATATCAAAAAAGGCAGTTTTAAAACAATTGTATTTGTTTAATTAAACATAAAAGGTTTAAACTAGTATTTTCCAAAATGCTACTTTTTTACTGTCTTTGTTTTTTACTGTTCATGGTTTTGTTTATGACAAATGGCACAGCTGTCATCCAGATGGGGCGCACTGCAGTCTGTACAGAAGAGGAGGGACAGTACTGTAACAGAGCTAATCCTTCACTTGCAGTGCCTTCACAAATCAGAACATTTTTTTCTCCGGTATGAACTTTTGAACATTAAAACAGAAAACATTAGGTCATGATTTAAAATAAGATGTTATTGAGAAAAGTCACAGTTCAATAAGCTCACTGTTATGAGTCCACTTGTGCTGTATTAAATGGTCCAGAAAAAGATATTTTAGCTTTCTATTATGACAGAGATACTCAGGCATTTCAGACACACCCTGACGGTCGTGGCAAATTAAAACTGTAGGTTTTTCAGGAAAAAAAAGACTACCCTCACAGTTGCACCTTTTGCATGTCAGTGGTAGACTGCCTGGACTTTGGAACAGTATTATCTTTGAGAGTTGTATAATCTAACTCCTGTTTACACCTGATATTAAGCTTTCAACCACTTCCAGAGGTAGTCAAAAACCCATTTGATCGGATTGCTTTCGTAGAGTAGATGCTCATGTGGTCGAATATGTAGGGCCTACTCTCCGCCTACTAACCTAACGCGTAAACATTATGGGAAGTGTGTTAGCCAGACAGAGTTTAAACTTTGTTGGCTGATAACCTAAGTTTGGTTTGAAGACGAAAAACATAACAAGCACAATGTTTTCTCACCATTCCTGATATCTAACATGGACTCACAGTGTTCGTATTTTTTTTTTGCGGCTGTCAGAGCAGAAATGAAAGCTGCTGCTCTCCGTATGTTTTTCCGTCGTCTTATTTTGCGTTCGTATGTAAATTGCTTGAGCTTATTTCATTCATTAGATCGAACGACTTGAAAAAGCCCATGCATTTACCCACCCATAGACCCTCCTCTCAAAGAATAAACAGGAATGTGTCTACTTGTTATCTGATTGACCAAAACTCATTTTGATACCAGGTGTAAACAGGGCCTCGGGGTGCCCAATCCTGTTTCTGGAGATCTACCTTCATGCAGAGTTAAAGGCCCAATGAAGTGCCTTGAAACACGCAGCATTATTCAATGTGTCAACGTAATTTCCACTGAAACAGGAAGACAGGGGCGGGACATATCGAACAACTTCTCCCGTTTGTTAAAAATTGGGCTACTCTAATTGCGCGGAATTTGGCTACTCTAAAAGTCTTTGCACACTGAGTACAATATTCGCGTCCGAAATTTTTGCACGTAAAAAAATAAATACGACCTCACGTTGTGTCAATCACGTTTACACACTGCCTCCGAAACTTTCGTCCGTCATAAAAAAATTCAGATCAGGTTCGATTTTCTGCATTTTTCGCATCCGTGGCACGCATTTTGAGAGACGTTTTGACAATTCACAGCCACCGTACAAGCGAACGGCAAAATCCAGAATGCCATCTGACAAGTTGATCCACGTCGTCTACAGCACAAAGCAGTAGCACTGAATGACAAACAACGTGCGGAATACAAAGATAGACAGAATATAAAGACAGATTGTGCCAGTAGCAAAGCATCAAACTGAGCCACTGACATCCTGAAGTAAACTTTGAAACACTCGGGATAATCACGCAGCTCCTTGATGAGGTGAACTCTCCTTTTTCTCTATGCAGTCTCGGGATTGGATGGACCCAATATTTCCTCTTTCTTTTTCTCTTTTTAAGAAGAGAGAGGACAATTAAATCGTGCTCACAGCTTGAAGACTCATTTTGTATTGTTTTGCAAATTTTTTCGCAACGGATTCATTAATACGCATCGGACTCAGTGTGCAAGGTCTCTGTGCGTGACGAATTTTTAGGATCACGAATACGAAAAAAACACATACGAACATTTCGGACTCAATGTGCAAAGGCTTTAAGACTGTTGCCGTGGGTTGTTTTTCATGTCCACGAGTTGAAGCGACCCCAAATAACATGATATTTAGCCCCTGGAATGCGAATTTGATCAGGGGAACCCTGGCAAAAACGTGGATTTTACCCCCTGGAACGTGATTTTTACTGGGGGACATGATATTTAACCCCTGGTAAGTGAATTTTATCAGGGGAACCCCACCAAAAACGCAGATTTTACCCCCCGGAATGCGATTGGGCTAGTTTTGATATCGCTTTAAAATATAGCAATCTGTGCAGAATTCAAATGGGTCCGATATGTTTTACGTTCTGCACTGACTCACGCATATGATCCGCTTTGTGCTATTGTGTCTCTGGAGGACCAGAGCAAAGTAGACTGTGCGCGCTGTTTTGGTTCGCGTGACACTAACGTGAAACCAGACTTCATTCACCTCAATGGAAAGCATATTTAGACTGTCTTAATTGTTCCCCATCCCCAATATACTGCACTGTGCCATTCACCGTGTAGAAAGAAAATAGTAAATGTGTGAACAAGTGACTGATTTTAGCCGCAGCAGCTTCAATGCCTATTTACAATGTAGGGGGCGGGATGCTTTAGATTCTAGAGAGCATTTGATTGGACAGAAAATCTAATGAGAAGCTGAAGTGCAGACTGATGTCATCAAAACCATTGATCCATTTTGGCAGAAGTGAGAGACTGTAAGATTTGAATGCTTATATCTTCTAAATACGAATTTTGTCATTGTTTTGGAGTGCACTATCTTGTAGATAACAGTAAGGCTAACATATTCATACTCAAAGCTAAAAAACTTTCATTTTGATTTCAACCCTAATCAAACATAACTGAACCAGCTAATTAAGATCTTCAGGAGCACTTGATAATTATAGACAGGCGTGTTGGATCAAGGCTGGATCTAGGTAGGTAGATCTCCAGGAACAGAATTGGGCACCCCTGATCTAACTGATAGGTCGTGATCCAACAATGGGCTGCAGGTATGTTCTAATATGGCAGCAAGGAAAGAGCAATACTAAATGCAAATAATATAGTGTAACTAACCACATTATTGTAAATAGGGAGGAGAAAACACTTTAAGTATCTTGTGTAGTTGATGTTAAATGCGACACATCTAATCAAACTCTATTATATTTTGTCACAAATACAGCTGTTACTTCATAACTTGGTAGTAATACCAGTTGAGAACCATCAGTTTTATCAATAAATAAATACATCTGACAGTTCAAATTGTTTCACTTATCAAATGCAAAGGAGTTTTAAATCAGAATGAATGACCATTGCTGGACCATCTTAAAATCTATACAGGGCCCCATGAATGTGTAAGCAAAACAGGATCGTAATATACTTTAAAGGGCATCTTTGTCAACATCTGCAGAATCATCTGTGTCTCGTCAAAATCAAACATTAGTAATAAGCATATGTATATTATTTTTGTCTGTGATATGCAGACTATTGCTTGTTTGCCGGCTCATTGTGAAATCTGATTCATCCCAGCCAGCCGCAGGGAGGTTTGTCTGGACATGAAAGCATGCTCCCCACAGCCAGGTGCAGATGCAAAACATGCTGGACAAGCCCCTGACACTTTCCCCTTCAGTAGTCGACTTGTTAAAAAAGCACAGACAGACGCAGCGACATCTATTAGCTTACATCGGCCTGCTGAATTCACACAGTCTGCAAGAGCAGCCTGTTTTTGAGTGGTTTAACAAGGTCTGCAGTTGAGAAGAAACATTTCTGAGAGCAAACTCTCTAATATTGGCAGTAAAGCTTCTCCTCTCCCTGCTTAAATAGCGGACTATAAAAAGAGGTGTGCGTCTACTGGGAGACAATGCAAATTTAAAACTGAATTTGATTCTTGTGCTGTTGTCGTTGCTTTTATGAGCTGGTTTGTCTTTTCCAGGGGGATACCACTGAGCAACTATAAAATAAAAAGTGTTGAGCCAATTTTTAAACTTGCACCAGGGTTGCATAACAGGCACAAGCAAGTAACCCAGTTCCTGACCACAAGACTATTATATGCACCAGTTTTTCCCTCGAGTCTGCTGAGCTACGCAGGTGATTTCAAATCCTTCAGACCCACTTTATATTAAATGTCTTTAACATGGACTAACATCTAATCATTTGATACAATGCACTTATTGTGCATGTAAAAAATGTCTGCAGGTAATTACATCTGTAATTAATTTCTGTAATTACATCTATAGTTACACCTTAACCCACCCTTAAACCTAACCATACGACCAAACATGTCCCTAACTTTACCCGTATCCCACCTCAATAACAGCAAAAGTGTTTTGCAATAAAACATGAACTCAGTAACAATGTACCCAACCATTATTATTTTAACACCTAATATAAAGTGGGACCTATCCTTCTACATGTTATTGTCATGCTCCCAAGGTCTCAACCTGTGTAATAAACAGAATAGTGGCAAAATCAATAATATTCACACAACAACAGTGCTACAAACTCCATTTGTGAAACACCAGGTGATGCTGAAATGGTTAAAACAGTCTTCTGTCTAAATATCTGGTAAGACAATTGCACATATTGCTCCCTCAAAAACAATCAAGATTCCAGAGGTTATACCTCAACGTATTGAGCAACTGAAAATCATCCAGAAGCATTCAAAGTACATTTAATTATATACTTTAGTGCATTTTGCATTAATTAATCTACAACACATTGACTTAAATCTATAAAATGTAACTGTATTAGTAATAGTAATTTTATAGAATTTAATTGTATGATAAAAGTAAAAACCTTAATCACAACTATAGGTCAACTGTGGCAACATAACAGGGATGTGAGATTTCATCTCTAATTTCATTGTGAGCTATACTAATAAAATATAATTACAATTGATGTGCCACTACGTCCAAAATTTTGAAACTGAATATATCACATGGCTCTCGACATACAGTACATCAAGGCAAGAGTTGTCACGTCTCCCTCATCAGTGCAAACAAATAAACTAAATTTTGCCTGAAGCACATAGACATTACTCCACCACAGCTATGTCTCAGGCTGTCTGACCAGAGCCTTGGAACAGAGGTGAACACATTATTTCTTTCAACACTTGTGGACATATATGCCAACAGACACTCACTTGAAGCTTTTATAAATTAGTTTTCTGGGTAATAACATCAGCAGGACTTTATAGATATAGACCTGAACCCATTATCAACTAAGCTGAAGATGTCAAATACCAATATAACATAAGGGTCATTCCGTGTTAGATCAAACAAATTTCAGAAACTTCCTCGGCTCAAATTTTTGATTTTGTTAAAAAAAATTCTGTAGAAAGACAAACATAAATAGTGATGAAAGCCAAAATATTAAATGCCACAGATGTAGATTTACTGCGTAATCCACAATTTTGTAGAGGGGGGTCAAAATGACAATTTTCACCTGAGATTTGGAGACAATTTACAAGGGTGTAAAAATGACTTTAGAAAGATGGCAGCATCATTATTTTATTTTTACACAGAGATTAGTAGGTCTATTAGTAAAATCTGTTGACTTTAGCAATCTTTGTTTCATTATATGCCAACGGTGACAGTTCAAAAATGGGGAAAAAGCACTTCTTGTGTTTTTAATCTCAACTTTGCATGTCTGTAACTCAAGAAGTATTAAAGATATCGTTGCACTGTATTTTACAGTACGTGCACTGACATGTACTTACCGTGTACTTACCTAAGAAAGTACTGGGTATTATAAGGTAACTACATGGGTTAAGGTTAGGTTTAGCGGTAGGTTCAGGGTTAGTACCTAGTTATTATCTAGTTATTGCAATTACGATAATAAGTAAAGTGCTACCAAGATATCTTAATATCCTTTTAGATTCTGGTTCTTAACAAACTTTCCTTTTGGTATCTTCATTTTAAAGGCCCTCGATGGTTCAATCCCATAGATATGGAGATCTTAATGCGGTTCCCTGAGTAAACTGGTAAATTGCACACATTTTCAAAAACCAAATGTGGGTCACTTTGCATACAGCTGATACTTCTTTTAATTTGAGATAAGAGGAAATAAGAGGAATATCTGAAGAACAAATAATGTTAAAACTAGAAATGTACATCTGTAACATTTAATATTTTCATCACTATTTATGTTTGTCTTTCTATGGAAAAAATATTAAAAAGATCAAAAATTTGAGCTGGGGAACTGACACTGTTTGACACGGAATGACCCATAAAATATATAGTTGTGGTGCCCGAATTATATGTTTGCTCCAACCACAAACCTCTGCTAGCGCTTTATTCTAATATATTACACCGCAAAATGATGGATATCTTAATTTGCATATCTTGTTCAAATAATAAAAAGTGTAAACACTGTACTTCTTTTTTCCAAAGGCTGCTCTATTTACTTTTAAAGTTCAGATCCTGTTTCTCAATTGTTTGATCTCAAATTTTTTTACATTACATCATAGGCTGTTTAAAGCTGAAATTGTCTTGTCATGTTGATCTAGCATCAGTTTCTCATAACTAACTCATAGCATTGACTTTACAGGCCGACTTCAACCTACAGTTCAATGTTTACCTAATGCCAGTCTCAGTTCCATAGCAGTCAGCACCTTCTTTCTTCAGATGGCCAAGGTCCATTTTTATCACTGCAGTGAAATATGTGCAGTATGTCTTAATCTGAGACAAACTGTAGCTACAGAAGCCATGGAATTTACTGACTTGGGTGAAAAATCACATTCTACACTTCACCAAAGGCATTTTACACAGTTTACACTCCATGAAAATGACTTTGTAATGAAAATTACAAGGATCAGAAACTAAATGCAAAAGGCAATTTTCTATGTCTACGCCACTGAAATGCAGCATTGAGAACAATTGTGCCAGTATAGGATTAACAAGTAGATATAGGACACTTTTATACTGACTATACTACCCAATCAGGAGGGAAAATGTCTAGTGCTGGATGTACACTATACACATCGCTGTTAATTTAGCTGTCCTATTGACAAATTAGTTCTGTATTGCTTCGATATATTTAGTAGTAACCAAATGCCTTCCACTAGTTGGACTCATTTGTGTGAGAGTGCCACCTATGGGCCATTAGGTGAAATATTGAAAATGTATATTCTTTACAAACAGTTTTCTTTGTTATCGTTGTCTCCACAAAGCATTTTCTATGTGACATATATAGTGTCCACACCCACCCAGCGTCTACACGTGCACGAACGTAGCGACGCAATGACGTCACTTAAAAGCGCCACAACCTTCAGTGAGAATATATAATTTTTCTCTTTAGAGTGCGATATTTAATTGTATCATTTCTAGACATGCAGAGAGCCGCGAAGTGTGCTTTGAGACCCGACCTTAGTCTTGTTTTCTGTCCGTCAAGCGTAAGGAACTGTCGTGCAGTAAACAGAGGTAAATATGTGCATGTATGTGTGAGCTTGTGACAGCTGCTGACTGCCCGGATCACACACTGATGTCAGGAGAACTATTCCTCGAACTTCGTCTGTAATACTGTTGAAATGAGGACTTTTAGTGATGGTTTTAACCTGGTAATAAGAACAAGGGGGGAAAACTCAAAATTCAGATGATTTGTAAAGGTTCTGATTAAAGGTTTATATGACTTGATTATATATATTTTTTAATCTTAATATTTCAGAAACTTGCAGATAAGGACTAGAAGTAATATTTTTGTTGGTAATGCAGATATTTGAATATCAGATATTTTGTCAACATTATTGTCCTCCAAATGTACTAACCACAAAATAAGGCCTGAAATCAAATGGTTAGTTTGGAATTGTTTAACCTTCAGAAATGCTGATTTTCAAACTTAAATGTATTTTTTGCAGTTTTTTGCAACCCTTTTAACATTGTAGACATTTCTATACAAACCCTGTTACCTAATAAACTGAACAACTCAAAAGCAGTCAGCGTTAAATTGAGAAAACTGAATGAACTTGTTTCATTGCCGTACTGTAGAAAAGGTCCAAATGATGTTGTATCTTTGAGGTATAATGTTAGAAAATGTTAGATTTTGTAATGGGGGAAAATTATGCAGCTAAAGGGTAGCACACAAAATATGGGACACTTCTTTTCTTGGTAACTAAAATGATCTAATATTTTAGAAATATTTTGTTTTTACAGACTGAATTGAATATAAATTCAATCAATTGTCAAAATTACGAAGTTGTTGTATAATTTTAATTTTTGGGAGAAGGTCAAGACATTTTTACATGGAACAGGCCAAAAATCTCATTATGTTATGTCTTATATTTTATCTCATATATTTAATTAAAAAGGAGCTTCTTAAAAAATCAGTGAGTGCACCAGACCATACATTGTGGTCACTACATACAGAAATTCCCATATTTTCATTTGTGCGGTTTAATTGTTTCTGAAGTGATTATTATTATTTTAAAATGTGGAAATAGTAATAATAAACTGGGAGAAGAAGTGTCCAACCTTTTGTGTATTTGTAGTTCTTTGTCTTACAGAGTTATTGTGTTTGTATGTGTGTAGTGAATGGCTCCGTGTTATGTAGAAGATACAGCGTCCTTCCTCCACCACGTGATGAAGAGGAGAAAGCCATGCTGGACAGGATGTTGAGGGTTGACCATGCAGGAGAGTACGGAGCCAATCGCATCTACGCTGGGCAGATGGCAGTCCTCGGACGAACTCAGACAGGGCCTCTAATCCAAGTACTGAATGTCAGTCTAATGACTTTAAATGCACATATGCCAAGTTCAGTGGAATAACTAAATGTGTATATTTGCTCTTCACGTCTGCAGCATATGTGGGACCAAGAGAAAATACATTTGGAAAAGTTTAATGAGATCCTGGGTGAGCATCGGGTTCGACCAACATTATTGTTGCCGCTATGGAATGTCGCTGGGTTTGCATTAGGTATGTTCTTGCATGCTTATTTACTTGCTTTTGCACTTTAACTTGTAATAATTAACTCTTAATTCCACGGTTTCAGGGGCCTGTACTGCTCTTCTGGGTAAGGAAGGAGCCATGGCCTGCACTGTTGCTGTAGAGGAGAGCATCTCAGAGCACTACAACAGCCAAATCCGAACGCTCATGGAGACTGATCCAGAGAGATATACAGAGTTATTACAGGTAATGTGTGCGCTTATGCCAGTGCTGTGCATGCACACTTATAATAAAGGGCCTGATATACTTTAAACAAAATCAAAGAACGAACTGGTGTGATGTAATTTTGAACAAAATCAGGCCAAAACTAAGTTTGTTTCGGGAGTTCAAAATAGCTTGCCAAAGCTCACTTTCAAACTGCCATTGGTCTGTGGCCATTACGTTGTAAGGTGGGTGTGCTCTGGGGCTCCACCTTCTTTGATGTGGTTCATTTGTTCTGTTCAGTCCGTCGATGTCAGACGTGAGTAAAAAACATGAACACACTGGAAAGCCGCTTTATAGTAGAAATTGAAGTTGTACTTCTAAATGAATAAGGCATTGACATTTTTTTTCATGTTTAATACTATAAAGCTGCTTACTTTAAAGCAATCTCTTGTATAAAGTGCTATATAAATAAACGTGACGTGACTTGACTGGAGAGCCGAATTGAGGAGCTTGTGCAAACATATCCACGTTGCTATGATCAGATGCTTTCTTAACTGCTGTTTTCTCACCGCTGCCATTTTGTTGTGTTTATTTTGTTATTGAGAAGAGAGTGCGCAGCACTTGTTTACATATTCATATAAATGCCACTCTCAGCAGTGTGAGCGGTGCCGGGATGTTTGCTAACAGTATGCTGCTGCAAAACTATATCGAGATAAATGACTGACAGCCCAAATAGCCAATCAAATCGCTGCACTGTTGCTTTCTGCCACTTCGTCCATCAAGCTTTAAAAGCACAATATGTAAGATTTTTGGATTAAAATTTCCAAAAACCACTAGAACAATGTTATATATTTTGTTGACTTGTGTGCTTGCATCATCCCAGATGTTTCCAAGAATATTTAAATCCAGAGAAATAAGCAATTTTAACTAGAACACGAAACGCGTCCATTCGTCGCCTATCAATGACGTCATACCGTGGGTGCTTACCCTCGATTTCTGGTTTTATTTTGTAGAAACCATGGAAACACCAAAGATGCTTTAATATATGTTTTATTAGACAGGTGAGCAACTGTTTGGATACATTTATGGACAGAAAACTAATCATTGTTATATAGCTCAACACGTTTAGTCTTATTGCTTGAAATTTTCTTAATTATATTAATATGATATTCTAATATAGATCTAGCTTACTGCAGTGTGCAACAAGTGTCTCATAGCGGCCGGCGAGCGAACGCACAGAGTAACGTTATAACATCATTTTCAGCACACTCAAATGTATCTAATATGATAAACAGCGCTGCATTACCCCACATACGCTTGACTGGAAGAAGCAGAAGCGGCGACTGCGGCATAATAAAAGTTTCGCTTCACTCGAGGCGTGTATCGCGCTCGTCTCTCATTAGCAATCGCTCCGGCGGCCTCATTTCTGCTCTCACAGCACTCGCCCTGCTCTGCTTCATACTACAGTTACGTTAATAATCTCATCCATGAATATGATTTCTTCCCGAGTGGATTCTTTTCCACCGACTGTGAGGTGAAGACGACATCCATGATTCCACGCTCAATCTCGGCGGCATCATGCTACGCATTTGTTTTAAATATAGGCGACCTCTAGTGGTGAAAAATTACTTATTGTGCCTTTAAAGCTTATCGAACTGTCAGACATATTCAAGCCTCCTTTTTATGGCAAATTCCTTCAACTATGGTAAGAAGGTGTTGTTATGGCACATGTAATTTGATACTAGGTATCCATCCAAATTGGCAAGTTAATGGAGTTTTGTTCATTCTGATCCCAAAATTAGTCAGTAATCTCAAAAAAACTATTGTTTGATCAGACTTTTCGTTCTTTATGACACTGACTTTCGTTCATTTGAAAATTTCTGTGATGTTTAATTCATTAAAAAAAGACTTAACGTAAAAAGCATGTGTTTGGACTTCTGTTGACATCTTGTTTTTTTTAGCAAAGTGCAAAAAGGTGTATATCTAAAATTCACACTAAGACATAAACTACATGTTTTTAATTCAATCAGATTATTAAAGAATTTCGTGACGATGAAATTGAACATCATGACACAGGATTGGAGCACGACGCTGAGTCGGTGAGTTTTTTTATGTCGGTTGCCTGTTTGAATCATGGGAAATGTATGTTACACTGTTTTGCAGTGTTTTGTGTTTTCATTTCAAGTATTTTTTTTTCTTTTCTTTTTTTTCGCCCTCTTTAGGTGCCAGGATATTTTCTTTTGAAAACAGCAATACAGATCGGCTGTAAAGCTGCTATCTATATCTCTCAGCGTATTTAGAGTCATTTTAACAATGCGTGACATGTAAATATTGTTTTGTTTCTGTTATTCATGTATAGTAAACAGCTGATGTAAAGAGAGCACATTTTGAAAGAGTTTAAATGATGCTGAAAGAAAACTTTTGACAAGTTTTACAATTAAAAAATACGAACATAATATGCCTTTTGTCTCTCAAAACTGTATATTTGCCCCAAATAAATGTGTTCACAAAATCATTGTTTTATGTTTTATTTGACCTGAAAGGACATCCTTAGCAGAAAGGCTTTAACAGAAACCATGGTGGGATAAAATTAACTATGATATCATTATCACAGTTAAAAGTTTATATTTTGATCAAGCATTTTAAGTAAAGTCAGATGACTTGGGCTTAAAGATTGAAATGATTGCAAGTAATGAAATATGAAGTTTTGAAATTAAATATAGTGTTTTTTATCCGTATGGCGCCACCTGGTGGTCAGAATATGGAAAATGACTTAAAGGGATAGTGCACCCACAAATGAATCTTCTATCATCATTTACTCACCCTCATGTCATTGCAAACCCATATGCATTTCTTTCTTCTGTGAGAGATATTTTGAAGAATGTTGGTAACCAAACCATTTTGGTTCCCACTGACTTGCTTCAGGACACTTATTTCATGGACAAAAAATACAGAAGTAAGAAAAGTTTGGCGCAACATGAGGACTAAATAATGACAATGTTCATTTTTAGAGGTGGACTATATCTTTAATGCAAGAGATCTAATGGATAGCTCTATGAAAATCTACCTTGCTACGAAGGCCAGATCTCCAGAGAACATTTGTCAGAATATTTTCAGATCATATTCCATGACAGTGGAAGATGTCTTTATGTAGCAAGCACTTTAGTTTACAGTGCATATGTTTCCTGGAAATAAAATCAACGACCTTGTCATTGCTAGCACTATGTTCCTCCATTTGAACTACAGGAAATTGAAGACAGACATGAATGTAACATCTGACACTTATAAGCAGAGACTCAGTGAACTGAGCAGTTTGTCTTTCCCGTAAACCAATTTTCCACCTCACAATGGATCAGATGGTTCAGTGTTCGGATGACATCACCTTCCAGCCATACTGCACACTGAGACAAACTACGGGCACGCTCTAGGTCACATATATAAACAGTGACGTGTGTGTTCATAAAATATAAATCATGTCCCTCGGTTTAGCTCCTGTTGCAAAACACTCATAAATTTCAAAGAGGTTAAACAACCGTCCATTGTTACTGATTTTGTTTAAAATAGGCATTGTGTAAATGACAGCTGTCAAGCCCTTCTGAGATGCCACATTGCTTCATTAGATGTGTTAATTTCTCCAAAGCGGGTCAGAATTCGAGTGAAATTAATCTCTTGATTTATGCTGTTAGACTGCTAAATAGTGTTTATTTAACTTCAAGGAGCATTAATGGCATTGGGGTCGTTTCAGACCATTTTGGTGCCCTATGCGAGATCCCTATTGGTGCCCTCTTCCCCCACTAAACACTTAAAACTTAAATAGAAATGTTTCTAAGCTTGATATGGTTTGATACTTTTTTTGAAATGTTTCTGGTTTGATACTTTTATACAAATTGTAGCTATAATACATAAGTTGACTTGCCTTGTTACAATGCCTTCGTTTTGTATTTTGTTAGTTTAGCAAAATCATCCGCTGAAGTCTATTGTAGATATAATTAATCATACATTCATCTAACTACGGTTGCAGACGCTCAGTCAATTTGCTCTCGAGTGTTCACACACCGGCTTTGACCGTTCCAATATGGCGGATGGCTTATGTAGCGCGGCCCATAGAAACAGCCGATAATGAGGCTATTTGCAGGATATATAAGTATATGGTACTTAGGTGAACTTTTGCTAAAATTCAGTGTTATGTTAATGGGGGCTTTTTATTTTTATTTTTTACACATACTGTTAAGACATAAATTAATAAGTATAATTTCTGCCCACCTATTCTCTGGATGACAGCAGAATTTGCACTTCTTAAAGCCCACCTGAGTCAGGGATTTATTTCTGGTTTAGATTAATAGTGCTGACAGCTTCGTTGTATGATGTAAGATGTTTAAAAAAAGCAACAAGTATTGAATTGCATATTTGGCATCCAGATTGTGTGACAAAATTACCATAACATAAAAGTTTGAGTGATGAGTCCAGCCAAGCTGCAGGTGTTAATACCAGTAAACCATAAAACCGATAACTATATTATCTCACTGTTTTAGAGAATAGCGAGAAAATACCAAAACGTTGAGTCAATTCACAGATGTATTTGCGAATAAATAAATAAATAAAATCATTAAATATAAAGGATGTTAAAATAGAGGTTAACAATACTATTCTCCAGAAGGAAGCATTTTTTTCTAATCCCAACTCCTGTCTTTCAGGTTTACCCATTTGTCATGGACCATGAATGTATATTTATGTGCCTGAACACAACTCTGTTGAGCAGATCTTTTGTTTTAAAGGTGCCCTAGATTCAAAAATTGTATTTACCTCGGCATAGTTGAATAACAACTTCAGTACATGGAAATGACATACAGTGAGTCTCAAACTCCACTGTTTCCTCCTTCTTATGTAAATCTCATTTGTTTAAAAGACCTCCGAAGAACAGGCGAATCTCAACATAACACCGACTGTTACGTAACAGTCGGGGTGTACGCCCCCAATATTTGCATATGCCAGCCCATGTTCCCAACATTATGAAAGGCATTAGACAAGGGCAGGACGTCTGGATGTGCACAGCTGAATCATCAGACTAGGTAAGCAAGCAATAACAACAGCGAAAAATGGCAGATGGAGCAATAATAACTGACATGATCCATGATATCATGATATTTTTAGTGATACTTGTAAATTGTCTTTCTAAATGTTTCGTTAGCATGTTGCTAATGTACTGTTAAATGTGGTTAAAGTTACCATCGTTTCTTACTGTATTCACGGAGACAAGACCCGTCGCTATTTTCATTTTTAAACACTTGCAGTCTGTATAATGCATAAACACAACTTCATTCTTTATAAATCTCTCCAACAGTGTAGCATTAGCCCGTTAGCCACGGAGCATAGCCTCAAACTCATTCAGAAATAAATGCAAACATCCAAAATAAATACTATACTCACAGGAATCGATGTATGCATGATGAACAATTTGTAAAGATCCATTTTGAGGGTTATATTAGCTGTGTGAACTTTTTGTTTGCTGTTTAAGGCAGTTGAGAGCTCGCGGGGGCGGGGAGCGGGGAGCGGGAGATTTAAAGGGGCCGCGCGCTTAATCGGTGCATATGTAATAATGGCTCAAAATAGGCAGTTAAAAACATTTATTAAAAAAAATCTATGGGGTATTTTGAGCTGAAACTTCACAGACACGTTCAGGGGACACCTTAGACTTATATAACATCTTTTGAAAAGGGGATCTAGGGCACCTTTAAGTACAGGATATATAGCATACAGCCAATTATCAGTAATTATTGGGATAATCTCCCTTGAGCAATCTGGAGTTACCTTTTCAGTTGCGATAGGTTAAACCTACATGGGAACTACTAACCTTTATGTCAGCACCCCAAATACTTTACCTTAAAGCCTCCTACAGTAATGTCCCACAGTGCAAGAGCCAACAGTAACCACAGAAGCAGATCCTCTTTACGTCTGTCATCATAAATATAACATCGATCTATCAGTTTGACTTAATCTCACTCACTTCACAATCTGTTAATGTGATGAGGCTTTTTTAAATGCATGATCACTTAATCCAACATTGCAGATGTTAGCTACATAATAATTAGGTGTCCAAGCACTGTGTTTGTTTTGTTTTTCTTCTTCTATTTTTCTTCCCTAAAAGTGTACGAGTCAGAGACCATAAATCAAAGAGATCCCAAACTTGGCATGATTGTCCCAAATATGCACCACTATCTATGTTTTAAAACATAACTTTGGACCTATAAAAAGCTTGAATCAAAATACTCATGAAATCTTTAATTTCATTTGCATTTTTTTTTCTGACATTTTCTGCCAAAAATCTACTTTTTTGAACTCCTCCTAAGCTGTTGGTCCGATTTGCATGAAATTTCAACAGAAACCCTCATAACTCTGCAACCGTATGTTCAATCAGACCACGTTGAATTGGTGTGCATCTTCTTTTGGTATGCAAATGTTAACATAGCCTTAAAGTATTACTCAGATAAACCAACAAACATTTGTTGACATTATTAAGCGGCTTACACAGCAAAATCTCCAGAGTTATCAAAATAATTTTGATTCATTTAGTTTGTTGTGGATATGTTGTAGCTGATATATTTTTGGGTGTGGCCCATGACAAAGTGGCCTATATCTTGTGAATACAATGTCCAAACTTCACAAAACATGGTACATGTGGACAATAGGACAGTCTGAGGAAACATGCCAAATGTCATGAATTTCTTATGCTCGGATGATGCTAACAGCACTTTCTATATGATCAGTCATTTATCTCAATGAGACATATGAGAGATGAGGAGCTGTAATACTAATTTTCCTTAAACTTAAATCCTTTAAGTTTAATCTTTTTCCATCAGTTTGAATGGCTGAATATTTAGTCAGTTATAGTCAGTTGTCTGTTTTGTAAATATCATACATTTTTGTAAGCTCTTTCATTAAACCCTAACTTATAGTATCATTTGAGATTCAAGACTGTTGACTGCAGTAAAAACACATAATATTTTGACACATTGGTTCCTGGACCCTGATGATTGCAGCTTGTGGCGAAACTGATTCAAATTAGTTTTGATATTTAATTGTATTACTACTTAATAGTTTATGAAAAAAGCAGGATTACTCACAAGATGAAGTGTTTAAATATTTTTTTAATTTGTTTCTGAGGAAACCTAAGAAAGACTAAAGACTTTATTTATTTCAAAAAGGGACAGAGTGCATTAATCAATATTCAGGAACGTAAATGTACCTAAATTAGCCCAAAGGCTAGTTTTCATTGGTAGTCCCTTTGCCAAATGTTATTAGGTGTAAAAACTAGAGAAAAGAAAAGAAACAAAATAAAAAAATCATAACATAATACAATCACAAATTCTAAATAACTCTCTAAAATTCAATAAAACAACACATTATACAAAATGACAATATATGAAAGAAAAAAAAAAGACAAAGACACATAAATACATAATAATTACATAAATAATGTGATGATGTGATGTTTTTGGACCCTGTGTAAATATATATTTGAGAAAGGGCTGTTTCGCCTAAACTCACCTCTCAGAGGAATCCACTTTTATATTGAGGAAATCGGCATCAAGAACAGACTTAAAAATTCAAAACATTATGGCTCCTGTATCTGTGAATAATTCTTGCTGTAAATTTTGAGCACAATGGTAATATAAATCCGCACAAACCATGAAAACTTTCGGATGCAGATCATTTTGTTTCTTGGCAACATCTGAAGCATCCAATGAATCACTGACTATAATGCTCTCTAGCTCATATCTCTCTGTCAGGTATTTTTTATACATAAGATGAAAGTGTATTTGATCATTTTTGTACTGTAAACCCTAGTCTGCAGTAATTCAAATAATGTCTCTTCCTCCTTATACTGGTTTATCACATTAACAAAATTAATGTCACTGTCATTTTTACTCAACCTCACATCATTTCAAAACTGAATGACTTTTTTACTTTTTAGAATGCAAATGCAGTATATATTTTGAAGAATTTTTCAACTTTTTGCCTATGAAATGAACATCTCAAAACCGGTTGTCTTGTGCATAAATAAGACCACATTTTCTGTCTCTGTATAGAATGCCCGATCGTTCTCACCTAACCTTCAAGATCAAAAAATAAATGTTTTGATTACGGCAACCACAGTGGGGTTTTTTTATATTTATTTTTTAGGGTAAAATTACTTTGTGCCAATAAAAAACAATACTTGTTACTTTACATAAAATCACTGTGTACAAACATAATTTTTTATTTTTAGACCTTGCAGGTATGAGTATATTAAACAGAAATCTCCATGTATTAAATAGATGACCAAACTGTGGCATATAGCTTGGCCACCACTCCATTAGTATGTGCGTGAGTAGGGGTGTAATAACATTGCCGTATAGAACATGAGCATATGTATGAATGTATAGATGTTTGTCTTTGTAAGTCATGACATTGTTTTAGGAGCCTACAGTTGTGTTGGCACCTCCAACGGCTGCGTTTCTGATCAGATGGGGCAGCTTATGTGAGGTCCCAGAGGGTGGCGTGACCCCAGGGAACATTAATCAATGGCTTTGACAGGAGTGTGGCTTCACCAGCATGACTTCAAGGCCATTCTGCTGCTCAGCACTGTCATGAGTTTGTGCTGGCTCTTCAAGCTATTTGCCCAAGCATTTGATAAGGCCCCACACGACCCAACTATTGGACACTAACAAACACTTACAGACGGATCCCAATAAGGCTCAGGATGTAGATATGTTTTGTAAAGTAAATGTGATGTAGGGGGTAAAACTCTTGAGAAAAGCACTTTAACCTAGGAAACTCGGTGGCAACTGCCCTTGTAAAAAGTATAATGTAAATATTTTTGGATAAGAGCTTTTTAACATACGTAAAGCAGCTGTGTTGATATACAGTTCAAAAACACTGGGATTGTTCACTGTTTGTTCTTTAGCTTTGTTTGCGCTTTCCAGACAGTCAGTGTAGGTTTCCCCCTGAACTATGCCAGATTTGACTTAATTGTAACATTGTGCCATTATACTCATTCAACTATTCTATTTAGAATAGTTTTTTGACATTTTAGTTGAATTGAAAAAGTGATGACAGACAAGGCAGAGTCCTGGTAAAAGAGATTTATCTGAAAGGTATTCTGTGACTTACATAAAGGTATATGAATACATAAATAATTAATTGCAACACTATGAATTTAAATCTCAGCCTATAGGTTTTAATGAATATACAATATAAGACGTTTGAAATGAGCTGCGTTTCCACCACAGGAACTTTCCCCAGGAACTAGGAACTTTGGGGTGGTACTCGGGTGTGTTTCGACTGCAGGAACCAGGGTCTAAATGAAGTTCTGGGTGAAAAAAATTCCCCTCAGAAAGTCCCTGCTCGCTAGGTAGTACTTTTTCAAAGCTCCGGAACTTTCGGGGATGGGACTTGGGTGCTGAACATGCTGATTGGTTGAGTTCACAGTAAGAGTTGTTTGCTATTCGAATCAACAATGGAGTTTAAAAAATATAACCGATGGACCGGCGACGAGGTTCCGGCTTTATAAAGCTAATATGCGGAGGACGAAATCCAGCGGGAACTGGAAAGTCCCGCGCAGTCATACGTCACCGGACTATCTTCACGGTACTTAAGACCACTATGGAAACGCATCTAGCAATAGGTCTGGGAGAGAAAAAAGTTCCTGGGACAAATTGTTCCGGGTAATTTAGGTGGAAACGTGGCTATGGAAACATCTAACTCTAACTTTTTTAGTAATGGACCCCCGTCATATTTGGAACCATCCTCAAGGACCCCCAGAATAATTGGTATTATTAATGTCTTTGTGATGACCAAATGCAATCAAGTATTATTTACTACGTCAGTTGACTTGTCCTATATTTAGTCATATCGTCAGTTATATTATACATTTATTATCTTCTTCTTTTATGGGAACATGTCAAATGTAAAAATATAAAAAAATTCATATTCAGATATTTTATAAGGACCCCCTGGCATTATGTCAAGGACCACTAGGGGTCCATTGACCCCTGGTTGAGAAACACCGATTCTAACTCATGGGTTTGGGGTGCATTTTACCCCAAGGGTCTAATTTTATCTTTTCACTTAAAAATCAATTAAAATAAACTTTACTTTCAAATGAAAATTAGCCCAAGCTTTACTCACCCTCAAGCCATCCTGTATGTGTATATGGCTTTCATTTTTTATTAACAAAAAAAAACATTTTTTTACTCCACATATTTATAAACATTAACTTTTCCAAAAACCTTTGATATTAGACATAATATAATGTCATTCGATCACTATTTTCCAGAGACACAAAATAAGATCAATTAACCTTAAAAAAAAAGTGTAATTGGAAATTAAAAATCAGACACATAATTACTAGAGGCAACAATAATAATCAAAAGGTGAACATTTATTAATAAGTAATTTAATAAATGTTTATTGTTTAATTATTATTCATGAAAACGTATTAATAAATGTTCATTTATTAAACATATATTTCCAACATGGGTTCATTTTCAGCAAGCAATACAGTAATTTTGAAACAATAGTTGAGTTAAATAAAACTACTCAGCAGGTTGGGCAAACATTTAACCCAAGTTATGTTCAGGTGTGTCTAGTTTATTAGTTCCTTTGTTTGTTCAGTGTATTTAAGCCCTGTTTCGTTCTGTTCTTTGTCAGTTCTCTGTTGCATTTACCCAGTTGTTCTTTTCTGTGCTTTTGTATTCTGAGTTCTCTGTTAAAATAAACATCATACTGCTTGCACTTAGATCCTACATCCTCATCTTTGTGTGCAACCAAGTGTGACATGTTGATTATGTTTTTGTAATTTAATGCTAGGATAATATAAATCAAAGTGTACAGTGTAGAGTTACACTGTACACAAAATATTTAAAATATGTATTAAGCAATGATTTTACTATGTAAATTAAGGTTAAAAATGTGTCATTACACTCTGTGGAAAAAGGTTCATTGCTTAATTGTTCAGCAACACACAAGTAAAAAAAAATCACAGTTGTTAGTGCATAATAGGTCACTACACACCTGCAATGTTCAAATACACCTCAGTTGGGTGTGGAATGATGAGATAAAGCTCTTGCATGATGAAAGTGACTTTTGAGTTGCACTCTTGCTACAGAATCTCAAAATTCAAATCATGCCACTTGATTTCTATGGCTATTACATCATGTAGCCTGCCAAGACCATCAATCCCATTGACTGCTTACAGAAGGTTAACATGTCATCTACCATAACGCCTGCTTCAGCACTTTAGAGGGCGTCTCACACTTTGCACCAATCCAGCAAAGCCTGAGATGTCAGAGCTGATGACAAACAGCCATAATCACAGAGCAGTTCTCATCACTCCTCTTGGGGCTTGCACTGTGAGCGTGCAAGTTACCTGCACCTTTGCATATATATTTCTCTCTCATAAAATGCACTTGAGCACTGCTGACAGTCGAAACTATCTAAGATTTTCAAGCAATCCCATTGGTTCAATTCAACCTACAGCTCTAGATGAACTTGGATCTACATGCACTGCACAAGCCGAACAACTGTCTGGTTTGCAAATCGCAAGCATTCAGCTTAGGTGTTTAGATGATGTGATCCCTTCGGATCACGACCTTTACACATTACTCTGCTCTGAAAATCAGATCTATACAGTTCTCTGTGGTGCGGCATGCTTTGATGCCTGTCAGCTGAGAAATGCACTCGCCTGCCTTCAAATGCAGTGTTGACACACACACGGACACAGACAAAGTGCTCGGACCACTCAAGCGCTTAATGTCAGGAACTGACCTTGGCTGTACATTTGAAAAACACATTCCAAACAAAACTGAGTACTAGTTCTTTGCTGGCCAATGGCTTGGCCACCTGATTATGCAGTGATATGGAATTGGTTTCCTTTCTAACAAAAATGAGACATTAGGCATCTGTGTCATTTCTGGTCAAGAGCTGCGGAGTTGCTTTAGGTTCAGACCCACAGACTATCTGCAGCATCTCGCCAGCTTCTGCAAAAATCTATTGAAGCAGATATCAAAGACAAAAAAAGACAAGCAATGCCATCTAAAAGCTTTTTTTCAAAACATTCTGGCTTGTATTGGAAAAAGAAGGTGAAGGATTTACACCTTTTTTTCTCTGTTTTTCTGCATTTTGAGGTCTGCTTCACAGATTGTTGCAGTGAATTTTGGGAAGACAGGAGCATGTGCGTGCTTCTAAATACAGAAAGCATGAAGAATGTTTTAAGCTCAGTAGATCAAATTCAGAAATGTCATTTGATTAGCTGTTTAGACATTTTTGTCTAAAAATTTTCACATATCTAAAGCATTTCTGGCAACACTTTAAAGACTTCAGGTCTTACAACACAATGAAAGGTAAAAACATCTTGAGTCTAAAACTGTGCCTATACGAGAAGTCCAGGTTAAGCAACCTTAATCTTATTATATTATATTATAAATTATTAAACAAAATATAAATTATTAAGCAAAAGTGGAGAGTAAGATAATGGTTAATTAGGCTGAGTTATGCTGAATCTGGTTTATCCTTCTCAAAGATGACCAAAAACCTACAAGATATTAAGATTATAAAATGACACCAATAATCTGATTGTGAAAAACTTTAAATGGATTTTCACACTGCACTTAACCCTGGTTTATCAGGGTTATTTAGAAGCGGGGTTAGCACCGCGTTTTACCCGGGGCTTTTGCGGTGCCAAACTTGTACAGTGTGAAACGATGCGGTGTATTAGAATGTTACGACTAGATGCTTAGCGGTCAGGAAAAATGTCAAACGGCAAAACGCAACAATTGGAGTGAAGAAAATACCGTCATTCTTGCCTTTATAGTTCGAAAAAAGTTCAAGAAAAAACTTGATATTACAGTCAGCATCAGCAATATGTAATATGAGGAATGTGCAATGCTAGAGCCTTTATGTAAACAGGTCATGTGCTGCGTTTGTCCATCAGTGACACCAACATTGCAAATATGCAGATAAGCACTTTAACCCGGGGTTTAGGAATGTGTAGTGTGAAACGGTAGTTTATGAATACCCAGGATTAAGGTTAACCCCGGGTATAGTATGAGCAGTGTGAAACGTGAATAAAGATAACCCAGGATTCCGTTTACCAGGGGGTTTAGAATGACCCAGGGTAAACTATTTCAAGTGTGAAAAGCCCTAATTATGTAACAACTTTTATAGTTAAGAAACAGGTAAGTGTGTTTCTGAATGCAGCATCTTATTTTTATTTTTTGTAACCAAAGCTGGGTGTAGCAGGTGTGGTTTTCTTTTGTATAGTTTTGGAGGAATGACCGATTGGTTTATCAAATATTATGTAAGGCTTTTTATTATTATTTTATGGATTTTATTTATTTATTTATTTTTTGAGTGTCTTGGATTATAAGTAGAGTATCTCAGTGCATCTCACTGCCAACCCTTTTCTTGAGGCTCATTAATGGCTGATTGACATGGAAGGATGGTGTACATTTCATTGATGAGACTAACAGAGGCCAGACTCTCTTTTGCTGATCACTACGTCAGCCTAAAGCTATCCCAGATCAGTTTCAAATACTCCTGCCTTCTGTCTCCCCTGAATATGGATTTGCAATTTGTGAATTATTACTGAATAAATAATTATTTTGTGGCAGTTTTCTGGATGTTGTCAGTTGGTTTCTTACTATTATTTTATTTTAGTTGGTTACTTAACTTTTTTCATTGTCTAGAAATGTATTAGCAGGATTTTGTTGCCGTTTCTATTATCAAATAGCTACTGATTGAAATAACATTTCTTTTAACTTTTATTGATTCTTGTTGAGTACCAATCTTTTTTAAGTTATAGCCAGCGATAAAACTGGATTGACTCCCACAATATTTGTAGAAAATTCTCTAATAAAGGGGCCTTTTTCAAGCTTGTATTTAGATGGAAGTATAATGCTTTAGTTGGTCAGACGCAAAGGTATATGTAACAAACTTTCCATAACATCATCGATATACATTTCACCATGATAGATAAGTGGAGTGGATACTGACAGCATCAGTCTATCAGCTGCAGCTTTATGTGAAGGTCACACATCAACCCTGTTTGAAAATCAGCAGATACTTTGTAAATCTCTGCACAATTCATTGCCATTTTACAAACAGCTCTTTCTTTAATTGAAGGGTTTAAATTTTCAGAAGAGACAGTCACAGGATTATTTCAAGTGAGTGAAGAGTTTCTCCATATTAGAGTGAGCAGGGAGAGGTCTGCTCCAATGACCTAGAGCCACATGCCATGTAGCTGCAGGGTTATGCAGGTATTTCAACCATGTA
>RJVU01051519.1:5424725-5438844 GCA_003731715.1 Anabarilius grahami | reverse complement strand
AGGGGAAGTCTTTGAAATATGGTTGGGAGAGCGCATGTTATCTTTTCTCCTCGCCATTAGACGTCCAGGTTTGGTGTGTCATTGGTTGCAGCCCAGAGCTGGCACCAGCTCAAAGGGGATGTTGAGAAATGCTGCCCATATGGTGGCACTATAAAATCTAGCACGGACCACAACCAAAGACAAAGATCTGTTCACGACGCCAGCATAGCATCAATTCGAAAACCACCTTTCCCACAGCGCCTGAGGATTTTTTGCTCTCCAAGACGCCAAGAGGACCAGGACCAGTTGCTTAAAGGGGTGAGTGTTCATTTTAAAATTGTGGCGATAAGGTTGATCGCTTGTAATTTCATTGGTGGTGGCAGATTAAGTCTTTAAGTAGCAGCGTCTTTTCAAAGCATGGGCCCTTCATGACAAAAATAAAGATTGTTTGACTGTTCTATTTGGCCTTTTTTAGGGAGGTCCTGTCGGATTTGATATGAATATTCTGTGTCATGTTGTGTTCCTGCTTCTGCTGGGAGTCATTTCTTGCCAGAACAACAATCGCAATGCTAAGGCGGGTGGAAAACCTGCAAAGAAGCCTAACAGCCAAGCTATAGAGGCGACCCAGCATGGCCCTGAGGATGACCCAAACCCTGGGCTGGCAGGTGCTGCCGATTCCAGTAAAGAAACAAATCCCGGAGGTCGCGGCACCAGCCAACAAAGCGCATCTGTCAACAAGCCTGTTGATGAAATGAAGCTGTACTTTCTTAAAAACACTTTAGTGACATGCAACGACGGAACTGCCGCTGGGTAAGACACAGCACTGACATCTTCACTGCAAGCCAGAGGTGCACTTAATAAACTTGGCAATTTTCAGTTTTTAATTAAACAAGTTTGATTAACATTCTAGAAACTGTATGTGTCAAGTTAATGAACTGTAAGACCGATGTCACATTAAAAATTGGTTCTTTGACCGTTTTGAAAATGTCCTGATATGGCTATGTTCCCTAGACCATCTATATTTATTTGTGGCCCATAGGTTTTACCTAAAGGAGTTCAAAGGAAGTAAGAGATGGCTGATATTTTTGGAAGGTGAGTATTTAAAACAAAGTTAATTTTGTCGAGAGAGGTCAGCGGGCTTAACTTATTTTGACTGCTGGTCATCTTCATAGACGTAATTTTTCTTGCTTTTTTGGAGCACGTCACATCACGCTGGTTCACCAGTATGTCGAGAAGATATATAGTGTCACTGGACGAGAAAAGTAACATGCAATGTTGAATTAGCCATGTCAAAATTAAACAATGCAAGAAGGAGAACAAGGAGAGAGCACATAAATCATGCTCCTTTTTTCTTGGAAAGCCTCGACAAGAGGAAGTGACTTTAAATGGAGGGGGAGAGACTAGCAAACTTACTAAACATGTAATTGTAATAATAATAAGCTGTAACTGCTCTAATAGGGCTGACATGTATTCATTGTACATTGTGCTGTTTTTGTGAATGAAAAATAATTTTAAAAGAATAAAATAGTAGACTATATACTATAGGAGATTAAATCTTTATCCTCTCTACTGCAAGTTGTTCTTTTTACCAGAAGAGAGGAATAGCAAGGTAAATACAGCAAATGTGTGTCAATACAGTTCAAACTGTCTAATCTTCTGAAGTCTTCATTAAGGATGGCTAATGTGAGGTTAATTCCAATAAATCATATTTAGGTGGCTGGTGCTGCTACAACAAAGAGACCTGCGATTCCAGATACAAAGCAATCCCCCGACTTATGAGCTCCACTGACTGGCCACAGACACGCAAAGGTAGGCTGAAATTAACCAGACACACAGCAACATATCTGCTAGCTAGTCGTGCAAACCATCCTTAATGAAAACAATTATTTGCAGGGAGTGGTTTACTATCAACACAAGCTGAGGAAAATCCTCACTGGTATAATGCCAATATTGTGTAAGTTTCAGAAAAATTCAAGAGTGAGATTTATATTACCTTTATAATTAACATCAAACTGACTTGTGTATCTTATCTGGTGTATCTTATGTGACTAGGTTTGTTCCCTACTGTTCAAGTGATGTGTGGAGTGGTAACAAAGCAGCTCCAAAATCCAAACAGGGAAAAGAAACAGGTACATTTTTGAGTGATAAATTAGGTCTGACCATTACCGTTTTTGTTTTCCAAAATTAGGATCCTCTATTTCTTTATTTTGCCATAGAATATGCTTTCATGGGATCTCAAATCATTCGGGAGGTGATCAAAGATCTTGGCCAAAAAGGACTGAAACAAGCCAAAGTTGTGATGTTGGCAGGAACAAGGTGAGATCTCGCTGGCTGTGTTACTAAACTGAAGTTGAGATACAATAGATATGACATTGATTTGTATCTAATTGCTTTATGTTCCTCAAATAATAGAAAGGATTTATAGCGAAAGATAGATTAATTAATAGTATTAATCCCTAAATACAGTGAGCTTTCCTCATTGTTTGGCCTGGAAAAAGTGATTAGAGGTTAATTATTATTATTATTATTGCTCAGACAATTACATTTGTGGCTGTTATGCCATTTGTTTCCACAGTCCAAGAACTATAACTATTATAAATCCCATAATTGGATTTGAATTCACTCATAAAAGACAACACCCATTACACCTGTTGCTGCATATTGAGATCTAATAACAAGATGCTATGAACAATTGAAACAGAGCCATCTGGAGTACCATGAAATCCTATTCCCGTCCATGGACCACCCCTTGAGTTTTACCACTACACCACCTCCTTACACAACACTGACCGAAGCACTATTTTCAGCACATCCTGTTGTCTTCCATAAAATTTTTTACTGCAGCCTGTGATGCGGTATAGACAATGACATAATAATCTATATATATGTCCTGCCATGCAGGATTCTTCCAAGGTTAGCAACAAGTTTGTTGGTTTTCTTAAAGCATTTGTTAAAGCCATTTCATATTCAGAGCAACATTTGTTGTTAAATAGTTTGACAAACTAGATTTTGGGAGCTGAGGTAATATTTTGGGAGTGAAACCAGATTGAGGTTCTTATTCTGTCCTGCAGTGCCGGTGGAACAGGTGTGCTGCTGAACATTGATAAGGTGTCCAGTCTTCTGGAGCAGCTGGGCGCAGATGCTCAGGTGCGCGGCCTTGTCGACTCAGGCTGGTTTCTGGAAAGTAAACAGCAAAAAGTTCCTGACTGTCCAGACAGTGCCTCCTGCACCCCTGTAGATGCCATAAAAAAAGGACTTCGGTAAAGTATACACTCTAATTTCAATTTATGTGGTTTTGGTAACATTTTAATTTATAGTTTAATCCATATTAATTGAATTTATGGTAACACTTTAGAATACTGTTCCTCCCAAAGGACTACTAAGAACTATACAGGTTCATAATTAACATGAATAATGCATAATTAATTCTAAAGTGAAGATCATGGTAACCTACTAGTAATGACTCAAATATTACCAAATCCTTCAGAAGGAATAACTGATTATTTGGAAGGTTTTGGATAGTGATAACTCAAGTGTTACTACATCTTCTAAAGGAATTACTAATTATTTGGATCAGTATTCTAAAGTGAAGATCATGGTAACCCACTAGTAATGATTCAAGTGTTACCAAATCTGTCAGAAGGACCAATTACTATCCAAAAGCTTACAAAAACCTCAAAAGCTTACAATGACTTCAGTCATTACTAGAGAGTTATCATGCTTTTCACTTTAGAATACTGTTCCAAATAATTAGTAATTCCTTGGATGTAGTAAAACTTGAATCATTACTACCATGATTTTCACTTTTCAATTAATACATTATGCATTATTCACATTAATTATGAAGCTGTGTAGTTATTAGTAGTCATCTGGGAGGTATGAAAAAATAGTTGATTAGCTAATAGTGAAGTACCTCATTCAACCGAGCGCTATTACTTACTAATTCATTAATCAGAGGGGTTTTTTTGTTAGTTAATTGTAGTTACTAGAATGTTAATATTGTGTTACTCATTTGTTCCTGTGCAGTTATTCAATAACAATGGAACAGTATTCTAAAGTGTTACCGAATTTATTACATTAGCAATAACCATGTCACCACTGAGCTTTCCTGTAGCTCAGTGGTTAGAGCATGGCACTAGCAATGCCAAGGTCATGGGTTCGATCCCAGGGATTGCACATACACAGATACAAATGTATAGTATAATGCAATGTAAGTCGCTTTGGATAAAAGCGTCTGCCAAATGCATAAATGTAAATGTAAATGTGAAAAAGAGTAGCCTACTTATTACGGGACTATTATACTTCCAAAATAATATACTTAAGAATGAACTGAATGTAATGATTTAGGACACTTAATTGTTATTTACAATTCAATGAAAATGTATTATACTTTAAATGTATATTAAATGCAATTATTTGACATTAAGAGTGCTTTTTTTGACCCACTTAAATAGGACTTAAGTATATCTTTGTGTAATTTCATAATTACTTCTATTGTCTTTGAAATATAGGTAAAGTGTACTGCCAAATGTACTGACAAGGATTTATGGTTAAAGTAAAACTTTAAATTTGACATATTACAAAGTGTACTTTAGTATGTTAAAAACATACCCCCGGTTTCAAAGACAAGGCTTAAACCTAGTCCCAGACGTAAAATGCATGTTTGAGCTGTTTTAACTGAAAGCAACTTGCACTGACTTATTTTTAAAAACTGGCAGTGCCATTGTTTTGTCTGAAGATGCACACAGTAATGTTTTTTATAAGGCACTTTTTTTTTTTAGAAAAGCTACTTAATTGAACTAAGGCATAATCCTGGCTTAATCTAAGCCCTGTAACACTTAAGTGACCTTTTATTTCATTAAAGGGGAACTATAATGCCCCTTTACAAGATGTAATATAAGTCTCTGGTGTCCCCAGAATGTGCCTGTGAAGTTTCAGCTCAAAATACCCCACAGATCATTTATTATAGCTTGTCAAATTTGCCCCTTTGTCCCTCCCTGTAAATGCAAATGAGCTGCTGCTCCCGGCCCCCTTTCCAGAAGAGGGTGGAGCTTTAACAGCTGACGCTTCAGTTGCTCAACAGCAATAAAGCTGGAGAATCTCACGCAGCCAAAATGAGGATTGTCAGTAACGGTGTTCAGCCTTACATTGTTCAAACTGGAGTCGACACTGATGGAGAGACTCAGGAAGAAGTTACAACTTTTAGAATGAAACTGGACGTTTCTGAATAATTAGTGGATAAATTTATGTAGTTGCTGTGGAGTTGATTCAATTCATCGACTAGCATGTGCCGTCATGTTAATCTTTTGTGCAAATCCAGCGTTGAATTGACCCTCGTTTGTGAAGCAGTCTGGCGTAAAATGACGGCATGGCAAAAACACTCTACTACAACAACTCTTCCTCTTCTCTAAACCAGCCCAATATGGCCTCACCCCCTTTGTTGCTTGTTTTCGAGGGCAGGGTTTATGTGTATTTTGGGGTAGAAAGCTTGTTGTAGTCCCTACCAGCCGTTTGTTGTAGTCCTTAAAAAGCAATTTTTGTAAAAATTGTATTGAACTTTGAGCGTTGTAACTTTGCAGATGCTGTTTAAGTTCTAAAAGCAACATTACACACTAACTAAAGTAAAAAAAAAGTGAAATCATAATCAAGGACCCCTTTAATATTATTTTACATGTAAGTACAGTTTTTTTTAAATATACTTTTAAGATTTCACTACAAGTGCACAATTAAGTGCACTTCTTTTTCACAAAGGAAGACCAAAAGCACATGTGTATGTTGTTTCTAAAGCAAGTTGCTGTTGCTACTGTTGCTCATACTTACGATTAGGCATTTGACTTAAACTTCAGTGCATAACTAATCCACATATTGTTGTTTTCTGATGATTTTATATCTCTTTTAGGTTGTGGAGTGGTGTTGTTCCAGAAAAGTGCAAGCAGCAGTATAAAAGAGGCGAGGATTGGCAATGCTTTTTTGGACACAAACTGTACTCCTACATAACCGGTGAGGGTGTGCTGTCTGTGCGATATGAGTGAAAACATTTTCACAGAAGTGGCTATTGCTAATAAGAATTACTTCCTTTAAAATAAGGATGTGTCCCTTTGTAGCTCCGCTATTTGTAGTGCAGTGGTTGTTTGATGAGGAACAGCTACGAGTGGAGAACATTTATATAGGCGGCCAGTCACTCTCAGAGCAGCAGTGGACCTACATGCAGAACCTGGGAAAAGAGTTCAAAAACTCTCTCAAAGATGTTACGTGAGTACATTACCTTCATAATATATTAGTATATTACTTGTACTTGCTAAATATGTCTCCAGAACAGCTAAATAGATACTAATAGCTGAATAATCATGTCAAAATCATGTCATCAAAAGTGTAACCCTATAAAATTTGATATTAATTTGATTAACAATGATAATTACTATTCATTTTAGGATTTTAATAAGAATCTTTTTGATAATGTTTTACAAATAGCCAAAATGGTAAAAACAACCATGAATCTGTGTTTTGCTAAAGGCTGAATATCTTACTAAAGTGTACTAAAATGTCCTTCTCTGTGTTGTTTTAGGGCCGTGTTCGCACCCTCCTGTCTTTCCCACACTTTGATAACCAAAAGGTAAGGACACCAGGCACCCTGAGACACACTCCTCATGGGTGAGCTCATACGCCTGCATTTGAACACTCATCCATCATGATGCATTCTAGGTGTCACCAAAATGCCACCTCATGGTTTCACACTTAATTAATGGCTCCCTCTATGAGCTCAGCTGAGAGAGCAGCGGGACAGATGATTTGTGAGGTGAACCATGTAACTATGGAGAAACACAGCTTACAGCAGAGGTAGCCGCTTATAAAGAGACTGATTAGGCTTAAGTGACATTAAAATGATAATTAAATTGCCACTTTCGTCTAAAGCAACTTAAAGTGCCCTCCAAGGGGCCGCAGGATGACTTAAAAATATATAGATTATTATTTATAAAATGAATATTATAATAATAATGAATATAGTTGTAATTAATTTAATATATAATTAATGTTAATATTAATTAAATGGTAAACAAAAAATGACATTAGGAATAAAAAAAAATCTGCACTCTTTCCAAACTTAAGCACTTGTTCAGAACCCGTTTTACTTCTGTAATGCGACTTATTTTATTAATTTATTTAAACATTAATAATGGGAAAATGTAGAGCAATTCCATTTCAGACCTATATTGTCGTTTGCTAAAACAATGCCTAAATAGCTGTTTCACTATTGGTTAACATTATCTAACCCAAGTAAAGTTAAAAAGACAAAAAAAAAAAACATTTGATAATGAATAGTTCACAATAAGATCGAGAACATGCATTCAGAAAGTAAATAAGGTCTAATTTGATTTTGTGCACACTGCAATCCTTAGTGCTCGATTCTGATTTTTGATGATGTGTCGTGGAAGCCAGTGAATTCATGCACAGGCAATACCCTTAAAAAATAAGTATACTTCAAGTTCATTCTATTAAGTATACTTAAGTAAAGTTTATATACTTAAGTATACTTAATGTAGTGCGTAAACTAATATCAATGTACTAGTAGTATTATAAGTGTACTATGTCAATACTTGGGACTTGTCAATGTCAAAACTACGTTTTTTCGTTTGTACTGCAACTATACTACAAGTGAACTTACAGGTATACTGATAGATTACTAGTTAAATTCTTGCAGCACTTTTTTTAGTTTGAAGTATACTCTCAGTAAACTACTAGTTTAGTAGTTTTATTCTTCAAGTAGACTTGTGAGTTTTCTTTAAGTGAACTTAACATCATACTTATAATTTACTATTTATATGTTATTTTTGCACTTTAAGTTTACTACTATGATTGAAATAAATGTACTGTAAGTAGATTTGAAGTATATTTTTATGTACACTACAAGTGGACTACACAAAATTTCACATACTCAAACTATGTAAGTATGTAAAACTATGTGAAAAAAGTATTTAATAGGCTACTCAATCATAAGAGTAAACACAACTACAAGCCAAGAATACTTAGAATACTTAATTATACTTTTACATTTACGCATTTGGCTGACGCTTTTATCCAAAGCGACTTACATTGCATTATACTATACATTTGTATCTGAGTATGTGCAATCCCTGGGATCGAACCCATGACCTTGGCATTGCTAGTGCCACGCTCTAACCACTGAGCTACAGGAAAGCTGAAAGCTTTTAAGTAGGCCTATATCTTGATCAAAAGATTGAGTACAAGAATAGGCCAAATACATTTCTGTCAGCAGTCAAGTATACTTAAGTGTAAGTATACTTAAGTATATTTCTGAGAAGTACATAAAAAGTAGACTGAAAGTCTAGTTAGTTTAAAAGAAATATAATAATAGCACACTTGTTTTTTGTATGGGTAAGGATGACGAAGATGAGGATGAGGAGATAATATTTAAATACTGATGATAAACCTCTCAAGTTTTCCTTGTATAGACCTCTCACCGGAATACTTATTTAGTTCTAACACCTCACTGTCCCTCCACTGTCTACTTTAGCAGCAGTCTTCCATATTCACAGAGTGACCAAAGAACTACTGATATGTAAAATGTTTGCAAAGAAAAACTGAATTGTGAAATCTGATTTAGGAAAAGATCATATTCTGTGTAGTCTGTGCTGCTCACTGTTATGAAAAAACACATATGGGCAAAAAAATAAATAAAAATGGGCCAATTTTTCCTATCCTATTTTTTTTGTCTTTCAGTAATTGGATGGATTTCCAGGTCAAGGGGACGTCACTTTCCCGTGCTCTGCAGTGCTGGGACAAAAGTCTTCAGGAGGCCAATAAGAACAGCAAAACAGCTCTGAAGGGCTGTCCCTTTCATCTCATCGATAACTGTCAATGGCCACAGTGCAATCCAACTTGCCCAGCCCTGATTGACCAGGCCACACAGCAGGAAATGACTCTGCTCCAAGTGCTGGCCAGTATGGGCTTGGACCTGCAAAAGCTCGGCTTGGATGTAAGTGGGGATATTTCAGCCAGCATGGTCAGCAATGGTGGCTAAATTAGCATTAGCGAGCGGTGGTGTTCTTATCGACACAGTTCACCTCATCCATACTTTAGAGATTGTTCAGTGGCTTCCTCTCTGGCCACTTCCAGAGATGGACCTGGGTTTGTCCAGTGAACACGTCACTGGATTTCAGTACCGACAGTCTGCCTTTAAAAACATGTTCTATCAACAGGAATGATTTTTGGGTTCTCCAAGTGAGCGACTCTGAGTGCCTCTAGACACAGTTAATCAATGGTCATCACAACTGCTAAATAATCTAATTCATCACTTCAGTAAGAGAACTAGTGTCTAAATTCAATGTTTTAGCTAAAACTGTCTAACAGCATCATGCTGTTCTAACCCTAACCTAAAAAGAGCTGAATTTACTGTTATTAAATCTGAAGAATGTACAAGTTGCAAATCAACAAGGATTTAGTAGGATGTCTGTCTTTCCATCACGTTTTGGAGAAAATCAGTGAGCAGTCTAATAACTGCATTTGTCTTCAAAAAAAAGAAAAAGAAAAGAAAAACGTGACAGGACAGCAGAACATTGCAGTAACCACATTTTCCAAACTTCCTGCCACAATACTTACTCTACGTTATGTATCTTCATTATTTTTTAGCAAGTGCATGCTGTTTTAAGACATTGTAGTCCATTTCGCAGACAGGAGTCATAAAAATGGCATACATTGATGTGAATGGATAAATGTGGTATCTGTTTATTTTTGCCTTATATATGCATAAGTGTGCAATTACATATTGACAACCATCCTCAAATACAAAAGAAAAACATGTACTTTAAATATAATTGCACATCCACATAATTATACTTCTTGCCTATTGATGATAGTCATGATCTGTAATATCCATCAAGTTCTTTTGACATTTATAGTTTGTTTAATTCTTGAACACTAATAAAAGACGAATGGAAGCTTTTATATGTACAAGATGTTTTAGACACCTGCTATCTCAGAGTGTGTGTGTGTCTTACTGAAATTGAGTGTTTTAATTAGGGCTGAAGATTATGACCTAAATTCAAAATCTCGATTAATTGAACATTTGACCTCTATTACGATTAATGAATGATTTTTTCCCCCACTTAAAAACTTAAAAGGTTTGTACTGTAAATATGCGTGACTATTAAAGGTGGGATATTTTTTTTCCTAATGAAAGAGTGCTCTGACATAACAGCTCACTTTCAGCAGTTATTTTATCCATGGTTTGTAACATTTCTTACAGATAAATTAGCACAGTACCAGTACGTAATGAGAGCGACTGCGCGTGTGAATTAGTCATACCGTCTCTATTAATTATGAACCTGTGGGTTGTAAGTAGTTACTTCAAAAGTAAAAAAAAAAAAATGCTATAACTTTTGAGTTTCTAAGCTACTTTAGTGATAAATCACAGGACAGCGATGACAACGTGTTTCTGCACTCCTCTCTGCACGCGATCTTCACGTGATGTGCGAGCTGTCTGTATGAGTGTCTGTGTGCCACAATGCAGCTGAGCGTACACGGTAGCTCGATATAATAATACACATCCAATCATCTAAAATCGCTTGAATGTCTAAACTTGCAAGCCTTAAAACATATACAATTAAAAAAATTGAGTGAAGACGCAAGTGAAAAGTGATATCACTTCAGGGCTCACTGCTCGCGCGCCATCTGTGTGTGTTGACTCGGTGTTTGCCTCCATGCCGCTGACTGGACAGGGCGGAGTCACGTCAATAACCGACATGGGAAGATTACGTCGGTTAGAGGTTCTGAATTTCGGCTTCGAACACTTTCCGATTAATCGTCTAGCCCTAGTTTTAATGTACCTGAAGAGCCTGAGAATCCATATGACAAACATCACTATGGGTTTAGGAGTAGTAGAATAATGGATGCTTTCCAACCTGACTTTATTGTCATTAGACAATAAAAAAGGAAAATGAAAATTGAAAATTGAAGGGGAATGGCACAGATAACTGCTGTGTTTGAACTGCTCTGTTTGTAATGGTTTGAGCAATTCAGAATGATTTCTAGCTATGTGCTCAACCACAGTCTTATCAGATATAGTATTTCCACTCTTCAGCTAGCTGTATTGTTACTTTCAGTAATATCAGGTTGCACATCATCTGAAAAGATAACAATATTGAACTAAATTTCCTGTCTGAGCAGAACATTATGGACTGGAATTTCAAGATTTCTACATTCCTGTTTGAACTGCATTTCTTTTCTTTTCTTTCCTTTTTTTTTTCTCGTCAGTTCTAGTTAAGTTCTAGTTCTTAAATGTCTTTAAAGGACACTTTTTAATAATATGAGGATGTTGACTGGCCATCTGTCCAGGGTGGCCCGAGATGCTGGACCCTACAGAGGATAAGCAGTTTGGAGAATGGATGAATTAATGAAAAGCTTTTAGGCTAATGTCTGGCAGGGCTGTGAGGTTTTGTTTCCAATGCAATTTCCTAAAAGATTCAAGTGGAAAGTTTGAGTGGGAGTTTCATGGGTAAAAAGTATTCACCTAATGTTTTCACATACGTAATTAAGCAAAAACATGACTAAGACACTTCTCAGCATTGTTAAAACACAATATTTCTAGACTCTAGAGGGGGATTTCACAATTATATCCATGCACAAACAATTCATTTGAGAAGTAACAAAACAGTGGGGGAAACAGGTCATATTACTATACAGACAAGTTTAGCCCTGCTTCCTGTTTGAATAACGGTCTGAAGTCACTTCAGGTTATCAAGCTGCTACATTTCTTGCTATAGTGCATCTCCGGAGTCTACTATATTTCACAGAAGATGTTCATTGAATAACTAAGAACAAAATGTGTATTGCATTGAAACTTTATCCTAAATGAAAGTTGAAAAGATTTGTGTTCACATCCAACAATATCTTAGCTATTCTTCTGATTAAATCTTTTGTGCATTTTTTGTAAATATTCAATGTTTCAGGTGCAAATTCTGAAGCATTTAACTTTAATTTACTTTTCATAAGATACCAGGGGTGGCTAAACCACTATAGAGCAGCAATGCAAGCGATGCCTCATGTCACATCCAATAATATTTGATATACTGGAATTCTATCAGCGGAGTTGGTTTTAGAAGTATTTTTTGAAAATTGGACAAAAATACAAAGGTACAAATTTGTACTTAATGGCTTTAGTGATAGAAAGAGCATAATCAGCGTAATCAAAATAAAAATTATAGAGAAATATATATTAAAAAACATATATAAAAGGGGAACTATTATGCCCCTTTTACAATATGTAATATAAGTCTCTGGTGTCCCCAGAATGTGTCTGTGAAATTTCAGCTCAAAATACCCCACAGATCATTTATTATAGCTTGTCAAATTTGCCCCTATTTGGGTGTGAGCAAAAACACAGTTTTTGTGTGTGTCCCTTTAAATGCAAATGAGCTGCTGCTTCCGGCCCCCTTTCCAGAAAGGGGTGGAGCTTTAACAGCTCGTGCTTCGGTTGCTCAATAACAACAAAGCTGGAGAATCTCACGCAGCCAAAATGAGGATTGTCAGTAACGGTGTTCAGCCTTACATTGTTCAAACCGAACACTGATGGAGAGACTCAGGAAGAAGTTACAACTTTTAGAATGAAACTGGACGTTTCTGAATGGTTAGTTGATAAATTTATGTAGTTGCTGTGGAGGTGATTCAACTCATCGACTAGCATGTGCCGTCATGATAATCTTTTGTGCAAATCCAGTATTGAATTGTCCCTCGTTTGTAAAGCAGTCCGGCGTAAAATGACGGCATGGCAACAACACTCTACTACAACAACTCTTCCTCTTCTCTAAAGCAGCCCAACATGGCCTCACCCCCTTTGTTGCGTGTTCTCGGGGGCTGGGTTTACATACATTTTAGAGTTAGTGATGTTACTAACCCAGGAAGAAGCTCGTTGTAGTCCCTACCAGCTGTTTGTCTTTAAAAGAAAATATCTCCCTTTGCATTGAACTTTGAGCGTCGTAACTTTGCAGATGTTGTTTATGCTCAAACAGCAACATTACACACTAACTAAAGTTAAAAAAGTGAAATCATAATCATCCACCCCTTTAAAAATGTTGATTATATGTATATATAAACAGTATATTTTAAGTTTATTGCAAAATATGCATATATTCCAATTTTTAAGTATTTTGAGAGTGTAGAGAGATTGACTTGATTACGCCATTTGTGGTGCTTTGTGGAAGTGGGCGGAGTCAACTCGATCTTTTGGCATGTTTTGCTTGTTTCAACTCTCTGATTTGTGAATTTTCTGTACAGCATCATGTGTAATGTATTTTTTCACCACAAATTCTGCCGTTAAACACAATTAGGCTATTTTAGTTGAAATAATGCAGGCTAACGGCTTCAACGGAAGAAAATGCTATCAATTAACAACCTTGTAGCGCACAACTGTTGCACTCTATAATGCCTATGTAATTTGCAACTGATTAAAATGCACATAAAACACCACTATCTATTTGAATAGCTAGTAAATAAGCTAAAAAATATATAGATTTTTTAATATATTGATCTTCTTGATGCCTGTTTGGCAAAGTGAAATCAGCAAAGTGTTCTCGGGTTGCTCAGGTTGGGTTTTAATTTCTTATCCCCACCATTTTTCATACCAAAATAATGCATTGTTGTTTTGATAGGTTACATCTTCCTGTTTTTATTCAAACCACAGTCAAATATTTGTCAACTTCTATGAATTACAGTGACATATATAGAGATATATCCAACAGTCGGTCATAGGCCACTGTCTAAAAGTGCACATGCTTGCGTGCACTTTGACAAACTTTCCGTGTAACGACATGCAAAGCTTTGTTTTTTACTCAAGGTGGTTTGAGAAAAGGGAACTTTCATTGGTATGTTGCTTTCTTTGTGATTTTGGGGTGGGGGCCTGCGTGTTTCTTTTCTCTCTCTTTCTCTTTGATCTCTTTTGATGAAACTTGAAGCTTTATAGCTGTAAACATCTATGACCTGCTTATAAAGAAGTTGTTTCGTCTTTGCCCAGATTATCTTTTAAAAATCTTCCCGGATTATCAGATAATATTTTTTTGAGTGTAACCTTTTTTGCTTAGCCTTTATTTTTATTTAAATGTAAATTGAATATATTTTTATGACATAA
>RJVU01051519.1:5386312-5418420 GCA_003731715.1 Anabarilius grahami | reverse complement strand
GAAGCCAATATTGCATCCCTCTGCAGCAGTTTTGAGACCGCATCAAAGACCAGACCACAGCCGATCTACATTGGGAGTTTGAAGAGCACAACATGACAGTACATCATTGCGAGGATTGACAGAGTAACCATTCCTGTGGATGAGAGCTTGACGTGCTGTGGAATATATTCTAGGTGTGAAACTTGTCCTGTCCACCACAGATTAATTCGGTCTTCTCTTTCTAAGACTGGAGCATCTAATATTGAAACGCCACATTCTCTTCCTTTTAAAACTGCCATTCCTACTTACCGTGTTGCCTCTTTTGAGGCCCAAATATATTCTTCATCAAACACAACTATAGCAGATGTAACAAGAAGTATTACTTCACAATTAGTACACAATTACAATTTTACAATATTTCCAAGTGATTGTCATTGTGAACAATTTCAAAATATGTGCCTGAATGTTTGTCAGATCTAAAATGCTTCTTTAAATGTATCCAAAAGTATCTCCCAAAAATGAAAATATAATGACTTGTGTTTGTTATGAGATGTCATCCACTAGTCTTGTTACCTGTAAGTGCAATTGATGTTGGCAACACTTTGAATGAATACTGTTGTTAATGGCTAGTGCATTACAAATGCTTTTGTCTTATGAAGAAAACTGACATTCTATAGATTTATTAATAGATTTAAGGTTGTTTATTTGTCTGATTTGGAAAGTTTCGTCTTGTATCTGACATTTTATAAAAAAGTGAGTGAGTGAGTGAAGTGACATGTGGCCAAGTATGGTGACCCATACTCGGAATTTGTGCTCTGCATTTAACCCATCCAAGTGCACACACACAGCAGTGAACACACACACCGTGAACACACACCCGGAGCAGTGGGCAGCCATTGCTGCGGCGCCCGGGGAGCAGTTGGGGGATACGGTGCCTTGCTCAAGGGTCTCACCTCAGTCGTGGTATTGAGGGTGGGGAGAGCGCTGGATATTCACTCCCCTCACCGACAATCCCTGCCGGACGTGAGACTTGAACCCATGACCTTTGGGTTACAAGTCCAACTCTCTATCCATTAGGCCACGACTGCCCCTAAGTATAAGTTGATCTTATGTTATGAGAAATGTTATTTGCTAGTCTTGACTGTGTATGATTGTTTAAATCAATCAAAACGTACACTCTAAAAAATGCTGGGTTAAAAACAACCCAAGTTGGGTTGAAAATGGACAAACCCAGCGATTGGGTTGTTTTGACCCAGCAGTTGGGTTAAATGTTTGCCCAACCTGCTGGGTAGTTTTATTTAACCCAACAATTGTTTACAAATTACTATATGTCTGGCTTAAAATGAACCCAAAATAGGTTGGAAATTAAAAATCAGACTCATAATTACTAGAGGCAACAATAATAATCAAAAAGATGAGCATTTATTAATAAGCAATTTAATAAATGTTTATTGTTCAAATATTATTCAAAAAAAGTATTAATAAATGTTTGTTTATTAAACATATTAATAAATGTTAATTTCCAACATATTTTGGGTTCATTTTAAGCAAGAAATACAGTAATTTTTAAACAATATTTGGGTTAAATAAAACTACCCGGCAGGTTGGGCAAACATTTAACCCAGCCGGTGGGTTAAAACAACCCAATCGCTGGGTTTGTCCATTTTCAACCCAACTTGGGTTGTTTTTAACCCAGCATTTTTTAGAGTGTAGTTGTTGGTAACACTTTAATGTATACTGTATAATAGCATTACAAAGCATTTGTGTCATCTAATCATCTAAATTAAGTTTATGAAATTGAGATTTAGAGCATTTTGTTGTGCCTCTGAGAATGCATTGTTCTCTACCCTGACAAAATTTGACTATAAATTAAATTAATAACATCTTGTCTATTTTATTTAAATGTTGTAGAATTACAAATGGATGGTAATGCTTAATATTGTTGTATGAACATTAATTAGCAGATAATGATACATTTCTGTTACACTTAATGTGTTTAAATGTGTTCAAATTACCTTACACAATTTGTGTGTTAAGATGGATCACATATCTACTGTGTTAAATTTGACACAACATGTGTAGTCCCTGAGCACACTCTGCACATGTGTTATAATTCTGCACAGAGTGTCATTTTTAACACATCTCTTTTTGCAGTGCAAAGTAAATATACGTATGTGGTTGTGGGGATTCTGTGTTACAGATTATTGTGTTATGTCCTGTGTGCAGAAAAGCATCATACAGCTCAATTTAATTTTAATTGATTCATTTCTTAAGGGTTAGTTCACCCAAAAATTAAAATTCTGTCATTAATTACTCACCCTAATGTCGTTCCACACCCGCAAGTTCATCTTCTGAAAACAAATTAAGATATATTTGATGAACTCCGATGGCTCAGTGAGGCCTGCATTGCCAGCAAGACAATTAACACTTTCAATGCCCAGAAAGCTACTAGAGATGTATTTAAAACAGTTCATGTGACTACAGTGGTTCAACCTTAATGTTATGAAGCGACAAGAATTCTTTTTGTGCTCAAAAAAAACAAAATAACGACTTTATTCAACAATATCTAGATGGGCAATTTCAAAACACTGCTTCATGAAGCTTCGAAGCTTAACAAATCTTTTGTTTCGAATCAGTGGTTCGGAGCGTGTATCAAACTGCCAAAGTCATGCCCCCCAGTGGTGAACCATTGAAATTTCGAAACACTTATGACGTACGAAGTCTTGTTTACTGGAATCACGTGACTTTGGCAGTTTGATACACGCTCCGAACCACTGATTTGAAACAAAAGATTCGTAAAGCTTCGAAGCTTCATGAAGCAGTGTTTTAAAATCGCCCATCACTAGATATTGTTCAATAAAGTCGTTATTTTGTTTGGTTTTTTTGGTGCACAAAAAGTATTCTCTTCATAACATTAAGGTTGAACCACTGTAGTCACGTGAACTGTTTTAAATACATCTTTAGTAGCTTTCTGGGCAATGAAAGTGTTTGTCTTGCTGGAAATGCAGGCCTCACTGAGCCGTCGGATTTTATCAAAAATATCTTAATTTGTGTTCTGAAGATGAACAAAGGTCTTACGGGTGTGGAACGATGTGAGCGTGAGTAATTAATGACAGGATTTTCATTTTTGGGTGAACTAACCCTTTAAGATATTGGCCAAAATGTGCGACCCACAAAAAACACGAAGAAAAAATGAGTTGGATAGACAGAGCACAGTACTGAGAGTTGGTGTACTCTGCTGGCACTATTTGAGCAGAACAGTTCAAGTGCCAGAGGCTTCAATGGTAATTTCACAAATATTTCATGATATAAGTAGGCTATTTTTTATATGCATCATCTGTTATTGGATAGTCATTACTGAAGGGCTTTTGACAGCCTGTCTGAAAATACCCATGAGCAAAGATGAGAGATGTCACACTTTTGGGGGATTCTTCTCAAGCTGTCAAAGTGCCACTGCTTTCTCCAGGTGTTATAGACCACCTTAGTGAAAAAAATTCTAAAGAAAAAATTGGCATATTCAGAAAAATGTCTATTTTCTGAATGTATTTGTCTTGTTTTATTCACAGCATTATCATTTGATGAATTGGCATCCAAGGAGGGGAGTTTTTTTTTATTGTTTACACATTGTAGGGGAATTACAGTTAAACCCAAAAGAGAGACCATATGCTCACTGAAGACCAGTCAAAGTTGAAGTTCAATCAGCTGACAGAGAGTAACTGAAGACAAAGTTCCCCACACTTCCATAGGCTGTAGAAAATGAGTAAGAGGATCCAGCCTCGAACCAACTTAGATACAGAAACACTAGTACTTGTAGTCATATGGATAATCAGGTGATGTCATCCTCTTCAGAAGGATTTTGAGCCATTCTTCCTCCAGAACCATGGCCAGGTCACTTTGTGATGCTGGTGGAGGAAAACATTTTTTGACTTGCTCCTCCAAAATAGTGGCTGAAAAATATTTAGATCTGGTGACTGTGCAGGCCATTAGAGATGTTCAACTTCACTTTCATGTTCACCAAACCATTCTGTCACAAGTCTTGCTGCGTGTATTGGTGCGTTATAATGCTGATTCATGGCGCCCCCTTCAGGGTACAATGTTTGAACCATTAGGTGCACATGGTCCTCCAGAAATGGTGTTTTATTAAAGGTTTAGTTCACTTTAAAATGAAAATTATCCCATGATTTACTCACCCTCAAGCCATCCTAGGTGTATATGATTTTCTTCTAATCAGATGAATACAATCAGAGTTATATTAATAAATATCCTGACACTCCCAAGCTTTATAATGGCAGTGCATGGAAATCACCTGTTTGAAGCTCAAAAAAAGTGCATCTATCCACCATAAATGTACTCCACATGGCTCCAGGGGGTTAATAAAGGCCTTCTGAAGCGAAGCAATGCATTTGTGTAAGAAAAATATCCATATTTAACATGTTATGAATGAATAAATAACTAGCTTCTGCCAGATGGCCTTCTATATTCAACTTATGAAAAAAGCGTAACTGATGTCTCGTAAGTTGAAGCGTTGAAGCGAGAGTACTACACTTTCTTCGTGAGTTGAATATGGAAGGCAGTCTGGCGAAAGCTAGTTATTTTACTTTATAACATGTTAAATATGGATATTTTTCTTACACAAACGCATTGCTTTGCCTCAGAAGGCCTTTATTAACCCCCCGGAACCGTGTGGAGTATGTTTATGATGGATGGATGTGGATGGAGGCACTTTTTTGAGCTTCAAACAGGTGGTATCTGTGCAGTGCCATTATAAAGCTTGGGAGCATCAGAGTGATTATTAATATATCTCCGATTGTGTTCGTCTGAAAGAAAGAAAGACATATACACCTATGATGGCTTGAGGGTGAGTAAATCATGGGGAATTTTCATTTTAAAGTGAACTAATCCTTTAACAAATTAACAAAAGAGGAGCACGTTCAAATTATCTACGCAATCAGCATTAGAGGCGGCCTGTAAATACATAGCCGACTCACCTATGTTCCTCGACAGCTTTTTCTGCATCCCTCCACCACCCCGTCTCCTCATACTTGCCTGGTTACTATCCTAACCAGAGATATGGGGAGTACTCTGGGTTAGGGCCACATTCCGAGCTCGGAGCACGCCAAATACGCATCCTCTTTTACTCTATCTTATCATTTGTAAGTGTGAACTCGTAGTCCAAGCACAGTAGGGAATGCTATGAAATCGCAGCCCAAATCACTGATCCACCGCCATGCTTCACTCTGGGAACACAACAGTCTGGGTGTTAAAGGATTAGTTCACTTTCAAATAAAATTTTCCTGATAATTTACTCACCACCATGTCATCCAAGATGTCCATGATGTCCATGTCGAAAAGAAATTAAGGTTTTTGATGAAAACATTTCAGGATTATTCTCCTCATAATGGACTTCAATGGACTCCACAGTTGAAGGTCAAATTTACAGTTTCAGTGCAGCTTCAAAGGGCTTTAAACGATAGCAGACGAGGAATAAGGGTCTTATCTAGCGAAACGAAAACAATTTTTAGAAAATTTTCAAAAAAATACAACTGTACATGCTTTATATATTCAACTTACGGAACTAACGCGGCGCCAGTTCCATTTTTTCCGTAAGTAGAATAGGGAAGGCGTAGGACATACAGCGTAAGCTTTTGGAATACGGAAGGCGGAATGGCGGAACCACTTGCAAGGTGATCATTTGTGTTAATAAAGCATATACAGTTTTATTTATTTTTTTAGAAAATGACCGATCGTTTCGCTAGATAAGACCCTTATTCCTCGTCTGGTATCGTTTAAAGCCCTTTGAAGCTGCACTGAAACTGTCATTTTGACCTTCAACCTTTTGGAGGCCATTGAAGTCCACTATAAGGAGAATAATCCTGGAATGTTTTCATCAAAAACCTTAATTTCTTTTCGACTGAAGAAAGAAGGACATGGTCATCTTGGATGACATGGGGGTAAGTAAATTATCAGGAAAATTTAATTTGAAAGTGGACTAATCCTTTAAGCCTCTTTGGGGATTCTCCTCACCGTAACTCCCACAGATGAGGGAAAGACAGTGACGGTGGACTCATCAGAGAACAATACATGTTTCACATTGTCCACAGCCCAAGATTTGCACTGTTTGAACCACTGAAACTGACATTTGGCATTGGCACGAGTGACCAAAGGTTTGGCTATTGCAGCCCAATCATGAATATTGACTCTGGGGAGTTCCCGACAAACAGTTTTGCTGGACACAGGAGAGTCGAGGTGCGCATTTAATTCTGCAGCGAGTTAAGCAGCTGTGGTTTTATGTTTTTTGGATACAATCCGGGTTACTACGTTTCAGACAGCTTCCTATAGCATCGACAGTTACTCCTGTTGGATGTGGTTCGTCCTACGTGGTGGTATGCCAACATTGATACCATAACTCTCGATACACCATAAAGACTTGCTGTTCTGGTCACAGATGCACCAGCGAAACACACACCAACGATTTGTCATCTCTCTTTTATTGCTCTGCTAATTCAACCTTTACATTCTGCTCTTACTGATGTAAGATTATCCACCAGTCTGCGCATATATAGGCATGAAACCTCCAACAACATATTGGCCAGACTTTCTGTTTCATTGTCCAATCCCTGTAGTGACCAATGGTGCTATAAACCCTACTACACATGCTAAGTATGCATACCTGTTAGTGGAGACATATAGTGTGACTTTCATGACCTTAGACACACTTGTCTTTACATTACAGCTATTATGAGAAGAGCAGAAAAAAATAATAAGAATAAAGTTCAAACTGGCAAGTCTCTTTCTACAAAATAAAACTTATTAATTTGGTTAATTAACTTATTAACTTGATTAATTTGGTTGCATGAGCAAATTAATCAATTACACAACAAGCATTATTTGTTCTCTGGAAGCCGGTCAGACCCTCAGTCACCTCTCAGATACCAAATACAGACATTTCCTTTAGCATAAATACCAGAGTTGATACAGTTTTAGGAAAACTATGATTTCCAATTCATCATATAATACAAGAAGAGGGATTGTTAATCCACCTCCTTCAACATCTAGTCAGGTGGTAGTGCTTTACTGCTTAATGTTAGGTTAATAATGTAAAATATTATTCCAGGATACATGTGTACTAATGAGTTACTAAGCCTTTTCTCCTTTGTGAACTTGCATGGTACTTAAACTCCAGGCAAGTTCAACAAGACAGTCTACACCTGCACTTCTGGAACAGATTCATCTGCACTTTTAATCAAAGTTGTAAATGCCATGTGATTTAAAATGACATGACAATGCTGATTGGCTGATGGTACCACAAGAACCTTTACTAGTGACTATCCGGTGTGTGAGGTCTGAATGCACTCTGATGACGGAAGTGATCTCTCGCGTGTATACGTCAATGAATGCGAGACATCACTTCCGGCAGTTGGACATAGTGGTGCATGTATTAGAGGTAAAAAATTATATAAATACTGTTCGGTTTCTCGCACAAACCGATCGTTTCGTGTCTTAGGACATCAATGTGTCGTCACGAGCCACAGGGTTTAATTTGGATTTGTCTGTGCATGTTTTTTTTACTCTTATAGATGGAGTTCCCATTGCCATGCATTATACAACTGACAGACTGCAACGGTTAGAGTTAAAAAATCATAATTTGTGTTCTACTGAAGAAACAAAGTCCCCTACATCTTGGATGCCCTGTGGGTAAGCAGATAAACATCAAATTTTCATTTTTGGGTGAACTATCCCTTTACCCCTTGAAATAAGACCTTTTTATATCGTAACACTCTATGCTGTTGTTCCTACAAGTAGCCACTAGAGCGCGCTATTGCATAAAATAATGTTTACACTGATAATCAGTTGAGCACATTGTGATGCAGTTCTAAACTTGAGCAGCAGGTGTCGCCGCCCTTCTGCAAACAGCAAAATTTGAGAGGAAGAGACAACAGGAAACAATAAAATGTGGAGGTGGAGGAAGTGCGGCGAGGAACACTTGGGAATAATATGGGAAGGACACAGTCACCTCTAAACCTACAGGAGCTTCCTGAGCCTAAGATTCATATTCTAAGCAATGTGACAAATTTTTAAGCCTCCTTAAATCTTAAGACCACAAAAAACAACAATTACATGGACAAAAAATTGTATTGGTTTATAAATAACTAAAGGTCATCTGAGGACAGCGTCTCTTACAGCCTTTCTTCCACAGTCTGTGTGAACAGAATCAACGCCAAGATCTCAGATGTTGTTTTATTAATAGACTGATTTCATTAGGGTCCCCCAGAGGTAGCCTATGTGTAAACTGGCCAGCATTAGAGAGGATAACCCTGCAATGGCGGATAGTTAGGAGAGAAGACATGCGGATTATGAAAAAGAACATGGCTTCAAAAGCAATGATTTCAGTCCGTTGCTATAGGAACTGTCCACAATTGGCTTGTTGTCTTGGTAACAAGGGCAGCAGTGAATTGAGTTCAGAGGCCTGCAGTCAGAGAGTTGGTTCTAGTATTGTAGCAGTTTGATTAAAGGAAAGTGTAAGTGGTGTTTGCGATACATATGAGACTCTATAAAACCATTTAATTTTTCTCAAGTTGGGTATTGCATGGCTTGGTCGTCTTAAGGCCAGTTCATCCTGCCACAACAAATACAGTTGTTAGGTTTTGATGGGTCAGTGTTCACCCCTCTTGCAAAAAATGAAGTGAAAAGAGAGTACACACTTAAGTACACTTTTAAAAAGTCCACTTTATATAATAATGTCAAATTAAAAAGTACATTTTAAATCAATATGTTTGAATAATCTTTTGTTGTGCTTTAAACAAGTACTTATATTGATGAGTTGATACTACATACTAAAGCACATGTAAAGTACTTGATTATAATTTTAACTATAGTGTGTTATTTGATATTACATTTTAAAGTTAATATATTTTAAATTGCAACTTCCTTTCAAAGGTGTAACAACATACAAGTTTCGTTTGAAATTACATTGAAGTATTTTAGTTTACAATTAATGCTTGTCAGTACACTTTAACCATGTTTCAAAGACAATAAAAGTAATTATAAAATTTTCCTGTAGCTCAGTGGTTAGAGCATGGCACTAGCAATGCCAAGGTCATGGGTTCGATCCCAGGGATTGCACATACTCTGATACAAATGTATAGTATAATGCAATGTAAGTCGCTTTGGATAAAAGCGTCTGCCAAATGCATAAATGTAAATGTAAAATTACATATAAAGATGTACTTAAGTCCTTTACTTGCATGGGTCAAATTAAAGGTGCCCTAGAACGTTCTTTCACAAGATGTAATATAAGTCTAAGGTGTCCCCTTAATGTGTCTGTGAAGTTTCATCAAGTTTCAAATTTTTTTAACTGCCTATTTTTTGGCATCATTAAAGGGTTAGTTCACCCAAAAATGAAAATTATGTCATTAATGACTCACCCTCATGTCGTTCCAAACCCGTAAGACCTTCGTTCATCTTCGGAACACAGTTTAAGATATTTTAGATTTAGTCCGAGAGCTTTCTGTCCCTCCATTGAAAGTGTTTGTATGGTAGACTGTCCATGTCCAGAAAGATAATAAAAACATCATCAAAGTAGTCCATGTGACATCAGTGGGTTAGTTAGAAGTTTTTGAAGCATCGAAAATACATTTTGGTCCAAAAATAACAAAAACTACGACTTTATTCAGCATTGTCTTCTCTTCCGGCATCCTTTCCATTGAATTGATTCCATTGAATCCTTTCATCTGTCGGCGTTCGTAATGCACTTTTACGTCGTTGTTTTTGGCGATTAGGACATCCGCGACATGCACACTTACGCACCATTTAAAAAAATATAGCAATACCAAAATACAAACAATGTAGAATAGCTTGAATACAGCGTGCGTCTCCCTCAGACTGTAAACGAAGCTCGGGCGCACCAGATAACACGTCAGCAGCGTCTTACGTCAGCAGCGTCACTGCGGAGTCGTGAACCCGGATTGACAACAGACCCGGAAGAGAAGACAATGCTGAATAAAGTCGTAGTTTTTGTTATTTTTGGACCAAAATGTATTTTCGATGCTTCAAAAAATTCTAACTAACCCACTGATGTCACATGGACTACTTTGATGATGTTTTTATTACCTTTCTGGACATGGACAGTGCACCGTACAAACACTTTCAATGGAGGGACAGAAAGCTCTCGGACTAAATCTAAAATATCTTAAACTGTGTTCCGAAGATGAATGAAGGTCTTACGGGTTTGGAACGACATGAGGGTGAGTCATTAATGACATAATTTTCATTTTTGGGTGAACTAACCCTTTAACTATGCACTGATTCAGCGCGCAGCCCCTTTAAATCTCGCGCTCCCTGCCCCCTGAGCTCTCGACTATAATACAGTGCATAAACAAAGTTCACACAGCTAATATAACCCTCAAATGGATCTTTACAAAATGTTCGTCACGCAAAAACAAAACAAAAATAACGACTTTATTCAACATCTTTTCTTCTGTGTCATTCTCATACGTTGTTTGCGTCCAGCGCTTCCAGGTTCTACGTCAGAACGCCCACTCATTATTGGCCGGCTCCTGCGTCAGCATCACATGCATGTGTCGTGCTGCTCACATGATCAGCTTTGGCCAATACTAAGCCGGCATTCGGACGTAAACACAGAAGCCTTCACTGTGCTTTCTGCATCGTAAGGATAATGACAGGGAAGAGAAAAGATTGTTGAATAAAGTCATTCTCATCGCTTCATAAAATTATGGTTGAATCACTGCAGTCACATCGACTGTTTTAACAATATCTTTAGTACCTTTCTGGACCTTCAAAGTGTTGATTATACTGCTGTCTATGAACGAGTCACATATCTCTCGGATTTCATCAAAAATATCTTAATTTGTGTTAAGAAGATGAATGAAGGTCTTACGGGTGTGGAATGAAATGAGAGTGAGTAATAAATGACACAATTTTCATTTTGGGCTGAACTAACCCTTTAAGCTCTTTTGTTTAAGTTCAACTCTCTTCTCAATTAGAATATGAAACATTATGTGTGGGTGCAGTAAGAAAGGGAGTTACTTTCCCACAATGCACAAAAAATCATCAAATCATCTGTGTGTTCTCTAGGTTAGTGTTTCCCAGCCCTGTTCAGGGTTCCCACTCTTTCATGAACACCAGATTCAAGGACTTTTTAAAGCACCGTTTATTTTATATCAAGCACCTATCAAATTCACATCACATATGGAGCGTCATGAAAGACCTCTTACAATACTAAACATTTTAATCCTCCTATTGCATTTGCATCCATTTTAACCCGGAAGAGGTACAGAATCATTTGTACATTAATTTTGGAAATAAATTAAAACCGTTTGCAGCTTTCTTATCCCTAACGTTAAAAATTATTCCATACTAGTTTTGGTATTCATTGTTTATGCATCATTACTTGAGTAAAAACATTATAATATAGAGAGAATATTATAAAAATACATTTTGCAATTGAGTGAAAAAAAGTATTATATGGATCGTAATTGTGGCTTAAATTCAGAATATATACAATATTATAGATATAAGCTTGCAATTCTGAGAAAAGAAAGTCAGAATTGAGAGATATAAATGAGCACTTCTGAGGAAAAACAAACAGAATTGCAATTTATATATCACAATTCTGACTTTATAAGACACGCAATTTTGACTTTTTAAAGTTTTAGTTCACTCAAATGAAAATTCTGTCATTTATTCACCTTCAATTTGTTCCAAACCTGTTTGAATTTCATTGTTCATCTGAACACAAAGAAAGATATTTGGAAGAATGTCAATAACCAAGCAGATCTCGCCCCCCATTGACTTCCGTAGTAATTATTTTTCCTATTATGGTAGTCAATGGGGGCGATATCTGTTTGGTTCCAAAACAATATTCCAAAACAAATATACTAGGACTAAGAGAGGCGTGTTATCATTTTCACAAAATTTATTTCAAATTTAATTCAAGCACTTTCAAGGACCAATATTTGTTTTCAAGTACTTTCCAGGCCTTGAATTCATGTGTCTGAAATCCAAGTACACTCTAAAAAATGCTGGGTTAAAAACAACCCAAGTTGGGTTGAAAATGGACAAACCCAGCGATTGGGTTGTTTTGACCCAGCAGTTGGGTCAAATGTTTGCCCAACCTGCTGGGTAGTTTTATTTAACCCAACAATTGTTTACAAATTACTATAGGTCTGGCTTAAAATGAACCCAAAATAGGTTGGAAATTAAAAATCAGACTCATAATTACTAGATGCAACAATAATAATCAAAAAGATGAGCATTTATTTATAAGCAATTTAATAAATGTTTGTTTAAAATATTATTAAAAAAATATATTAATGTTTGTTTATTAAACATATTAGTAAATGTTAATTTCCAACATATTTTGGGTTCATTTTAAGCAAGAAATACAGTAATTTTTAAACAATATTTGGGTTAAATAAAACTACCCAGCAGGTTGGGCAAACATTTAACCCAGCCGCTGGGTTTGTCCATTTTCAACCCAACTTGGGTTGTTTTTAACCTAGCATTTTTTAGAGTGTACTTTCAAGGGGCGTGGGAACCCTGCCTGTTCCCAGAGGCACACCAACAGTACACAGTTTGGATGTCTCACTTATCTGATCCATACATTTCAGGTCTTGGAGTCTCTACTAATGAGCTGATGAGTTGAATCAGGTGAGTTTGATTAGAAAGAGTTGGAAAATTGTGTACTGCTGGTGTGCCTCCAGGAACAGGGTTGGGAAACACTGCTCTAGGTTACACTGGGGCTGTAACCTGGAAGTATGTCGTTTTCACTGGAAGGTCCAGTTTTAGATACACAGATAGCCTGTCTATTTTCAAACAGCAGTTGAAATTACAGGTAATCTTCATGAAAAGTTGCGCAGTTATTATGTAATGACAAATGTATGTACGTGTAATTTGTCATTCCTGTCAGTCACGTGAGTGCTGATTATAACACCTCATTTATGAGTCAGCTGTCTGTCAGCTTCAAGGGAAACAACCAGGAAACATAACTTGAAAATCAAGTCTTCATAACTCCTTTAATGCACATTTAGCCGCGATCGAGACTAGTTTCAATGGTGCTGCAGTGTAATGAAACTCCAGTCACGTAGTAAAAAAATCATGTGACGCAACGTCATGCTGTATTCGTGCACAGAGGAGGCGCTTTGGGCATGTTTCAAGGTGCAAAGTTAATATAATTAGTTTATTTAGAGTACGATATTATTATATAGAAAGCGTTCATTAAATCTGATTTTTAGGGTAACCACGCCTTCGATAGTTTCTCATTAATTAATAAATCTTTATGTACAAAAAATATATAATTTTTCAAAATTTCAGTTTAAAATAAATTAAAATTTAAAATTCGCAGCTACACTGATATTTCTCCATGACAGTCGGTATTTTATTAAAAATGTAAATTTGACAAGATGCCAAGGTCAAACTCGTTCTCTATCTTCTCCATCCCGTTCAATTGACCTTAAATGCTGCATATACATGCTATAAGTACAAACAACGTGTCCAGACTCTGAACTCCGCTTTATCTAAACCGATTATCCCTTTAAAAGCACTTGTCTGTCACAACTCCATAGATGGATCTTCAGAAAAACAGCTGCGGGACCGTTACCAGATTCGTCGGAATGAGGCACGTGACGGCTCAGGCAGCGCATGATTGTGACGTAAAATACCGGAGCATTCACGCGCCTCTAAAATGAAGTGACCTTTCTCTTTCGCCCTGATACAGAAGCGGTCCGCCGACCGGCACGAGCAGAATATCGCGTCCCGCGAGGCAAAGAGCTTCCTCACACGGTTTAAAAGGTAACTTGTTTCGTGTTAGGATCTGTTCGGCGTGTTAACGATCACAGATGTGATTTTTATACGAAATGGAGGATTTTGAAGCGGTTCTGGGGAAGGATGACGTGAGGTTGCGTAAGATAACCGGTGCTTCTCAAGAACAACTGTATGTCAAGCTAGAAATATGTAAGGCTTTATAATAAAATAATCCGTTTTCTTTTTAACTACAACAAGGAAAAGACTCGTTTTATGTAGTTGAGCTATAATAAATGTTCATTAATTCGTTGGGCATTGTGTGCTTTTATAAGAGGCTAGCCAGATGTGGCTAGCTGCTAGCCTCCCCAACGTGGATCTAAAGCTGGTTTACGACTTTTGCTGTTTTTTTTAAGAAATGTAGCGCTTATCTGAGAGTATTTTGATTAGTTAAATATGGATTTTGTCACACCAACTCTAATCCGAATTCTTATTTTTTTAAGTTAGTTTTAAAAGGTTGATGCCTAGCGAGCTATACATAAGTGATTAAGGCTTCTTTTAATTAAGGATGAACAACTTAGTACCAAGATGTTTACAGATACGAATTGGCAGGGTTTGAATGTGAGAACTCATCCATTTGACTATAAATAAACATCCTATGATTTACATCTCCATGGGTGTTAAACTGACCTGTTTTAGAGCTTGTGTTGGTTGATTAATGTCTTGGTGCTGATTGGTTAAGCTTATAGATGCTCCATCCTTGAATGACCTTCTGATGATCTGTCCACTGCTTTTAAACAGCTCAACCTTCAAATGCCTTTCTGCAGTGTTTTCACATCTCCTTTTCTTCTAGGTAAATATGGGTGACGTTGATAAGGGAAAGAAGGTTTTCGTCCAGAAGTGCGCCCAGTGCCACACAGTTGAAAACGGAGGCAAGCACAAAGTCGGGCCAAATCTTTGGGGTCTTTTTGGTCGCAAGACTGGACAGGCAGAGGGGTATTCCTACACAGATGCCAACAAGAGCAAAGGTAAGGCGGCTTGATAAAAGTACAGCATGTCTTATGTTTCACAATGAGATGGAATGGTAATGTTTAACAAGTCTTTATGGTGCTTTACTTTTCTCAGGCATTGTCTGGGGTGAAGATACCTTGATGGAATATTTGGAGAACCCCAAGAAGTACATTCCAGGCACAAAGATGATCTTTGCTGGGATCAAGAAGAAGGGCGAGAGAGCAGACCTTATTGCATACTTAAAGTCAGCCACATCATAATACAGATGGAAGAACGAGGAGGCGGCAATATTTAAATTAAATGTTTGTAGTATGGATTTGAATGTCTTTAACAGTATCTATTCAGACGGTGTGACAGATCAGGTGGTCAGGATTATTCATCATAACAGGGCATGCTTCTAAAGCCAGTCCATTTTAGCAGTGAAGATGTCCATTCTTTGTTTGTCCATGCAATAGTGAGTCAAGTTACTGCAGGTCCCTAGTGTTTCCACTGAGGGAATGATATCTGTGTCCCCTGGTTTCACAGGAGCTGTTGTACATTAAATTATTAAAATATACTGATCCCTGTAAGTATTTGGATTGCATTGAGTTGACTGAACAAGCAGCATGCTTATTGGTAGTTAATTGTAATGAATGGATTTCATCTGTCAAATAAAACGGTCAAAATGGTCCATTTGTTTTTCTTTTTCTAGCTTTTCATGGTCTTTTCATGCACTTTATTGCTGATGTTGTGCAGTTTAAGGTGAACGCGCACCAGTCTTTCTTTAGTATTCTTTTTTTGAGTTTCAGTTCTCCGTGTACTAAGCTGTAGTAGTCCGATGACTGATGACGCTGTTCTTGAGATTTAGGATATATAACGCGTCAGGTGTTCTCTTACTACACTGAGAAATTTTAGGGCAAGTCCTGACAATGTCCTGGTAAAAAGATGTGGCAAGTACATCAAGGTTTTCATGATGGTTGCACTACCTTCTAAGGAAGGTTATCAAACAATCATAGTCATGGTTCAGTATAAAGGGTGCAACTCTTGATTGATGGCTGAAGGAAATTTGACGCTTTCAGATCAGGAAATTGGGCAGCGATGGCTCTGTTATAAGAGATAAATTATAAAATTACTATTGAATAAAATAATTTTACTGCAAATTCAATATCACTAAAGTGCACTTTGATTTAATTTTGATTAGGAAACAAAATGCTTTGTTGCTTGGTATCCCCTGTTTTTCAGATACATCCAAATTGTAGATATAAATCTAGAATAACTGTAACTGAAGAAGTAACTAACCTTCATAAATGAAAGCAGATTTAATCTTATCTTTTAGCCTGTATTTGTTGGTCAATTGTCATATGTGACCTGGGTGCTGAGTTCAGCAGTTTAGCTTCATGAGTAATTTAGTTCCCTCACATGAACCAGGAAAGACGTGTTATCAGTTTGGAGGATCACACAAATTAACAGCGTAGCAAACAGTCCTTATCAGCGCTAAGCTTTGACGACTCGAACATGAACATTATGTAGATACGCGCAGTACGTCAGAAAGCAAAGTCCGAACAGAGAACCGAGTCCTCGCAGAAAAGTGAACAGATCCAGTCTGACCAACTACCTTACATCAATCCTACAAAAGAATCTGTTTCTGTGAACCTTCCTAATATAAAATATTTGGAACATCATATGTAATGTCAGAGGAAAGTAACAACCTTGTTCATATACAAATCTACCCTGACTCTAAAGTTTCAATGTCATTAAAAGCGTCATTTCACATGAAAATGTCGCCATCTAGAGGACACTGACAGTTACCCAACGCTATTTTGTAACACTTTTATAAAACGTAAAGGTTGCACAATCAACATCAGCAACGTCATTCATGACTTTCATTCATAAACTGAAAGAAAAAACTTTCTATATGTTGTATTAATACAAGCTAAATGTTGTTTAAGTTAACATTTGATTGAAATACAATCCATTCCATTATTTGAGCATGTCAGTAAGCTATTAGCATTTTGGCTGATAGCATTAATTCGTCACTGATTAATGTCGGTATGAAAATGTATGAGATAAAAAATATATATAGTTAAGTCCTGTTTATTTAAAGCTATAAGGCGAGAATATCGTGTTGATGCCTTTGACATAAATGGAGTAAGTAGGCCTACCATTGTNTGTGTGTGTGTGTGTGTGTGTGTGTGTGTGTGTGTGTCATGGAGAGGAACCTCTGTCACATGTTTGTCGAAGATGTAACAGTGTTAAATTACAGCATCAACAAAAAACATCGTTTCACTTCTTATTTGATCTGTGTTTGACCTACGACCTATGACTGTGAACACAGGTGCCGGGTAATCTTGTAATGATGTAAGTGTAATAGACATATAATTGATCTTTCGGTCCCACTTTATATTAGGTGGCCTTAAAGGGTTATTTCACACAAAAATGAAAATTTCTGTCATTAATTACTCACCCTCATGTCGTCCCAAAGAATTCAGAAGAATTCAGAACACAAATGAAGATATTTTTGATGAAATCCGAGAGGTGTGTGACTCGTCCATAGACAGCAATATAATCAACACTTTCAAGGTCCAGAAAGGTACTAAAGACATCATTAAAACAGACAAGTCGACGTGACTGCAGTGATTCAACCTTAATGTTATGAAGCGACGACAATACTTTTTGTGCACCAAAACAAGACAAAAATAGTGACTTTATTCAGCAATATCTTGTCACATTAAGGTTGAACCACTGCAGTCCAATATTTCTTTAGTAGCTTTCTGGACCTTGAAAGTGTTGATTATATTGCTGTCTATGGAGGAGTCAGAGAGCTCTCGGATTTAATCAAAAATATCTTCATTTGTGTTCTGAAGATGAACGAAGGTCTTACAGGTGTGGAATGACATGAGGGTGAGTAATAAATGACAGAAATTTCATTTTTGGGTGAAATGACCCTTTAACTACTATGTACTTACATTTAAATTAGCCATTTGATACAGTGCGCTTATTGTGTACATACATGTTTTACATTGTACTTATATATTTTAAAAATTCCTGCATGTAATTACATCTGTAATTAATTTATGTAATTGCATTTATAATTACACTGTTGACCCTTCCCTTACCCATTAATCCAACCTTAAACTGAAACCATACCACCAAACCTGTCCCTAACCTTACCCGTATCCCACCTCAATAGCAGCAAAAGTGTTTTGCAATACAATATGAACACAATAAGTACATACTTATGTCACAGAACTCCACTAGAGGTCAGCAGACAGCTATTTTCCTTTCTTTCTATAAAGTGTCAAAATTGTAAATGCATTAACAGTTAACCTAAATTTCGTGCAATATGTCACCTCACATAAACCACGTTTCCACTTTAAAATATACTGAAACCACCATGAAATAGAGATGGTGAAAAAACAGCCACATGACAAGGTGCAGTTACAAAATTGCCTTTTACATCCACATTGGCTAATAAACATGTATTATTATTTCCTGTGGCTCAGTGGTTAGAGCATGGCACTAGCAATGCCAAGGTCATGGGTTCAATCCCAGGGATTGCACATACTCAGATACAAATGTATAGTATAATGCAATGTAAGTCGCTTTGGATAAAAGCGTCTGCCAAATGCATAAATGTATTATTAAATGTTAATTGAAAGACTGCATTAAACATTTAAAATTAACTAGTGAAGGAAAAAATATTTAAAATAGTGAAAAATATATTCATATCAATTTTAACCTACAGTCTATGAAATTACAAGATGATGTTTATTGGTTGATGGGGAATTTTGCATCCAAAAATGATATACTGGATAAAGTGCAAAATACTTAATAACTGCAACTTTTTATTTCACTTAAAGGGATAATTCACCCAAAAATGAAAATTCTGTCATCATTTGAGCTGTTGAACACAAAAGGAGATATTTGGAAGAATGTTGGTAACCAGACAGTTGACGGTAGCCATTGACTTCCATAGTATTTTTTTTCCCTGCTATGGTAGTCAATGGTGGGTGATATCCACTTGGTTACAAACATTCTTCCAAAAATCTTCCTTTGTGTTCAGCAGAACAAAGAAATTCATACAGTTTTGGAACTACTTGAGGGGGAGTAAATGACGACAGAAGTTTCATTTTTGGGTGAACTATCTCTTTTAGAGCTTCAAAGAATAACACTAATAGTCAGCAGAATACAGAAAACAGTGAGAGTTTAGCCACTCTTAAATACATTATGTGCCATGCATTCAACAAATGAGAGACTGACTGGCTTCTTCAAATAAAATACACTCACACAAGTATAACTTTCCGTAAACCGTTTTGTTCCAGCAGCACTTAGCAATATAAACCATTGTGAGTTCCAATAGAATTTACAAGCCAAGAATACAAAATGGTATACTTTCACACTTGTGAAATATGCTTGACAGGGTGAAGAAGAAAAGCAAAAACACATTGTTCAAAACATTAGAAGATTTAGTAAGTTCCAAAATCTGCAAGCCGTTAACCATGGAGGTAATTTGAATTATTATATCATCATACATTTCTATTGTACATTTTAATAACTGTATTGACTCCATCTCATTTTTGTATATTTTTCATTATGCTGTTTTTAATTTCTAAATATAGCCTACATAATCATTATATATTTATATGAATACCAGTAGGAGTAGAGGGATTCGCTTAACGGATCTGAAAAGTTAATCTGAAGTCAACTTCTAAAATACTAACAAAATTAGATTAACAAAAAAACCATATAATTCCATTTTACAGTATATACTTCAAACCAGTCATGAAACTTGCCTTTATTTTCTCAGGGATCAATACGGATTTGATGGGTGGAGCTTCTAAAGCAAAGTTCTGTAATGCACTGACCACACACTCACACAGCCAGAGTGGACCACAGAACTTTCCCCGAGGAGCCATGGTTGAGTGTGTGTGTTTCTCTGTATAAGTGTGTCCATATGTGCATGTGTGGGAATGCGACTTTGGCGGAGGAAGCCTGTGAATACATTTTCGTGTTTTTGAATTGTAGAATTGTCTTTAAAATGTATCAGACATTTACAGCCGTCATTTGGGCTTCAGTCAGTTTGCTTGCAGTTGCCTTGGTTGAGATGGTAGCCCACTCTGGACCAATCAGCTTCTGAGGCTCCTGGGAAGTAAAACACATGTTAGAATTTATGTCCACTCTCTAGAATAAGCTGACGTGTCTCCATGCATTAACAGCTTCAAACTGCTGCAACAATATTTAAGAAAATCATTAAATTATTTGATACAGTCTGGAATGGAGGTTATTTCATACAACCGTAAATGTCTATTACAAGGGAAAAAAAAGTATATTACAAGAAAAAAATAAGTTTTTCAGCCAGGAGTATATATGCAATATATGGAAACAAATACATGGATTTTCCCACCTAATATATAACATGTAAATTCACCAGTTCAGTTTTCACAAGCATGTTTACAATGAACCTATATGAATTTGTGAAGAGCTAAGCTATTATTTTAAACAAGTTATCTGTGTTTTTGTATCCAAAACTTCTCAAATGACTTTGTATAGTAGTTTAAGCCTGGCATCACTTTAAGAACTGACTATAGCAACGTAATTTAGTACGCACGCTTTCCTGAGTTTATTGCATCACGTCCAAAAACATAAACTAGAGGCCAAAGCCACTGAAGAAAGTTTAATACTGTCTGCTTACCTTACGGTTGACCGGTGGCTCTCCTGGCTGTGCCTCGAAACAGACTGAATGTATCGCTGGACCCCCTCTCTCTCCCGTCGTTTAAGGAATGTCGACGTGGAGCTGCCAAACGTGAACGTGTAGGGTACTCATGAACGCGCTCGTCGGAGAGTCTTCTCTGAGCTCGTACCCTTGGCATAGGTAGAGTGGGCATGGCGCTGATCACAGCTACCTGTCACATTTCGTGGCGTGTTGAAAGCTGAGGGGGAAGAAATTCTTGCAGTGTATGATTCATCTAAAAGCTGTATAAATCTATATGCATTTTGTTGTACTTTCAAATGCAATGTAGCTACATTGTGCACGTTTAATATTTGGAGCGGTTCATCCTCATAAGATTTTACTTGATCATTAAACTTATATTAAATTATATTTTATGTAGCCTACAGTTGTAGGTTCTGAAAAGTAAAATAAAGTAGCAATTTTTAATGTCATTTTACGTTTTAATGAGGTAAACCTGTGTTTTTCTTGTGCTTTTCTCAGGATAAATTTGATTAACATCAACAATTTCATTTTTGATTTATAAGTAACTTAAAGAAGGTTGTAAAGACATGTTATAAAGCGATGAAGGCATGTCTTGTTTGAGTTGAAGGCATTTTTTTGTTATCTGCTGTTTGATTGGCTGATGGATTGTCCCTGAATTTGTTATCTTCTGTTTGATTGGCTGATGGATATTGTGGGCGAGTCCTGCCTGTATTTGGGATCTGTTACACACGCGTGTCGTCAGATTTGATCCAGAAATATGCTTTGCGTCTGCTTGAATTAGTCCTTCATCAGACATTTTCATCAGCTAAAAGACATGGACGACCCTTCAGCTCAGTTTCAACATGATTCGGTAAGTTAAAAAACAAACAAACAATACATTTTTATGAAAAAACCAAATAGCTTATATTTTGTTAAACATTCACCATGTAATTCATATATACATCCATAAACTTTGGTGCAACTGATGGATAAGGTCAAGGACTCATTTGTTTTTCCTGTAATTGTAGCCTATTACTTGCTGAGAGGAGCTTATATATATATATATATACACACAGTCAAACCAAAAATTATTCAGACATTTTTGATATTTTTGATATATTTTTATTAGTGGGTGCAGGACACTATAGTTTATTTCTGTAAGTGAGGATAGCAAAATAAAGTAAACTGACATATTATACCCAGAAATTATTCAGACACTTTGACCTGACCATGTTTTGCTTAAGTGACAGTTTAACTCTGAGATCTTGTCATATTTTAATACCATTTTTTTTTTAACTATAGTGAATAAACTGTATTAATGAATGAAATGTTCAAGGTGTCTGAATAAATTTTGGTTTGACTGTATATAAAATGAAGTATCTCAACCTTTTTACTAAAATAATAAGAACAACAGCAACTATAATTTCATGATTCAACCAGTTAAGAAAGCAATCATTCCTATATTCAAAGCCAAAATACAGATTTTGTGAAAAATATAAATGACTGTTTTTAACATTGATAATAAATGTTTCTTGAGCAGCAAACCAGCATATTAGAATGATTTCTGAAGGATCATGTGACACTGAAGACTGGAGTAATGATGCTGAAAGTTTGTCTTTCCTTTTTAAATATATTAAANTATATATATATATATATATATACACACAGTCAAACCAAAAATTATTCAGACATTTTTGATATTTTTGATATATTTTTACTAGTGGGTGCAGGACACTATAGTTTATTTCTGTAAGTGAGGATAGCAAAATAAAGTAAACTGACATATTATACCCAGAAATTATTCAGACACTTTGACCTGACCATGTTTTGCTTAAGTGACAGTTTAACTCTGAGATCTTGTCATATTTTAATACCATTTTTTTTTTAACTATAGTGAATAAACTGTATTAATGAATGAAATGTTCAAGGTGTCTGAATAAATTTTGGTTTGACTGTATATAAAATGAAGTATCTCAACCTTTTTACTAAAATAATAAGAACAACAGCAACTACAATTTCATGATTCAACCAGTTAAGAAAGCAATCATTCCTATATTCAAATCTAAAATACAGATTTTGTGAAAAATATAAATGACTGTTTTTAACATTGATAATAAATGTTTCTTGAACAGCAAATCAGCATATTAGAATGATTTCTGAAGGATCATGTGACACTGAAGACTGGAGTAATGATGCTGAAAGTTTGTCTTTCCTTTTTAAATATATTAAAATAGGAATATTAAATTGAAATAAAATTTCACAAAATTACTGTTTTACTTTATATTTGATCAGATAAATGCAGCCTTGGTGAGCATAAGAGACTTCTTTCAAAAAAATAAATAAATAAATACTGACCCCAACTTTTGAATGGTAGTGTATATCATACATATTTAAAAAAATCATTTTTTTTATTTACCAGTTAATGTGTGCCAGAGATAAATCACCTTAAATATCGCAAAAAATGGCTCAGAATTGTTAAAAGTTATTTTGAAGGTCTAGCATCATTTGTTATATTCATGTGACAGTATAAAAAAGTAATTATTTGCACATTAGCAATATTAAAAAAAGATAGTATTAGAACATATTTTAGAACTTTGCGAATTAATCATTTTTTTATGAATATTAGGCTAAAAATGGGGTGTGGTGGACAGGAAAGCTTTGAGGCTGAGGTCTTGGCTGTCATTAATTCAAGTGAGTGGGTTGGTTAAATAAACATTTCACTTTGTGCACCTGATCCAGACACACCCACTACCGCACTACTGTTTCAGGGTGGATAGCCATTTGCCCCAGAGAGAAGGGTTAATTCACAAATCCATTGTCCTTTATACACACAAGGCTCTATCAGACTTTCTACTCTTTAACACAGTTGCATCATCACATTCACCACCCAGCTGTAGGCGTGTGTATTCACCTTTCACTCAGCTCACCTTTATACCTTCATTCTCCCAGTTATTCTTGTTCTTTTTTTTAGTCTCTGATGGATTGATTTTCTGCAGTTGCTCAGTCTCCTACATAATCTGGAGCATTTATTTACTTGCGTGACTACAGCGAGAGGGCAACAAGCTCAAGGCCTTTATGACCGACTCCATTTCAAATGCTCTTTAGCAGGTTTTGTTTGTGTACTACCAGCATATAAAGTGCACTCACTCAGAGGACCACGGTGTCATGGCCTTCAGGTTACTTACACATACACTAGCTATGAGATCTGATAGTGCTAAAATATGCTTGAAAACATTTTAATCTTTGCCACTGTTGTGTACAATGTGCACAGCTCTGTATCTACCCTTGTAAACATAATTGGTAATAACTATTACTGATAGTAAATTGAAATGACAGTAAAAATAGATTACAAATTAAGCTGTAAACTATAGTAAATGATAAGCTCTTGTTCTCTACTGTGTGATTCTCTGAGAGGGGTGGTATGATTGAAAAAGACAAAATTGCAGTATGTTGGAACTAAATAAGTATTATTTTCTTTGCCACTGTCATATTTTGTTTGCTCACTGAAGGGAAAAAAAAATCTTTTTGAACAACTATACTAAATTATAGAACTAAATTAACATATATTTCGCGCATCTTTGCTCATACTTTTTACCTGCATTCAGGTTTTTCGAGCCAATCACCTAAGCCATAACCAGCCAGATATTTACCGCTGACCTGAATTGATCTGATCTGGAATGAACTTGCCTGGTCTGAACTTATCTGATCTGAACTGACATGAACTTCCTTGATCTGATCTGAACTGTTTCTATTTTCAGCTCCACATCTGTAGTGCGTACCACAGATGGCATTGATATTTATTTTGAGTAGAAAAGGTAGAGAAAGACACATTTTGGTCACACTTTATTGGTCTTGTGTCGTATATCATGTGGATAAGCTCCCTCAGTGGCAGCACAACCTCTGACCATATACATACAATCATCATGGCTCATAAATTCTCAGATTACCATTTCATGATATCAAAAGAGTGATTACAAGTGATCTTACATCAGTGGTTCTCAATCTTTTTGTTGTCCACAACAACATCGTAAGGCCCCATAACCTTTCCAGTTGTTTGTGATTTACTGGATGAGGATAGAGATTTTAAGGATAAAAATGTATTCCCATTAAAATATTTTAGAAGTTTATAGAAAAATGTGTTTTCTAAAAATGCATATGGAGTTATACAATTGATTCTATAAATTGACATGACTTTTTCAGCCTACCTCATGTAATACAGTTTTTTCAAAAGAGTGGGATCCCTGGTTCTTCAAATAAAATAAAATAAAAGGAGGGGGTGAATTAAAATAAGACATATCTTAATTTTTAGCATTATTGTGTTAGTAAATCATATCTTATTTTAATCCTTGTTTTGTCTTGTTTTAAGTAATTTGAAAGGGGTCCTTGATTATGATTTCACTTTTTTAACTTTAGTTAGTGTGTAATGTTGCTGTTTGAGCAGAATCAACATCTGCAAAGTTACAACGCTCAAAGTTCAATGCAAAGTGAGATATTTTATTTTACAGTAATCACTTTTTAAAGGATTAGTCCACTTTTAAATAAAATTTTCCTGATAATTTACTCACCCCCATGTCATCCAAGATGTTCATGTCTTTCTTTCATCAGTCGAAAAGAAATTAAGGTTTTTGATGAAAACATTCCAGGATTATTCTCCTTATAGTGGACTTCAATAGCCTCCAGACGGTTGAAGGTCAAAATTACAGTTTCAGTGCAGCTTCAAAGGGCTTTAAACGATACCAGACGAGGAATAAGGGTCTTATCTAGAGAAACGATCGGTCATGTCCTACGCCTTCCCTATTCAACTTATGGAACGAACGCGGCGCCAGTTTAGTTTTTTTGCGTAAGTAGAATAGGGAAGGTGTAGGACATACAGCGTAAGCTTTTTGAAGAATACGGAAAGCGGAATCACGTGCAAGGTGATAATTTGTGTTTATAAAGCATATAGAGTTGTATTTTTTTTTTTCGAAAATGACCGATCGTTTCGCTAGATAAGACCCTTATTTCTTGTCTGGTATCTTTGAAGCTGCACTGAAACTGTAATTTTGACCTTCAACCGTCTGGAGGCCATTGAAGTCCACTATAAGGAGAATAATCCTGGAATGTTTTCATCAAAAACCTTAATTTCTTTTCGATTGAAGAAAGAAAGACATGAACGTCTTGGATGACATGGGGGTGAGTAAATTATCAGGAAAATTTTATTTGAAAGTGAACTAATCCTTTAAGGACTACAACAAACAGTTGGTAGGGACTACAACAAGCTTCTTCCTGGGTTAATGACATCATAAACCCCAAAATGTACATGTTGGGCTGCTTTAGAGAAGAGGAAGAGTTGTTGTAGTAGAGTGTTGTTGACATGCCGTCATTTTACGCCGGACTGCATCACAATTCAACGCTGGATTTGCACAAAAGATTAACATGACGGCACATGCTAGTCGATGAGTTGAACCAACTCCACAGCAACTACATAAATTTATCAACTAATCATTCAGAAACATCCAATTACATTTTAAAAGTTGTAACTTCTTCCTGAGTCTCTCCATCAGTGTCGACTCCAGTTTGAACAATGTAAGGCTGAACACCGTTACTGACAATCCGCATTTTGTCTGCGTGAGATTCTCCAGCTTTGTTGTTGTAGAGCAACCGAAGCACGAGCTGTTAAAGCTCCGCCCACTTTTGGAAAGCAGGCGGGAGCAGCAGCTCATTTGCATTTAAAGGGACACACATAAAAACTGTGTGTTTTTGCTCGCACCCAAATAGGGGCAAATTTGACAAGCTATAATAAATGATCTGTGGGGTATTTTGAGCTGAAACTTCACAGACACATTCTGGGGACACCAGAGACTTATATTACATCTTGTAAAAGGGGCATTATAGGTCCCCTTTAAGTCATCTTGAGGTCCTCATCCGAAGTTGCTCCCTGGTTGAGAACTGATATGTTGTTCGGTTTGATTGTTTTTGACGAGGTGAAATCAAAGAATGCTTTACTGTATTCATAAAATATAATGATCCACCTTGATTGATAGCGTTTATTGTTCTACCATGCTACACAAACCTGATGCACTCATATGACCAGTTTACAGGTGTATTTGGTAAGAAGGTGCACCTGCCAAGCAAATGAATGTGAATGCAAATCGTGAACAAAAACATGACTGATATTGCGAGAGTTCACAGAAAGTTTATGCAAACATACTCTTATTGTAATATGACTGTGCACGGCCACATACAAACATGGTAAATTGTCTGTTTTACATTATGTCTTTCTGTTTAGGATTTGATTGATATTTTATGGAGGCAGGATGTCGATTTGGGGGTGGAGCGAGAGATCTTTGATGGATGCCTTCGGCAGAAGGAGGAGACCATGAGAGCAAGAGAAAGAGAGTTGAAAAGTGAGAGAGAGCTTGAAAGGAGAAAGAGAGTTGAAAAGTGAGAGAGAGCTTGAAAGGATAATGCAAAGGTTACAGAAACTTGACAAAGAGACCGGAGAGTTTTTGCCTAGTCCTTCATCTGTGAACTCCCAGGTAACCATTTTATTAACTACACATGTAAACAAATAAACACTGTGCATCCCTTAATTAATACAGAAAATCTTAAAGTCTCTCAAAATAGCATCTGCGCACACACCCACACATTCTATTGTTTAGTGTTGCTTACAGAGTTTTTTTTACTATGTTTTAGGCTGTGCCCTTCTCAGAGACGTTGCCCTCTAGAGTGTCTACTCAGCCTTCACCTGTTACCCAGAATCCCCTGCTATCTGCCCTGCTATTCTCCAAGTCTCAGAAGCCTCCTTCTCAGGAGCAGGCTTTTAGTGAACTGCTGTCACTGCCAGACTTACAGGTGCTTATGCACACAATACAGAAAGACACGCACAAACACGCCTGAACTTGAGCATGATTATCATTTGAACATATTTTCTTTCTTGGCAACTGCATATTTACAGACATAGTAATACAGAAAGACACGCACAAACACGCCTGAACTTGAGCATGATTATCATTTGAACATATTTTCTTTCTTGGCAACTGCATATTTACAGACATAGTAACATTAGATTTAAGTAACCTAGTAGTAATTGTAACAGGTTCTGTGGTAATTATAAAATCACATGCTTAATAGAGTTCCCCCTCTACCTTAGAAAAAAAGAGTGAGCATTTAATAATTGTTTAAATTAAGAGTATTAAATGATTAAACGCTTACATGTTTGACAGATGCTTGTACTGTCACTGCAAGCTAACATACATATAATGTTTTTTTTCTTATATTATTTATTATTTTTTCTAAATAGTAACTTTGGCTCAACNTGTTTATTTTAAATGTGCTTTATAAATAAATTATAATTTAATTTATAATAAAGAGAAAAGTCTCAGCTATTTTCATGAATTTAAATGATGTAATTGACATCAAAGTATCTAGTTTCAAACTCCTCTTAATTTATTAGCTGTTCAATATATTTAGGTAAATATTAATATAATAGTACCATATATCTAATCAGTAAAATTAAAAATCAATAGTAATTAGTTTGAGGTGTGTGCTTATCTGAGATACAGTGAGTTAATGTTTACATTTTTCATGGAATAGCATGCAGGTAATGCCCCTATTATCACTGAAATAGCGTTCTGATATCAGAATTGTCTCTGGGATGACTTTGTCCCAAATGTCACCCACATCCCACACAGTCCTGCTTCTCAAAGTCTAGCATGGATCGTTGGGTAATTGGCTGGTAAAAACAGTAATATTGTGAAATATTATTACAATTCAAATTAACTGTTTTATAATGTAGTATATTTTAAAATTTAATTTATTCCTGTGATCAAAGCTGAATCAAAAGCCCAAACCTTTGAACTGTAACGTATTTATTAGCCATAATAAGTTAGACATTAATGAATAGAAAGTTCAAAAGAACATCATTTATTTAGAAGATAAATATTTTGTAAATGTCATTTGATCAATTTAATGCACCCTTGCTGAATAAATATATTAATTTCTTTCAAAAAACAGAAAATCTTATTGACTCCAAACCTTTGAAAGGTAGTGTATGTAATTAAGTTTATCATGTACAAGTCAAGGCAAGTCACCTTTATTAATATATTGCTTTATGCAATACAGATTGTTTCAAAGCATCTTTACCGTGATAACAGGAAAATGATTCAATGATGCAAACAGTTTATTTCGGCTGTACAGCAGCTCTAAAAGAAAATCGTGTCATTGTCCAGCTAAAGTCAGTTCAGTGTTGATTCAGTTCATTTCATCTATAAAGCAGCAGAAAACAGTGATGTCTTTGTCCGGCTCAGTTCAGTTCTCAACCAATAGTGTCAGTGTAATCAAATCAGTAATATTGTTGAATATTAAGTGTCCCCAACTAAGCAAACCAGAGGCAACAGTGGCAAGGAACCCAACCTCCTTCAGGTGACAGAAATGGAGAAAAAATCTTGGGAGAATCCAGGCTCAGTCAGAGGGGAAGTTCTCCTCTGGCCAACGGACGAACACGGTGTGATTATGATTCAGGTTGCATCAAAAGTCAGAAATCAGATTGTGGATCGGTAGCATTCAAAATATTTCATCCAATTCCTTCTGCTTGAAGATCGTATTCATCACGCTGGTTTGGAGACGAAGCGTGCCATAGAGGTCTGTGCAGAAGACTTGTCTGGTTCTTGTGGTCTTTGCTGAGGATCTGTGCCGATGGCTGTCGTGTTGATGAGGTCTTCACAGGGGATTGTTCTAGTAGACAGGATCTCTGCTGACATTCAGGGCTGCGATGAGGTCGTGTCTAGGTGCAGGTCCACCATCTGATCTGGATATGGACTGGATACGGCTGACTACGGTAACTTCAGGATAAACAGAGAGACTAATATTAGTGTAGATGCCATTCTTTTTATGATGTAACACAGGGTGTTATGGGAAATGTTCCCGGTTCTGGTTGACCTAATTTATGCAGCCTAACAATCCTTTAAAGGATTTGAATTATAGAAATGTGATAATGTGTTATGTGTATGCCAGATTAAAGAGATGTGTTTTAAGTCTAGATTTAAACTGACAGAGTTTGTCTGCTTCCCGAACAAGGCTAGAAAGACTGTTCTAGAGTTTGGGTGCTAAATTGGATAAGGATCTCCTGCTTGCGGTTGATTTTGATATTCTAGGTATTATCAACTGGCCAGAATTTTGAGATTGCGATAGACTATATTGACCCCTATAATGCGTTAGGAGCTCGCTCAAGTACTGAGGAGCTAAACCATTTAGTGCTTTGTAAGTAATTAGCAAGATTTTAAAATGTATGCAATGTTTAATAGGGAGCCAATGCAGTGTTGACAGGTCATACTTCCTGGTTCTAGTAAGAACTCTAGCTGCTGCATTCTGAGTTTGTTTATTAAGCGTGCAGGGCAACCACCCAGTAGAGCGTTACAATAATCTAGCCTTGAGGTCATGAACGCATTAACTAACTTTTCTACATTTGGCATTGAGAGCATATGTTGTAATTTAGAAATATTTTTAAGATGGAAAAATGCAGTTTTACAGATGCTAGAAATGTGGCTTTCAAATGAAAGATTGGTATCAAAGAGTACACCCAGATTCCTAACTGACATCAAAGACTTGACAGTGCAGCCATCAAGTGTTAGACAGTTTTCTAGGTTATTATGTAGCTGTATTATGAAATAATAGTCATCCAATTTTTTTATATTAACTATGCATTCCGTTAATTTTGTGAATTGGTATGTTTCGTCAGGGAGTGAAGAAATAAAGAGCTGGGTATCATCAGCGTAACAGTGAAAACTTAAGCCATGCTTACTGATGATATCTCCCAAGGGTAGAATTAACAGGGTGAAAAGCAACGGTCCTAGTACTGAGCCTTGTGGTACTCTTTGTGGTACTTTTTTTAGCCTTGTGTTTCTCCATATTGAACTTGTGATCGATATGACATTTTAGTGGCCAGATTAATAATACGCAATTTATCAAATAAATGTAATATTTTTTTATGCAAGTAAATGTCTCGCAATTAACTCAAACGTTTAAATGTTTGATGGGTTGTCTATATCATGCCTCATCTTAAATGATCAGAATAAACATTTTCTTCACATAAAATTATTTAAATATGCCTAATGTATTTAATATACTGTTTTGTTTCTTTCTTAGTATTATCTGGATGTCTTGGAGTCTGAGGGCTCAAGTTTGCCCTTAGAGAATATCACCGAAATCTGCCACCACAACCTGCCAGAGCCACAGAGGGAAAACTCAACAGATGAATTATGTGACATCGGTGAACTCACACAGACAATATCAGACTCTTTTGAAGTTGCTCAGCCTTTATCATGCATGCCCTCTGACCCATTAGAAGTCCTGGAAACATGCATACAAACATTCTCAGATCCAGGCAATCCTACACCTTCACCTTCAAACACAATTTACAGCTGTAGTAGCCCAGAGAATCAAGGGAATTTTACTAAATGCCAAACAAACTCAAGCGATTCCATGACATCATCAACCTGCCCGTGGAAGCATTTAACGAAGCCATCAGCTCCTGCAAACTCAACCACGCTCAACACGCACCTCAACACGAATGTCTCATCAGAGACATTCGAAGACGTGGCAAAAATAAAATGGCAGCCCAGAGCTGTCGAAAACGAAAGCTGGATAATCTTGTTGATCTCGAAGACGAGATTGAGGCTCTGAAGAGGGAGAAGGATAAAAGCAAGGAAGAAAAAGAGAGGAACACTAGAGACCTTCATGTGACGAAAGAGAAGCTCAAGAATCTCTACAATGAGGTGTTCAGACAGCTGAGAGATGAGCATGGAAACTCCTACAATCCTAAAGAGTACAAACTACAGCACAGCACTGATGGCACGGTTTACCTGCTCCCACGTAGCACAGCCAACAAGAAAAATACACTGACAGAGGATTTAGCTACTGCTGTATAACACACCTGAAGTACCTACAGCAGAGCTCTTTGGTCTTTGAAACTGGACACAGCAGTGGCTTTGGATTTTAATAGTTGTGGGCTTGAGGAATCAATGGCCCTGTTTATGTCTGGCATTCACATGAATCTCTTTTGAACACTTGTGATCAGATTTTTTAAGGGAGGTTGGTTGATCAGTTTAACCAGTTCAATTAGCATCATCCCCCTAGCTGCTGTTTTCAGTCATGCAGTACAGATACTGTCTACTTGAATGGGGAAACACTGAAATCTCCAAAATGTTGTCAATGTTACATTTAAATAACTAAGCTGACAACTATGGTCCAGCTAATGCATATATATATATATATATACTTGCGCTCAAAAGTTTGAGGTCTGTAAGATTTTTTATGCCTCTCACACTCACCAAGGTTGCATTTTTTGATCAAAAATATAGTACAGTAATACTGTGAAATATTATAATTTAAAAGAATAGTTTTCTATTTTAATATATTTTAAAATGTATTTAGTGATGGCATAGCTGAATTTTCAGCATCATTACTCCAGTCTTCAGTTTTACGTTATCCTTTAGAAATCATTCTAATATGATTTGGTGCTCAAGAAACATTTATTATTATTTTCAATGTTGAAAACAGTAGTGCTGCTTAATATTTTTACAGAAATCTTAATACGTTTTTTCATGATTATTTGATGAATAGAAAGTTCAAAAGAGCAGCATTTAATAAAATATTTTTTTGTAATAATGATGACTTGCTGAATAATCTCTTATTTCATAAAAAAAAAAAA
>RJVU01051519.1:5375492-5386251 GCA_003731715.1 Anabarilius grahami | reverse complement strand
CTCATGTAGATCCATATCACAAGTAGAGCTTGGGCAGAGATTATTTATTGACAGCTCCAACATTTGACAGATTATATGATGAGATTCTGACTAAACTAAATATTCATGCTGTATGTATTTGGAAAATGTACGTTTTTTTAGAAGGCCGTCTAAGATGCATATTCCCAAATGAAAATCTCTTTTACTAAATATTTGATGCATATACTGTGTCCCTGAAACATAAACCTGCTTAATGAGTACTTGTGTGTTCTAATTAATATGCAAGCTTTAACCACATAAAACATATGTAGTATTCTAAAACTCTACATAAGATTGTCATGTAAATCCAATATATATTTAAATACAATAAAAACTGTCTAAAAGCTCATACAATGACACTACATCCATTTATGTATTTGCTAAATATTGACTACAGGCTTTGCTTTTAATTTTATGCAGCATTAATGCGCCCCCTGCTGGAGCAAAAACAGCAGAATTATGCTGGGAGTGTTGTCATATGAGAGAACTGCCTCTCCAATGCTTTAAATGACATATAACACATTTAGACTTTGCATGAACAGACATCTTCATTAACACAGAAACAAACGTCCAACTTGAAGTTTATTATACTTCATAGGCACTTTCCATTTACACATATCAGACAAAGGCGTCACACAGTGGAAAAAAGATTTACATCAACTAAATATGAAACCTAATTCTACTTTTGCGGCAGGCAAGTTCCCATTATGGCATTATGAACAAGCAAAGGAGTAGTTCAGAAACACGTTGGGAACGCTTAAATATTCACAAACCTTTATTTAGTGCCCCTTTTCTCCCTCCTACTGATCTGTTTGATGTTTTAACCTCGACAGGACAACAATTTCAAGTCTTTTAATCCAAGGATATCAAAGATGTCAATTATTTCAGCCTGATCAAAGGAGTGAGAAATATTGGGCAAAGGGTGGTGCTCAAGGTAGTGAGCTTTTGGAATGGCGCGAGGACATCGACTGGCCTTCTCGGTCGTGCTCCTTAAAGTAAGTCTGTTCAATGCGATGGCAGAAAGAAAGCAGGTTGGTGTAGGATTTAACCTTTTCAGCAAGCTCGTCGCTGGTCAGTTGTGTGGTGAGTATGGTGAAAAGATGACCAAACACCAGAGCGTCTAGTTCGGTTGGCCTGCGACATTTAAAGTACAACAATTAGCAAAGATACCATGTAATAATTGAGTTATGTTGCATGTCTATATGTGTACACTACTGTTCAAAAGCTCTCTAATGCTTTGTGTGCAAAAAACATACTGTTTGTTGAAAAAGTAGGGCTGTGTTCCTAATCGCTGCGACAAGGCCTGACAGCACTGACTCACATCTTCATACACCTGAGAAGAGGAAACCCACACAAAGCCTTAGTAGTGCACATTGGCTATATTTATGAAAGAAAAAGTGACTGAGTCAACGAATTACACTTCATTTATCTGCAAACACACAAAAAAAAGACCTGCTCCAGATTCTTTCCAGACCATCCAATTGCATTCATCTTCCTCCGTATCTCCCACTGCTTCTGATAGGCCAGAATGTGATTGAGGGGCCAAGAATAGGGACTACTGTATCGTGGCCTAGAGATCTGAACACACATTACCATTAAATGCATACCATGATCATATATGCTGACATTTGGTGCCACTGATGTCATCTTTGTTAATAAGATATGTATTATATATGATTTGTGGATGTGCTTATATGTGAAACATACCTCTGTAGCAGTAAAGTCATCACACCACTGGATATATAACTAGAAAAAAGAGGCATAGTTTCACTGCTCTGCACAATTTATCACTTTTTATCACACGTATAATTAAAGAAATCCATGAGCAAAGATACATAATATGCTAAAAATTGAGTAATTTTTAGCAAACGTATCAATAAAATTTTTTTTGTTTTGTTTTTTTTGTACATGGTTAATAAATGCAGTACCATTCAAATGTTTGGGGTGAGTAAGATTTATTTTTGGGGGGAAAGAAATTAATAATTTTACTTAGCAGGAAGGCATTAAATTGAGACACTTAATTGTTAGAATAACATTCTATGCTGTTCAATTGAACTTTCTTTTCATCAATGAATGCTGAAAAATCATGGTTTCCACAAAACTATTAAGCAGCCCAACTATTTTCAACATTGATAATAATAAATGTTCCTTGAGCTCCAAATCGGCGTATTAGAATGATTTCTGAATGATCATGTGACACTGAAGACTGGAGTAATGATGCTTCACCGTAATAAATTACATTTTAAAGGGTTAGTTTACCCAAAAATGACATTTCTGTCATTAATTACTCACCCTCATGTTGTTCCACACCAGTAAGACCTTCGTTCATCTTTGGAACACAAATTAAGATATTTTTGATGAAATCCGAGAGCTTTCTGACCCCTCCATAGAAAGCCATGTAATTACCACATTCAAAGTCCAGAAAGGTACTAAAGACAGTGTTAAAATAGTTACATGACTACAGTGGTTCAATCTTAATTTTGTAAAGCGATGTGAATACTTTGTGCGCAAAAAAAAAATATATATATTTTTATCCAACAAATTCTTCTCATCCCTGTCAGTCTCCTAAGCTGTTTACGTTGTATAGACACAGTGCAGCGCTTCCAGGTTCTACATCAGAACGCGACTTTTTGTTTTGTTTTTGCGCACAAAAAGTATTCTCGTCGCTTCATAACATTAAGGTTGAACCACTGTAGTCACATCGACTATTTTAACAACGCATTTACTACCTTTCTGGACCTTGAATACAGTAATTACATTTCTATGGGGGATCAGATTTCATCAAAAATATCTTAATTGAAGTAAGACCTTCGTTCTTCAGGTGTGGAACGACATCAGGGTGAGTAATTAATGACAGAAATTTCATTTTTGGGGGAACTAACCCTTTAAAATGTATTAAGATAGAAAACAGTTCTATAACACTTCACAATATTACTTTTTTATTGTATTTATGGCCAAATAAATGCCGTTTTGGTAATCATAAGAGACTTCTTTAAAAATCCAACTGACCACAAACTGAATGGTAGTGTATGTAATACACAAAGACATCCTGATGTGTGCAGGTCTGTACCTCAGCAGTCAGCAGCATGTTATTGACCAACTCCATGTAAGCCTTCATCTCTGCCCTCTGGACATCATCCAACCCGTCACTCAGAGAATGACCCTATGGACAGCTCAATGTCAACCAACAGTCAAATATTCTAGTATTTCATAATTCATATTTGTTTTTAGAGTGAGAATGATACCTTTGCCTTTGTGAATTGAACAATCGGCCCCAATTCTGACACAACTTGATTTCCAACATGGATGAAAGGAACCTTCCCTAATGAACAGAGAGGCATACAAACAAGCTTTAACTCATACATTCAACCAGACAAAGACAGAGCTATTATAACACTGCCTTTACCACATAAGACAAGAAAAACAAATCCCTAATAAATAAAAGAAAAACCTGAAAATGACTGTAAAATTGAGAGAATTTGTTACTCACCTGACGGTGACATGTATTCAGCATTGGCGCGGCAGGACACCTGCACTGGCAGGCCACACATCCTCAGGAAAGTCTGCAAAACAAGATTAAACCTAAACCATGTGACAAACTATTTGGGTTTCAAGATGTGAACCAGCAAGTGTGTGTGACTGAACAGGGGGATTATGAGTTCGGTAAAGTTGGTTTTATATTCGCACATTCGGACATCCGTATTCAATAGCCTTGTTAATCACACTACATTGGACATTCAGTGGACATTCACAAGTAAATATGCCATTAAAACAATACTTGCCTATTTTGATCGACTGTGAAAAATGTTGTAAGTTGACAATCGTTGATTGTCAATATCATGTCGCTGCTTAAAATTCGCAAACATTAATTTATTGCACATTTATTGGAAAGTCTTAATTTATCAGAAGTCCGAATGTGCGAATATAAAACCAACTTTACCGAAGTGGGATTATGGCACTAATTTTCACCTGAACTGCCAGAGAGGATGCAGAATCTGACAGCAGGATTTGATCCTCTGCAAAAAAGGGAAAACATATTAATGTGCATTTCATTTCATTTATTATGTGGTTGTAAAGATCTCATGCTAAATGTAAATGTGAAAAAGGAGGGGTACCTTTAAGAGGTTGGTACAGAGTAGCATGTTCTGGCCATGGCTCAGCAGCTGCCATAAAAAACAATAAAACTGAAAACATACATTTCGCAAAAAATACTGTATCTTTGCATTTTTCAGAAACTCTGACCCTTAAATATCCATCTATGTGAGATTACATTATATTATTAAACATTTAATAGGTTTCTTTATCTTTGACCCTGACAACAGCACTACAAACAACACAACTGTAACTGTTGTAAAGACATCTAATAAATATATAACATACTCGTGACCAGAGGTATTGGCTTTACTCTACTAAAATGCAGGGAAATTAAATGACAATGATGAAAAGAGTTACAGATTATCTTTCTAACCTGTCCATCTCAAGCACAAACCACCACTAACACAAGCGTCAACATTACCTGCAATCTGAGAGACGAAAGCCTCTGCAGCAAGAGACATGACAGCGCAGAAGAAATCGACTTTAATCTAAACACAACAACTGATCGAAAGACTGAAATGGCATTAATTTTCCACGCAAGGGCAAAGCAAGCTCCTGTCCCAGTGTAGTGACGTCATCCAGAAGTTTTTCCTGCTTTCTAGCCAATCACGTTCCTCTTGCTTCTTCTTCTTAGGTTGTTTATTGGCGGTTAGTAAACCAGCTTGAGGTGCATTACCGCCACCTACTGAACTGGAGTGTGAAGCGTCAACGCCTTAAAGGGTTAGTTCACCCAAAAATGAAAATAATGTCATTTATTACTCACCCTCATGCCGTTTCACACCCGTAAGACCTTCTTTCATCTTCGGAACACAAATTAAGATATTTTTGTTGAAATCCGATGGCTCCGTGAGGCCTGCATAGGGAGCAATGACATTTCTTCTCTCAAGATCCATAAAGGTACTAAAAACACATCTAAATCAGTTCATGTGAGTATAGTGGTTCAATATTAATATTATAAAGCGAAGAGAATATTTTTGGTGTGCCAAAAAAAACAAAATAACGACTTATTTAGTGATGGCTAATTTCAAAACACTGCTTCAGGAAGCTTCGGAGCATAAATGAATCAGTGTGTCGAATCATGATTCGGATCGCACGTCAAACGGCCAACGGCTGAAATCACGTGACTTTGGCGCTCCGAACAGCAGATTCGAAACGCTGATTCATAATGCTCTGAAGCTTCCTGAAGCAGTGTTTTGAAATCGGCCATCACTAAATAAGTCGTTATTTAGTTTTTTTTGCCGCACCAAAAATATTCTCGTCGCTTTATAATATTAATATTGAACCACTGTACTCACATGAACTGATTTAAATAGGTTTTTAGTACATTAATGGATCTTGAGAGAGGAAATGTCATTGCTAGCTATGAAGGCCTCACTGAACCATCAGATTTCAACTAAAATATTCAATTCAATTCACATTTATTTGTATAGCGCTTTTCATGATACATATCATTTCAAAGCAGCTTTACAGAGAATGCATGTCAACATTACAATTTAATGAATGCAGTTAGCAAATAATGTAATAATTTAGGCAATTAATTTACAATCACTGTTAGCAGTTTAACTGAAGGTAGAAGCAATGAGCTCCTGGAAAAATGAATTACATTAACAATAATTAGGATATAGAAATTGGGCAATGTGCATGTTGTTCCAGATGATTGGGTCTTCTGAAGTCCTCGCAGGAGTTGGCGCCGTCTCTTCATAGGTGTTGGTCATCTGAGGTCTTCTTAAGAGGCCGGATCCAAACTGAAGATGATGTACTCTCTAGTCCCGAGATAAAATAGAAAAGTAAATGGAGAATAATTAGCGTAGCTGCTTTTCTTAGCATTAAGCAAAGATAGTCATGTGCAATTGATCTGATATGAGATGCATTATGTGAATGCTTGGCTAAAGAGATGCGTCTTTAATCTAGATTTAAACTGGGTGAGCGAGTCTGAGCCCCGAACATTATCAGGAAGGCTATTCCAGAGTTTCGGAGCCAAATGTGAAAACGCTCTCCCTCCTTTAGTGGACTTAGATATCCTAGGTACAACCAGAAGTCCAGAGTTTTGTGATCTTAAGGAGCGTGAAGGATTGTAGGGCGATAGAAGATCGGTTAAGTACACAGGAGCTAAACCATTTAGAGCCTTATAGGTCATTAGCAATACTTTATAATCGATACGGAACTTAATGGGTAACCAGTGTAGAGATGATAAAATTGGTGATATATGATCATATTTTCTTGACCTGGTAAGAACTCTAGCAGCTGCATTTTGTACTAATTGTAGCTTATTTATTGAGGAAGCAGGACAACCAGCTAATAATGCATTACAGTAATCTAGTCGAGACGTCATGAAAGCATGAACTAACTTTTCTGCATCAGAAATAGATAACATATTCCGTATCTTAGCAATGTTTCTGAGGTGGAAGAAGGCTGTTTTTGTAACATATGAAATATGATTTTCAAAGGACAAGTTGCTGTCTAATATAACACCCAGGTCTTTAACTGTCGAGGATGGAGTAACAGTACATCCTTCTAAATGCAGATTGTAGTCTGAGAGATTCTGTGTACACGTTTTTGGCCCAATAAGTAATACTTCAGTCTTATCTGAATTTAATAGAAGAAAATTATTAGTCATCCAATGTTTTACTTCTTTAACACACTCTGTCAGATTGGATAATTTAGAGATTTCATCTGGTTGTGTTGAAATATATAACTGAGTATCATCAGCATAGCAGTGGAAACTAATTCCATGTTTTCTTATAATATTGCCGAGTGGCAGCATGTATATTGAAAATAGCATAGGGCCTAACACTGATCCTTGCGGCACTCCATAGTTTACTATCGTTATCTTAGATTTTTCCCCGTTTATATAAACAAAATTGTGACGGTCTGATAGGTACGACCTAAACCACCGTAATGCCTGTCCCTGAATACCAGTGTAATTCTGTAGTCGATCTAGGAGTATTTTATGATCTATAGTGTCGAACGCAGCACTGAGATCAAGTAACACTAGTATTGAGACACAGCCTTGGTCAGAAGCTAGAAGTAAGTCGTTTGTAATTTTAACGAGCGCAGTTTCTGTGCTATGATGAGATCTGAATCCTGACTGAAATTTTTCATAGATAGCGTTTTTTTTGCCAGAAGGAGCACAAAATATCTTAATTTGTGTTCTGAAGATTAATGAAGGTCTTACGAAGGTCTCCCAGAATTTTCATTTTTGGGTGAACTAACCCTTTAATAATCATAATGAAACAAACAAACGAACAATAAATACATAAATTTAGATAACAATATGTTTCTTTTAGGTAATTTATCAGAGCTAGCCTGTTTATTCCATTGCTGCAGCTGCTTTCTCATTAAGTTATTTAAAGTCTCCCAGTGGTGAAAATCAAGTTTTTAATGTTGTTTATATGTCCGTGTTGTGTTTTTAATATGCTTTAAGACAAACAATGTGCAAATGCATAAGTCAACACCAGGGCTGAGTATTTTCTCTTTAAAACTTCAGTGATCTAAAGACAGTCTCAAAAACGCGGTTTGAAATTGCTGGTGTTTGTGACGTCACAAACTATCTTGTAACCAATCACGTCAACCATGACCGCTCTGAAGCAGGGGAGTCTCAAGAGAAGGTTATCCACTGTATTTTCCTGTTGGTATGAAAAATCAAGTATATTTAGCAATATAGGCCTATATGATGTATATTATGATGAACTATATGCCTTTCTCCACTGACGTTCTGAGTTGTTGAAAGCGTTTTAAGGATATTGATTGTTAGAAGGCAGCAGTCTGACTCTGATATAGCGAATGGTAACATAGTTTGTGTAACATTAGCAACACATTATTAGCAGCTGTTTGATAATGTAGGTTAGTCAAGCAAAAGGCTAATCATATTAAACACTGTCATGTGTCCGACATTGTAAAAAGCGATACCGTTGTGCACACTGAAAAAAACAATAAGTAAAATTTACTTAATTTTTCTTTTGCAAGTTTTTGCACGCATATTTTTAAAGTAATTTTCAAATATGGAATTAAATAACTCTACTTAACTAAGTTAAGTAAAATTAACAAAGAAAATAAGTCATTTTGACTTGGCCAGTAAAAGATTGAGTAATTTCTACTTAGTTGAAGTTTCTTTTGCAATACATTTTACTCAAACAATATAACACTGAATTAAACCATGCTTTTAGAGTGTGTGCTTTACATAGAAACATCTAAGTAAATAATACAATAAATATTGTGTAGATACCATATCTACATACTAGAAGTAACACAGAGACCTCAATACTTGGTACACAGTTACACAATAACGGTAACATTCGATGGGTCGATTTTGAGTATATGAATGTGCCATTTTGAGTAGAAAATTAACTCCAAATGTCAAAATGGCAAGTTACTAAATCTAACCACAAAAGCAATGATAAAACAGTTTAAATACAGCCAGAAATCAGTGATCAACCTCATTAATTATTCAAGTCCCAGTGCATGATGGGAACACCAGTATCAGAAAAGTTGAGTAGTTTTACTTAATTTTATAATGTTGATATTTACACTTTAATTTCTACAAGTACTAATATAGAATTTACTTATTTTTAATTACTTTTTCATGTAAAAATTACATTTGTTTTTTCTGTAGTATTTACTTCACCATAAAATCATTTTTTACAGTGCAGCGTTTACCTCAGCAAGTTGACCGAGTGGATCTCTGAGCTCGTGCGAGTGAGAATGGAGGCGGGGCTGATTAGCATATTCATATACTAAATGAAGCAAGGGTGTAGAGTTACATTCAAGCTATTTTAAAGCATGAAGAAAAAAATTTCACAGGAAAAATCTTTTGTTATTTTGGTGATCAAAGATGAGTTTTAAGGGATAAAATTAGGGGGACTTTAAGTTAATCTAAATTCATATTGTTTGCACCTTCTTCCTTTACTTTTGTTTCCAGTAGGCTATCACACGAAAATGCGTATCGGTAGTATGCGTGTGTAATCTCGTAGAATATATACGCCACTAAGAGTTTTGTCGTGCATATGTTACGCAGTTTTTCGCGTGCATATGATACGCACTTTATGGCGTAGTATACGCACGATCCTACACCACTAATCCTACCAAAGACTACCGAGCGTGTTATATAGCCTACACGCCATAAAGTGCGTATATATGCACGCGAAAACTCATTTTGGCGTATATATTCTACGAGATTACACACGCGTACTATTGATAAGCATTCTCATGTGATCGTGTTGGGCTATTTATCGCTCATTGTTATATGCTCTGCAATGCAGAAGGACGCTCAACTGTTTCCTACATTCCGCAGTGCCAATGACTAGGATGATTCTTAATATTGTTTAGATTTCCATTTAATGCGGTATGGTTTTGGCCGATTCTGATTCTTGTCTCTTCTCAATCTAGTCTCATTATTTTGTATTCCCTTTGGATTCTATGTAGGCTAGATGTCGATTACGTTCCTCACCTTCCAAACGCGGCATTTCACTGCAAATTGTGCTTTTCAAAATTATTCTTAAAACCTTTATATTTTTTATTAGCCTATTGTTTATTATTATTTTTATTTCGTTGTCACCATAATGCAAACTCTTTATTAAGGCTCTAGATATTTTATATTTATTTATCTGTTAATGTATTTTTATAGAGGCGGTGCAGTTGTCTGCAAGCGGTCATTATGGTGCCATTAGAACTGGGCGCGGGCCATAAATCGTGTGCGCGGGCCAGTAGCGCGCGCGCTTTCCACTCTGTGTGTGAGCTGCATCTCAATTATTCTTTCGGCTAAATAATACTATTATACCAATGTTGATTATTATCCTACTTAGCCTACATCTAGGCTATGTGAACAATAATATAAGCATATATTAATATGTGAAAACCTAACAGACTCATTAAACCTTTCTTCATTGTTTTAAAATGTAAATAGGCTATTCTATAATACTTATATATAAAAAATAATCGATTGGCCTAAATAATGTTATTAATATTAATAGATGAACAATTAACAGAGATAGGGCTTATTTAATTATATTTTAGACAATATAATTATTTTTTTATTAATAAACATACAAGGACACATTTGTACACTTCCATTTTATTAGAGCTCATTATACATACACAGATATTTTCAAGTCATGTTCAGCTCGTCATTAAACGGAACTTGTATTTTATTGTGGTGCTGCAGAATGTTCCAGGCTTGAGCAAAGCTCGGAGAATTTCACCCCATCCTCTAAAAGAAAGAAAAGGAGAACTAAAGAAACACAATTCAATTCAGTACACACTTGGTAATGTTCTAATTATTTAGGATATTATTGTACGTTAGATAAAATCACGACATTTTAACCTTTAGGTAAATATTTGAACGGCAATGAAAAAACAAAGACTTGAAGAATCTCTATTAAAGTCAGCTATATTAATCTTAACCATTGTTTTGCAATTGCAATTGATTCATTTAAACGAAAATAATGGTTTATTCGTGCATGTATCCAATAACTGGGGTTTTATCTTGAAAGCAGACGTTTTTGCATCGCCCATATACTCCCCTAAAACCGAATCTGTGAATGTGCAGTGGAAACACACATTCGGTTCTACAGGGTATATATAGACGACGGAACAAAGCTTGCTCTGAAATGGAACGAAAATTGGGAGCACATTGTTTCCACAGTCCAGT
>RJVU01051519.1:5333277-5375207 GCA_003731715.1 Anabarilius grahami | reverse complement strand
ACATCCTCTCTCTCTCTCTCTCTCTCTCTCTCTCTCTCTCTCTCTCTCTCTCTCTCTCTCTCTGTTCTCGCCGCAATGCAGTAAGGTAGTAAATTAAGAGAACCCTCTCGCTTTCAAATTTAAATGATTCGTTAACAAAGAAACCAGAGCAATAAATTCAGATTTACTCATAGAAAACAAATGCATAACACAATTTGACTTGTCTGACTTCATATTAAACTTGTCTTAATGTCTTAATATTTTATATTTAATTAGAAATCTCTCATTCAACAGTGTATGACCAGACAATTTTTCCAGTTAGCTTCACAGTCATTGATAAAGCGACTGATTAATCAGAAAAGTCAATACAAATTATTTTAAAAGGCAAAAATATATTGTTTGATTTTGCAGCTGCACTTACCATTTGATGTAAAAAAAAAAAAACAACTACCTATTTAAAATAGATTTCCCTATAATAGCTTGGCTAAAGTAAACAGACGATATTTTAAAAAGAGTAAAAATAAAAAAAACAAGTAAAATATTTAGCACAAATGAAAAACAATGAGAAATGCAGACAGACGTCCTCGTTCTGAGCTTTTCTGTTCCACAGCGCGTGGGAAGGAAAGAGAGGGGCCAATATTACCTCGAGCCCGTTGCGCGTCTCATCTGTGATACCCAATGACGGGCGCGCGAGGCTCGTAAAACCCGTTTTACAACCTGAGCTGTAAATCAACTTTTGAGCTGGGAAGAGCTTAGAAACCGCAGATTTTCTACCACACAGTGCCGTTGCCAGTTTACCATTTACAATCTACAAAAACGAACAAATGAAGGGAACAGAAACGCCCGAAATAGCGCAAAATATAGGGCGAAGTCCGGTAAGATGGGCAGCGTTAAAGTTAACTAAAAATAAAGCTTCGTTATTTGCATCCATGAAGAACCTTTAACATCCATGGAAGATTTATATGGGACAAAAGGTTCTTTATAATGGAAAAATGTTCTTCGGATTTAAAAAAAAAAAAAAAGTGAAATGTTCACTGAAAGGTTCTTTGGGTAACCAAAATGGATCTTCAATGCATATGCATCACTGTGAAAACCTCCTTTTGGTACCTGTATTTTTAAGAGTTTATCTGTGCACATTATAGGATATCATTGCGTGTTAATTCCGGCATAATTTTATGATGAAAAAATGCAAAAGCCCAAGTCATACTTCAATATCAAAAATGACCCTTTCCCCAACATGTGTTCAGCTAAAATGGCTCTGCACAGATATTTTCATGTCATTTTCAGCTCGTCAATAAACGGAATGTATGTCGAGTATGCAGATTTTTCCCAGGCTTGAGCAGAGATCGGGACATCTCAAAACATATCATAACATAATTGCAATTTTAATTACAATCATGGCCAATTTCATTTAGGCTATACATGACATTAGAAAAAAAAAAAAAAAGGCAATTCGATAAAGGTGGTAAAATGTGATGCATGAGAACAATTTATTTTAGCCTATAACATTAAACTTTCTTAATATTGAAATGCATTGTTTCTTTGATGTGAGCGTGTGTGTGTGTGTGTGTGTGAGAGAGAGTGTGTGTCGCTCGGTAGAACATTTTTATGCAGCATTCATGGCAGTTGTAATAATGTAGCTAGTTCATACAACTTAAAAAAATAGGCATATTTTAAATTGTAATTTTAAGTGTGTGGTGGTTATGTTTTAGGCACATTTATATGGCTACTGCATTCATAATAAATATGATAGGTTTGATTTGAGATTCTTTTCGATAGTTGGTATTATGCGGACAGTAGTCTAAAAATGAACTAATATCTCTTGCACATCAGTTTATAAAGTGGCACATTTTAGCTCAAAGGTTAGTGAGTATGAGTGGCCTATTTTTATTTACTAATGGCCTATTTTGTTGGGGAAAATTAAATTTGTTGTTGTTTTAGCTGCATTTCTTCTTGTATACCATCAAAGATGTAATTTATAATGCCTCACCTTTACATATTCAAAAGTTTCCTCTGAATATATAAACAAGTGAAAGGTTGTTTAAAATTAGATCAAATTTTCTTATAGATGTTTATCTTTCTAAAATATAAACGTACCTTATTCTGTTCTCAATGCAAAACTAGTTTTAGCAGCTAAAACATTCTCGATTTCTATTTTTATATCTACAAATTGAATATTTAAAGTAATTTCATTGTCTTCCTTCTTTCCATTGTATGATTATTTTTTTTATAATGTAATTCCGCGATTACTATCCAACAAATACGGGCCTATGTATGTACTCTCTTCTAATTAAATTAGTCTTAGGATTGAACCATGCAGTAAATGCATTTTTAATGCAGAATTAAGTTAAATCATCATATTTTGGTGCAAGGCTTTTAATTGTACGCTACGGGGCTTTTATTTTGAAGGTTATATTTAACTTCCGAAAACCCCTTATGTCACCGTCACACGCTCAGCCTCCGACCCATCTGTAGAAAGGCAAGTTAACGAGTGAACTCTTGCAAATGTTTGTCTTATAATATGCTCCACCCAATATTAACGTAATGAAAATATATTTAAATCACATTGCTTACGGTTTTCCATTGAGCGAATTAGCTCCAGGACAGTTTTAGGCTGGTGAAAGGGCAGGGCAGGGCAGGTGTTTACTGCCAATCCCTGGTGTAGTAATAATAGTTGCAATGTTTACTTATTTCTCAGGTGAATTTACTTACTCTTGGTATTCGTTTGGGGTTTGCTTTTCCAACCTATGTTGTTGATTAGATGACTGATCCCAATTCCAAGACTGGAATGTGTTTCTTAATATGCAAATGATGCATTAGAGACTGAATGTGTTTTAGGCGTTATTAGAGGGGTTTTGTTTCTGCTTTAAGGTCTGGATTTGCAGTTCTGACAATGGGAGCCATCATTTCACGGTGGAAGGTGTGTATTTCACTCTTTTAGCCATTTCCCCCAATCAAACTCTTTCTATACACAATAATCACAGTAATCGTTGTGTCTTTACAGACTAAGGCTTCCACTGTGGACCTTCTGGAGTCACTGGATAAGGTATGTTCTCCACTGCTGTCCTGCCCTTTCACACCCACAGGCTTCTTTCAGCCATTGTGACCTTATCACACATCACAGAGCTGTATGTCATCATCTGAACCCTTGTACTGGCTGCATTTCCTTGCTTTACTCATTCCTGGCTCTCCTCCCGAAGCCTCCGTCTATCTGGAGAGCGTATTGACAGGACCATCTGTTCGCTGGATTGCTGCGGTTGACCTTAACTGCCCAGTAGTGGTCACTGCTTTGGTTTAGAGTAAGCTGTAGGAATACACTTTGCAATACCACAGGGCTTTTATGTTTAATTTCACCCTGAACGTTCAACTGTAACTAACAGAGCTTATGTCCGACATTCAGTAGTCACAGGTTGTGCATTAGCAGGGTCAGTGTTTCACAGATTTATTTTGTTTGTAGGATTTTCAATGGCTTGCTATAACACGGGATACTGCGACAAATCTGTTATGCGTGCCAACATATCTGCAAACATTTAAATTTTAACTTAACTTACATCAAATTGGATAAAGCCTGATATAATGAAAGGAACATTTCATTGAAACTTTAGATAAAATATAATGCGAAAAAAGGTTTGTGCGTGTCTTTTATGTTTTGTATCATATTTGAAAAGGCATTTTTAGCCAATGTAGTACTCATGGAGGAAAAAACACAATGCATATATTGTCACTCTGTGTCCCAATAATAAAATGCTTAGTTTTATTATCAAAGCTCTATTTAAAAACATATAATGCAATGCGTACAATTATAATAGATGTTCATCTTGAAATATTAATAACAAAACTAGTGCTGTCAAATGATTAATCGCGATTAATCACATCCAAAATAAAAGTTTGTTTACATAATATATGTGTGTGCTGTGTATATTTATTATGTATATATAAGTACGCACATGCATGTATATATTTAACAACAATATATTATATTTATATATAATTTAAATTATAAATATACATGTAAATATTTCTTAAATATATTCATGTATGTGTGTGTATTTATATAAACATAATATATATACACAGCACAGAGCACACACACACATATTGTGTAAACAAACTTTTATTTGGGATGTGATTTATCGCAATTAATCATTTGACAGCACTTAAAACAAAAATGATTCTCTCTCAAATCAGATTTCACAGCAAAAAGACACGTGTACATGACCTGAAGGTGGACATTTTTAGAATTATACTAAAAGGCCTTTTGAGCTCTAAACAAATATGAACTATCAATTAGGCAACAGAAGGCATGTAGAAGATTGTGTACAACAGGTTCTTCAGCAAAGTTTTGCTGATGATGATAATTAGAGAAATTAGAAATTCATATCAGATATGACACAGAAGGCTTTATAAGGTTAAAAGAGATCATGTGAGGCATTTTATGTTACCTTGCAAAGCATTTTTACATCATTTATCATAATGACATTGCTAATGAACTCATAATATTGCATTATGACTTAAATCCAGGACATAAAGGACCTTGAGGAGTTCCGTACAAAGAACCAGCGCTTGCTGAAGTTGTGGGTGGGCCGGCTTCTCTTCTACTCATCTGCTCTGTACCTGATCACATGTCTGTGTGTGTATTACCTGTACTTCCCTGAGCAGTGGAGCGCTCGCATCATCACTGCCCTGCCTCTGCTGGCCTTTCCAGCACTGTGAGTCCTAAGTATTATTGCTGGACAATTATATCATATTAAGCATGCTTATTGTATTACCATTAGTGCAGCAGATGTAATTACATACTACCTATTATTACACATATTGGTAATAATAGGTTTTATTTTTGTCTTTGTTACACTGTAATTATACATTTAAGTACTGAGTAATATTAAGTAACTACATGGGTTAGGATTAGGGTTTGGTTTAGGGTTAGTTGCGTGTAATTAGGCTTAAATTATAGTTATTACTACAGTAACTACATGTAACATACGTAACAATGACACTGTAAAATAAAGTGTTACCCACATATTTTACATATTGCATTCTATTATACCTCTTTTTAAAGGTTGATTGGTTAAAGTAAGTCAATATGTTATTGTATTGTCAACTATTTAGGTAGTTTTGTTTTCTTGCTTAATTTGACCTTTATCTTTCTTCATAGAGTGTTACTACTGCGAAAACTGCTAATCTTCCTTTTCTCCAAACGCACCGAGAGAAACAGTAAGATAATTATGTTGTTTTCATCATCTTTTCTTCATTGTCTTCGCCAAAGATTTTGATGTAATTTGATCGATTGACTGATTGGTCTTTTGAGTGAATAGCCTTAGAGATTGATTGCTTTTATGGTTTCTTCTGTTACAGATGAAACATTAGATGATTTAAAAACACAGAAACGGAAAATAGTAAGTGTGATTTCAGACACATTAGAACAGAAGCTTTCTAGGAAGCTAAGCTAACATTTCAGATGAATAAAACTGTATGTTCCATAATAAAAAATGAATTCTGTTTTTGTCAGCTTGAGGAGGTGATGGAAACGGAGACCTACAAAAATGCTAAACTCATATTGGAGAGATTCGATCCAGAATCTAAGAAGAAAGCAGTAAGTGCAGTCATGTGTAGTATAATAATGTCCCTGATGTCTATGACTTTCTTTCTTCAGATAAACTCAAACAAAGATTTTAAGGGAAATAATCAATCTCTGTGAGTCCATATATAATGCAAGTGAATGTGTGCCGCTTGGTTGACGCTTGAAAAACCACAGACAGCGATCGTGACGGTAACCCTAGTGGATCAATCAATGTCTTCTGAAAGGAAACAATAGGTGTGTGTAAGAAAAATATGTGTCTCAACATCCCTCATGAACGCTCATAACACAGTAGACCAGAAGCAATGATTTATAATGATTTCAAGTTAAAAAAATTAGTATGTTTCTTACACGCCTATCGTTTTTACCGTCATGATCGATGTATGTTTTCAAGCATCAACTGAGCGGCACCCTTTCAATGCCATCTTATGAACTCGCAGAGATTAATAATTTTCCTAAAAATCTGTGGGATGGCATGAGGGTGAGTAAATGATCAGAGAATTTTCATTTTTGAGTGACCTATCCCTTTAAAGCCTGAATAAGGTTTCAAACAGATGTAGGAAATAAGGATTTATGTTTGAAGCTAGCAGATGAGTTGTGGTAGATGAATGCTTGGTTTGTGTTTACAGGAAGCAGAAGCCACTCCAGTCAGACCGCACATGACCCCTAGACCAGGACAAGGTTTGTATTTTCTTTTGTTTTTTTTGACTGAGTTAGTGTGTTTTCTGTATGCACAATTCATATATAATCTCATTATATCCAGATTTACGGCAGCGACATGTTGCCATGGCTACTCCTGGACTTGTACCTGGTCCCATGACCCCAGGAGGCACACCCCTCCGTACTGCCCCAGGAGGACCTCCAGAGAAAGGGCTCGCCGGGTCTGTAGCCAGTCCGAGCCAGGCAGAAACACCACAACATATGATGAGAAGAAGCATGAATCCTTATTCACCAGGACCTGGATCAGGTTTAGTACACTCATGGATAAGTAAATTAATATTGGGTCCCACTTTAAATTAGGTTATATTAACTATTATTTACTTACATTTCAATGAATAATTTGATACAGTGCACTTTTTTACATTGTACTTATATTTAAAAAAATACCTGCATGTTATAACATCTGTAATTAATTTCTGTAATTACATTTATAATAACACTGCTGACCCTTCCCTTACACTTTAACCCACCCTTAAACTCATACCATCAAACCTGTCCCTAACCTCACCCGTATCCACCTTAATAGCAGAAAAAGTGTTTTGCAATACAATATGAACACAATAAATTCATGTAAGTACACATAGTAGTTAAGGCCACCTAATATATAGTGGGACCGAATATTGTAAAACAGATGTGAAATTCTGATAAAATAATATATCCTGTGACCATAAATCAACTGAATTTTATATGAAATTGGTCATATCATACATTCTTTTATTCTTGAATAAATTGACCTGTTTTATGAACATTGGTGTCTTTTATCATAGAGTATAAATGCTGCTAATTATTTTTATATTATGATAATAAATGATAAAGTACAGTACAGTTTTATCTAAATAAATTAAAACAAAACAAAAACATGTTAAATACTACAAATAAATTAAATGCATCACAAGATTATAACATTATGGTACTAAAGGAAAAATGGATATTTGTTTTGAGATATGCTATTAAATTAGAATAGTTTTTTTTTAGATTAACTTTAGGTGAGTAAATGTAAAAAGTGAATTTAGCATGCATAATTAAATTTTCAGTATTGACATATATTTTAAATATCGACTATAACCAAATATGTTTTCCAAACTGTAATATAGGCTGATAATGGATATATTGTACGTCCCTAGTTTTAGCTACAGTTTCTCTTTAATTTAGATATAAAAGAAATTACCAATTTTATGCCCGTCGTGATGTCCTTTCTAAAGCAGTAGTCTGTGCAAAATGAAAATTCTGTCTCCCTCATTTCTTTCCTGACCTAGAGATATATTGAAGAATTACTAGTTTTGATTACTATTGATTTCCTTTGAATGGACAAAACAAAAATGAGACATTTCTCAAAATATATTTTTATGTTCCATAGAAGAAAGTCATACAGGTTTGGAATGACATGAAGGTGAGGAAATTAATTTAGAATTAATTTTTAAGTGAACCATCCCTTTAAAGGATTAGTTCACTTCAGAATTAAAATTTCCTGATAATTTACTCACCCCCATGTCATCCAAGATGTTTATGTCTGTCTTCAGTTGAAAAGAAATTAAGGTTTTTGAGGAAAACATTCCAGGATTTTTCTCCATATAGTGGACTTCAGTGGGGTTCAGTGGGTTGAAGGTCCAAATTACAGTTTCAGTGCAGCTTCAAAGGGCTCTACACGATCCCAGACGAGGAACAAGGGTCTTATCTAGCGAAATTATCTGTAATTTTCTAAAAAAAAAATAAAAAATAATATATTTTTTGACCACAAATGCTCATTTTGCACTGATCTGTGATATGCCACGCATTACGTAGTCATGTTGGAAAGGTCACGCGTGACGTAGCTGCACTGAAACTGACATTTGGACCTTCAACCCTTTGAACCCCAGTGAAGTCCACTATATGGAGAAAAATCCTGGAATGTTTTCCTCAAAAACCTTAATTTCTTTTTGACTGAACTTGAACATCTTGGATGAGATGCAGGTGAGTAAATTATCAGGAAATTTTAATTCTGAAGTGAACTAATCTTTTAAGTGTTTATAAAGGCTTTCATACAGTTTAAGCCTGTATTAGAACTTCTTACTAGCGTCTTACTCAAGGATTAATGCATTCCTCAGTAAATCAATATTTCTTAAACACAGACTGAACATTATAGACTTCTCACTGCTTTGCCATAATTGATGTCATTTGCATTATTTTGAAGTCCTGCTGTGTCATTTTCCTGAATTGTGCAGTGATGAAGTTTTGATTATGTTCTTGATCATTTCAGGCATGCGTCCCCCTGGGCCACCTCTCGCTCGACCCATTCTTCCACGAGAGCGTAGCGCTGTGGACAGAGTCATTGAGTATTTGGTGGGAGATGGACCTCAGAACAGGTATCTCACCGGTATAATATACAACAGGCTTAACATTCAAGCTACTCGCAGAAACGCACTGAACACTCTACTGGCCAGTATTATATCAGTACATTTAAGAATGATTTGTCTCTTGCCTTCACCTCATTTATTTTTATACTTTCAGATATGCATTGATTTGCCAGCAGTGTTTTTCCCACAATGGTATGGCTTTGAAGGAGGAATTTGAGTATGTAGGTAAGAGCCTGTCAGAGCATATTATGAAACTGTGCAGTTTTTTGCCTGAGGATACTTAAAATGAGGGTCTGGTGTTTCCTTACCTGAGGATCCTCTTATTTTGATACTCATGTGTGATGTTTTATGTCACAGCATTCCGTTGCGCTTATTGCTACTTCACGAACCCGGCAAGAAAGACACGCCCTCAGGCACCCAGACTCCCAGAGTTCAGTTTTGAGCGCAGACTTCGCTCTGAATCTCCTGAAACACAATCTTCTGCCGCCACCGAGACACCTGAGGACAGTGATGTCCCTGAAGGTATTTCATGCTGCTGACAGCCAGTGACATCATTATGATGACCTCATAAATTCATTGTGTCATCTTGTCATGCTATTTGTCAATCAAAACTGCAACTGGAAAGCCTCCAAGGAGAGCAAATGACTTTGAAAGTCAAGACATGCAGTTTTGAAGAAATCATTTATCATTTGTATGCTAGTGTATGTATGAATGTATGTTGTATTTTATTTTATTTATGTGTTTTTAGACCGTATTGTGTCGGCCCGCTCCACTCGGGTTTCACACTCTGGCACCCCCTGGAGTAAAGTTCATAGTTTCAAGAGAATTCACTCAGGTCCCAGAACCTACGCTCAGACTCACTTTACTTACACATACTGTACACTACCATTCAAAAGTTTGGGGTCGGTGTGATTTTTCTATTGTTTTCGAAAGTGTCTTATGCTCACCAAGGGCTGCATTTATTTGATCAAAAATACAGTAAAACAGTAATATTTAGAAATATTATTACAATTTAAAAGAACTGTTTTCTTTTTAAATGTATTTTAAAATGTAATTTTAAATGTTTGTTTTTATGGTCTTTTTAAAAATAGAAACCTTTTTAAAGTTAATTTGAAATAGATGATTTGTAACATTATAAATATCTTTACTGTCACTTTTGATCAATTTAATGTGACCTTGCTGAATAAAAGTATTCATTTAACAAAAAATAAAAATCTTACTCACCCTAATCTTTTGACCAGTAGTGTATGCACTGCATGATGCTTTGGTGCTAAAGTATTCTCTGCTCTTTTCAGTTACTATGGGTAACATAATCATGATCGCAATAATTTCCTATTCCCTCTCATACACAAAATCACACAACACAATAATGACTGTCACCATTACAAGGCCAGAAGGTGTGTTTGTATCTGTATATATGAAAAATGTCTTCTAATGTGTGATTTGAATATCTGTCGTAAAGAAAATATTCTGCGTTTGACATTCAGCTTTTTTTTGCTCTATATACAAATAGAAATAGCAATCAAAAAGATGATTTTTGCTTTTATCATCTTTAGTTATTTGCAATATTAATATTAAAGGGTTAGTTCAGCTAAAAATGAAATTTCTGTCATTTATTACTCACCCTCATGTCGTTCCACACCCATAAGACCTTCGTTCATCTTCAGAACACAAATTAAGATATTTTTGATGAAATCCAAGAGCTCTCTGATTCCTCCATAGACAGCAATTTAATTACCACTGTCAAGGCCCAGAAAGGTACTAAAGACATCGTTAAATATTCAACGTGATTGCAGTGGTTCAACCTTAATGTTATGTAGCGATGAGAATACTTTTTGTGCGCAAAAACAAAACAAAAATAACAACTTTATTCAACAGTTTCTTCTCTCCCATCTCAGTCTCCTACGCAGTTTGCGCACAAAAAGTATTCTCGTCGCTTCATAAAGTTAAGATTGATCCACTGCAGTCACATCGACTGTTTTAACTACCTTTCTGGACTTTGAAGGTCTTGATTATATTGCTGTCTATGGAGGAGTCATATACCTCTCGGATTTCATCAAAAATATCCTAATTTGCGTTCTGAAGATGAATGAAGGTCTTCCGGGTTTGGAACGACATGAGGGTGAGTAATTAATGACAGAACTTTCATTTTTGGGTAAACTAACCCTTTAAATTTAGCAAGATTGTCAGATGCTTAGTTAGATACTGAATGTCTAAAAATGCTGAATACTTTTCTTTAAGAAAATCTGATCTGATCTTATTTTCAAACTGTTAAGTGCATGTTTCACCATTTTTGTTTTTGTATAATTAATAATTGGCTTTTGATAATGTGCATTGTGCTGCTTTTAAAGTATTATCATACTGAATGAACAATACCACAAATGATATTCTTATTTTGTAATGCATTAACAGGCCTAATATGCATACTTTCTTACACATCCAGTGCCATGGCTCTTAGGAGTGTAAGTCCCCAATGCCAATTATTTTGTTTCATTATTTCATTTTTACAGATGATGTGGAAAGACCTACATCTGCTGACCCTCAGGAAGCGGCCACTGAAGATCCGCCTGTCACAGACGAAACCGAGGCAGAGGTGTCAGAGCCTCGACGTACCCCGTCCCCCTCAAAGGATGTCCAACAGGAAGAAGCTGAAGCTCAGGAGGAACAGCAGAAAGAGGATGAATCAAACTAAACTACGTTTGAATGCATTTTAAACATGTTTATGATCAATGCTGTTTTGGTTTTTGGCATGTTTGGTTTTAACTTCTCTCTTCAGCATGTTCATTTAGTTCATCTTAGTAATTCTGAAGGCTGTTAGGAGTTTTTACTGCTATTATTTATATATGCACTACATCATTCACATATAGTGGGCTTAATATCATATCACATTACAATTTCTAATACTAATGGTGTATTGCGGCCCATAGTGGTGATGTCACCCTGTACAATACCTGTGCGTGGTTTGTTTATGAGGGTGACATAACAGAACAAACTGGAGTTGCAGTTGTAAACAGTGTTAACATTTAATATTGCATAGTACATAAGGACAAAAACGTGTAGCACAAAATGTTTAGCTATCAGTGTGTTTACAGAATTATTTGAAACCTGCAAAGTGAAAGCTGAACAAAAATACATTCAAAACCCAAAAGCGTTGTTCTAGGGCAGTGGTTTTTTTTGGCCAAATGCACTATTTTGATTCTTAAATATTTATTTATTTTGTTTTGAATTGTTTTAAGTGCTTGTGTTTTCTGGTCAATGGTTTGTTTATTTGCTTATTTGTGTATAATTCAACTGTTTTGTGCCTTTCTGGTTAAGAATATGTGACTTACTGCACAGTTTACAAGCAAAATCTGTCAAAATTATTGGTGTCCATACATAGGATGTTTTCTGCATTGATGTTTACGCTTTTCAAATCAAATGATGCCAGAAATGACTGGAATTTATTCATAAATAAAAAATTTGAGGATAATGATAGTTTGGAAGTTCATCAAGTATTGTTCCTCTGCATTCTGCATTATTTCATGTTCATGGTGAATTGATTATCTCTACAGCAAATACATAAAATGTTTGTTTTTTGAAACTGGAATTATCTGTTTGTTCTTGTTTGTCAGTACCTGCACATGTCTGCTGCTTTTACATACTGTACATGCCAATAAATGTTCCTTTTCAAAAGCATGATTCTTTAAACTTGATCATGAAATGAGTTGGATACTACCAAATTAATGTTTTAGAAATTAAAAAGCGCAATATGGAAAGGCTTAGTGAGACATTAAAGGGTCAGTTCACCCAAAAATGAAAATAATGTCTTTTATTACTCACCCTCATGTCATTCTACACCCGTAAGACCTTCGTTCAGCTTCGGAACACAAATTAAGATATTTTTGATTCAATCCGATGGCTCAGTGAGGCCTGCATACACAGCAATGACATTTCCTCTCTCAAGATCCATAAAGGTACTAAAAACATATTTAAATCAGTTAATGTGAGTTCAGTGGTTCTATCTTAATATTATAAAGCGACGAGAATATTTTTTGTGCCCCAAAAAAGCAAAATAACGACTTTTTAACAATATCTAGTGATGGCCGATTTCAAAACACTGCTTTGGAGCGTTATGAATCTTTTGAGTTGAATCAGTGATTCGGATGGCGTATCAAACTGCTGAAATCATGTGACTTTGGCGCTCCGAACCACTGATTTGATTCGTAAAGCTCCGAAGCTTCATGAAGCAGTGTTTTGAAATCGGCCATCACTAGATATTGTTAAAAAGTCATTCTCGTCGCTTTATAATATTAAGGTAGAACCACTGTACTCACATGAACTGATTTAAATATGTTTTTAGTACATTAATGGATCTTGAGAGAGGAAGTACCATTGCTGTGTATGCAGGCCTCGCTGAGCCATCGGATTTAATAAAAAATATCTTAATTTGTGTCCCGAAGATGAACGAAGGTCTTAGGGGTGGAGAATGACATGAGGGTGAGTAATAAATGGCATTATTTTCATTTTTGGGTGAACTAACCTGAAGTAACTCGAAAATGTAATATTTACTGTAGTTTTTTCCTATTATTTTTTTGTCCTTTGATAGGTGACAACATGAACATGCGATTTCACAGATCCTGAAAATAATAACTGGTGGATCCAAAATGGTCAATATTCATATTCATGCATTTTATTCATATTCATGTTAATCATTTATGGCTTATGATTTATCAATTTTACTTTTGATTTCATATATTTATGTACTCCTACTTTATATATTTATTCTCATCATATTTTCAAGTATTTACTCTTTATTGTACCCTTATGGTTATTCTTATTGTATATTTAAGAGCATGTATGCTTGTTATATTCAATTGTTCTTCAAGTGTTCCAGTGTGACAGGTCATGTTGACACGTTTGTGGTTAGATATTGGACGCCTGACAAGTACTGCAGAAGTGATGTTTTTCAGAATCAGTTGCTCATTTGAATCCGATCAAAATATGTCTGTTTCTATTTCTGCTGACATGTGATAATGTAAGATTTGCAAAATTCCCCAAGGGGGTCAAAACAACTCCTATATCTATTTTTGACATCTGACCAGTCTATGACATAATGGGTAAGTTCATCTGACCTTTTCTGATTAACGAAAACAAGGTTTGAGTAAATTTCCCTATTCTTATGGTATAAAATGGACTGAGTCGTTGGGCTTTTTTCTCTTTTGAGGCTTGAGGGTGAGTAAATCATGGGATAATTTTCATTTTTTGGTGAACTATCCCTTTAAGTCGAAATATAAAAATATTTGCATAAGAAAAAAAAGTGCAAACTGCTGAAATCACGTGACTTTGGCGCTCCGAACCACTGATTTGATTCGTAAAGCTCCGAAGCTTCATGACGCGGTGTTTTGAAATCGGCCATCACTAGATATTGTTAAAAAGTCATTTTTGTTTTTTGTGGCGCACAAAAAATATTCTCGTCGCTTTATAATATTAAGGTAGAACCACTGTACTCACATGAACTGATTTAAATATGTTTTTAGTAGCTTTATGGATCTTGAGAGAGGAAATACCATTGCTGTCTATGCAGGCCTCACTGAGCCATCGGATTTAATAAAAAATATCTTAATTTGTGTCCCGAAGATGAACGAAGGTCTTATTAGGGGTGGAGAATGACATGAGGGTGAGTAATAAATGGCATTATTTTCATTTTTTGGTGAACTATCCCTTTAAGTTGAAATATAAAAATATTTGCATAAGAAAAAAAAGTGCAAACTGCTGAAATCACGTGACTTTGGCGCTCCGAACCACTGATTTGATTCGTAAAGCTCCGAAGCTTCATGACGCAGTGTTTTGAAATCGGCCATCACTAGATATTGTTTTAAAAGTCATTTTTGTTTTTTGTGGCGCACAAAAAATATTCTCATCGCTTTATAATATTAAGGTAGAACCACTGTACTCACATGAACTGATTTAAATATGTTTTTAGTAGTTTTATGGATCTTGAGAGAGGAAATACATTGCTGTGTATGCAGGCCTCACTGAGCCATCGGATTTAATAGAAAATATCTTAATTTGTGTCCCGAAGATGAACGAAGGTCTTATTAGGGGTGGAGAATGACATGAGGGTGAGCAATAAATGGCATTATTTTCATTTTTGGGTGAACTAACCTGAAGTAACTCGAAAATGTAATAATTACTGTATTTTTTTACTGACTGCTTGTTCAGTCATTTCTCTTGGACATATTGTTAATGTCTGCTAGAAGAGTAAAAAAGGCAATAAATAAGAGTTTAATGTTTTCTTTGCCCTCAGTGCAGTTTTAAATAAAGCACCATTGAATGACCTTCAAACGCGTCACTCATGCATCCGGGCGCTTCATTAAATAGAGGGTCGGGCATGCGCAGTAGCTCCTCAGCGGTTCGACCTCTGCAGCCGGGTAAGTGAAGGGGAGCTAAACGGGAACCGGCGAAGCTAAATTGTCACAATCGTATACCATCATTACGCTTTAGATGTATTTTTGTAGATCCTTTGATCTATTTCATGTTCTACTGATTATACCGCCCTTGTAAAAGGAGCTATTTAGTGCCAGGTAGCTTTTTGAAAGCGCTGATATTGTATTGACCTTAAACTGTCGTCTTTTTCCATAGATACAGACGCGGGTTTATTCCTCACCACAGTCAGCGAGCTCAATCAAACATGTACGCCTGTGCGAAGTTCGTGTCCACACCCGCACTGGTGAGTATTTATGATGTTTTTTTTGTAGCTGCGATACAGTGGATATGGTCTGCAAGAGGCCTGGTGCACTTAACTCCATTTTACATGCGTGTATATGCATGTAAATCAAAAATTGCTGCTGCAAAATTAGTGTCTATGCATGCCATTATGGTTAATATGTCAATGGGCTGCTGATACTTGTTGTGTTGCTAATGCTATCATCTGAACTGGGATTCCAGCGAAGTCAAGGTCATTATAACAATCTGACAGCAAACCATAATGTTTCATGGGAGGCTGAAATGTGAAACTCTTTTAAATGTATTACATTAGAGCTAAAGTGTAAAAATGGTAGTGATGGTTCATTTAATCAAGGCTCTAATGTTCCTTTTGCATTGGACTTGCCACTAACCTTTTATTCTTTTAAATATAGATGTCCAAATTACTTTGACCAGTCAAATCCCAAATGTCATGTATAATTTCTAACTGTACTTGCACATTAAATGTGTTTTTCTCAACATGGCACTTCCCACTTCATTCAAATGCTGAAGCAACAGTTGGGCCTTGTGCGTGTCCGTCTGAAGTACAGCACTCCTAATGAGTGTAATCTTGGGTGCTAATGGCATTTTTGATCTGTGTCTCAGGTCCGCTCTGGCTCAAGGGCGCTGTACAGACCACTCTCTGCCTCTGTGCTCTCCAGGCCAGATGTCAGCTCTGCAGAGGTGAGTGGTTTATGTATTTGCAGATGTTTAACACACTTACTTGCTGTTGTAAATAGACATTCAAATGTCCTGTCAGCAGTTAATTTGCAACAAGCAAGAATGAAGCATGCATTTTCTGTAAAGCTGTTTTGAAACTATGTATTGAGAGAAGTGCTGTAAAGACTTTTTTCTTATGCAAATATTTTTATATTTCAACTTAAAGGGATAGCTCACCCAAAAATGAAATTATCCTATGATTTACTCACCCTCAAGCCATTCTAGATGTATATGACTATCTTCTTTCAGACGAACACAATCAGAGATGCATTTAAAAATATCGTTTTGAAGCCAAAAATAATGCATCCATCCATAAAAAAAATATATATATATAATCCATACGACTCCAGTGGGTTAATAAAGGCCTTCTGTAGTGAAGCGATGCTCTTTTGTAAGACAAATATCCATATTTAAAACTTCATAAATTCAAATAACTATCTTCCGGTGGACGGCCGTATGCAGAATGCGCATGTCGATTTGCGGCGGAGGAGTATCCTTTGACCTGACGCACAAGGTAATGACGAATGCGCAAGTCGATTTGCGGCAAATAAGTAATCCATACGCCATGTATGATGCAGGATTTTGGAGAATTGTAAGCTTAGACGCTTCTCGTGGTTCAAACAAATAGGTCTGTGCAACAAACTCAAGCTCCTTTTCTTTTATATTGAAATCCTCCTGTATTTCTCTTTAAAAATTATCGTTTTAGACTTTTAATCCGTGAGCGGTGATTTGTTTTGCTCTATCCTCTGCGCCTCCGCGTTCGTCATTACATTGTGCGTCAGGTCAAAGGATACTCTTCCGCCACAAATCGACTGGTGTATTCTGTGTACAGTCATTCACCGGAAGCTAGTTATTTGAATTTTTGTAAAGTTTTAAATATGGTTATTTTTCTTACAAAAACGCATTGCTTTGCTTCCGAAGGCCTTTATTAACCCACTGGAGTCGTATGGATTACTTTTCTGGATGCATTATTTTTTACTTCAAAACGCGGCCCCCCATTCACGACCATTATAAACCTTGGAGGACGAGGGATATTTTTAAATATATCTCTGATTGTGTTTGTCTGAAAGAAGATAGTCATATACACATAGGATGGCTTGAGGGTGAGTAAATCATGGGATAATTTTTCATTTTTGGGTGAACTATCCCTTTAAAATTCATTCCTTCATTATATGTACTTGTTTGCATTATAAACTTGTTATAGTGTCGTTTTAATCCATTTACAAGGCGATTTCTTTTTCTGTCTATTGATGGTAGGTGCATTTTATTCACTTTGATTATTGTGTCCTCTTTTAAAGGCCAGCCCTGCCTTCCTGCCACAGACTGCCATTTCCCAGGTTGCAGTGCGGGGTTTTCAGACAAGCGCCGTAAGCCGTGACATCGACACAGCCGCCAAGTTCATTGGTGCTGGTGCCGCCACTGTGGGAGTGGCAGGTTCAGGAGCTGGAATCGGAACAGTGTTCGGCAGTCTCATCATTGGATATGCCAGGTAGACCATCACAAACTACTAAAATGACCCCTAAATTGTCACCACCTTTTTGTCATCAGCTGCTGTATTTGAAACCGAATGGCTGCTTCTGGATATGGCAGTATTTTTAAGGATGATTTTCCAAATGGTAGTCCAGCGTAAACCATAGCTGTCCTTAATTTGTTTATACATTTTATAAATCAATTTTCAGTTACATTTATAAATGTAAACTAAAGCTTGTGTATATTGCCGCAATGCAAGTGTAGTATTGTGTAAAATACTGAGTTTATCTAGTTTAACTTGAGCAAACTCATCCTGACCTATGTCATGTATCACACTGTTGGTAGCCAATGTCTTTTGTCCCATGACGTAAAGCCAACTTCATTACAGAGATCTTGTGACGTGACCCCTAACCTCTCCTTCTCTCCTGCAGGAACCCATCTCTGAAGCAGCAGTTGTTCTCATATGCTATCTTGGGATTTGCCCTGTCCGAGGCTATGGGTCTCTTCTGTTTGATGGTGGCTTTCCTCATCCTGTTTGCCATGTAAATACTGCTCCGTCCACCTCTTCCCACAGCTGTGACGACACAGTGTTTTACACTGGCTACCAAAAGAGTTCTGTGTTGGTGTCATTAAAATTGTACATTTTCCAAGTTTTGTTGAAGGCTGATAAGATAAAACATGTATTGTAAAAATGTATCCAAATACAGAATAAATACATGTATTTCACTATTTAAAATTTTGGAATGCTGTTTTTGTGTTGGAATCCGGTGTCAATGAAGACGCTTGTCCTTTTGAAGATTTCAGGCTATTTGGGGAGTGTTTTGAAGGGTTACTTTTGTTTATTTCTATAGTTCATATAAGTCAACCATTTATGGTGCCATAATTTGACACAGTGTGGTCTGTTACAGAATGGCTCAGATCTTGCGTATTATCAGTGTTGGGGGTAATGCATTACAAGTAACTTGAGTTATGTAATCAGATTACTTTTTCAAATAAGTAATGCCAGTTACTTTTTCACATTATTGATTGACAGCTCTCCAGTCCCTATGTTGAGAAAAATAAAGTGCAGAGGCATTGTGCGCTGTGTGAAGACACTAAATGTGAACATGCACTTACTCATCTCGCTTGCACAAAAGCATTCAGTATTCCTCAGAATGAATGAAAACAGTGAAATGCAATCTCAGAATTTTACATAAACATGTAATTAAATATATATAATTACACAAATATACTTTGTATTTAATTTCACTTAATTAACAAATGTCTTTGACAATGAACCAATTCAACCAAACTAAGCAAAAATTACTTTGAACTTTATTCTCCTGTATCCTATTCTTTAATCCAGAATGGCAGCACAGCTGAAAGGTTTGAAAGGTCTACTGTACGGGTGTAAATTTTAATTTCCTTCAGCCTAAAGCTTATTAATTACTCTTTTGGTGTGAAAGGGCCTTAACATTTGCCAAAAATATAATTTTTTTTTATTTTTATTTAAAAAAAACAAGCAAGCCCAGCCCAGGTGAGAAAAAGGAACGCAAAAGTAATGTAACACATTACTTTTCATAAAAAGTAACTAACGCAATTAGTTACTTTTTTAGGGAGTAATGCAATATTGTAATGCATTCATTTTAAAAGTAACTTTCCCCAACACTGCATATTACTTGGTTTACCAGGAATCTAAATGATCATCCTTAAACTTAATTTTTTTTTTTTTTTTTGTCTCTTGTAGGATATAAATGCACTTGTATCTATATAGAAAAATGATTGTGCGACAATTAGGTGTCTGAATATAAAGAATTAAACGTACATAAAATCTACAAAAACGTCAGTAAATTTTGCTTCACATATTCTACAATAATTGAGCATTTAAATTGTTGCAACTGCAAGGGGGCGACAGGGGACGAATTTTAGACCTGTTTTTATTATTACGGTGACAACCAATAGGTTTAGATTAACTGAAATGGTTGCATTTAAGACATATGATAGTTCTGTGCAACTGCAACCGTAAAAGCATGCGCTTTAAGCTTAAACCAAGCGCGCACGTGCAGCAATGTTTGTCTCGCGCTGACTCAGACAGCTGCCAGCTCGCGCCACATGCGTGTTTAATATTGCAAATCACTCACACACTGTTCCAGCTCGTCAGGACGCATAGACAACTGTAGCTGTGCTCTTATAGATCTTTTGGTCGTTCAGACTACACGGACTTCTCACACATAACAAGGAGATGAATAACTTTATACTGATTTTGCAGTTTTTGCCTTTTCTGTTTGGTGAGTAACCACTTTGTTTTCTATTAGAATCTTATAAGGGGAAACTGCCTTGTTAAATAGACAACAAAGTAATTAAATTGGTCATAAGTTATAATACACTGTTAACGGCTTTAGTTTAACAGCTATCTATGTTATTATGGAGAAGAACAGTGTACTTACCTCGAAATGTAACCTCTGTGACAAGTACAGAAAGCGAATAATCGTACTTTTCCACCCAAGCTTTTGTTGGACACCGATACAGGTTCATTTCCAAGGCGATACGTTGTTGTTTTCAAATGTTTTAGTGTTTAAACACTTTTAAATGTTTTCTATGCTTCTGTGTATGGTATGCATACTATGCGTCCTGTTTGATTGACAGGTGCAAGTGCGCGGCCTGCCGGCGTCATTCAAGTGGTTTGTGGATTATATGAGATCAGTGTGTCAGCGGTCAATTTTGTGCTGTTTGCTAATAAATATTAGCACATCGTGTCTCTCTATACATTTTCTGTTTCTTTTATGCCTAATCTCTTAGCTGAGGCTGAAGACAAGCTCGTCGAAATGATTCTGTGGCCTAAACTTAAACCTGAAAAGATCCTTGTTTGATGTTTGTATGTAAAATACTGTACATGTGGACCCAAACGCTCATTCAGTCCACTTCTAATATTAATATTTGTGGAACCATGGAAAACAATCAAACATTGCAACAAAAAAATAAAAATTGAAAATTATTTACTTTATTATTCCCCCCAAAAATGTCTCAGATATGTATAAGAAACAAAATATAATACTTTTAACAAACCAATGAAACCCAGTTGTTTGAATAAATTGATTATTTACCTGCAGAATTTCTGCATTACTTCCGTTCTGCTTATAAAAGAATAGTCACATTACTCAGACATCAGTTTGTGTGTCCTTGAGTGTGTGTGTGTCATGTGCAGTTGCTTGACTCCATCAACTTTAATCCTGTGTGTTGTTTAGGATGGAAGTGTGTGTTTGTGTGTGAGTAAGAAGAGTAGGGTGATATCTTATTCTCGCAGAGCATCGAAGTAGTGTGTGTGCTTGTGTTGCAGGACCAGCACTTTGCTCAGAAGATGAGGCAAGATTAGTAAAGACTCTGTTTACCGGATATAACAAAGTTGTTCGTCCTGTCAGCCATTTTAAAGATCCAGTAGTGGTTACTGTGGGACTACAACTCATTCAGCTTATCAGCGTGGTAAATAATATTTCTGTTCATTTTTATTTCTTCATTTATTTTTTATTAGTATGATAAAAAAGTTTACTTTGCAAAACCATAAACGTTTTCTTTTCTCTTACCCTCTATTATCTACCCTTTCTTATTTTCAGGATGAAGTTAATCAGATTGTCAGCAGTAATGTACGGCTAAAGCAGGTGTGGGTTTGAGCTGCTGTTTCAGTTCTTGTGTGCTGCTATCAAAGTAGATATCAAGATGTTTACTTTGAAAAATTGAGCTGTATGAACAAAAAATTAGATTTAAAGAGATAGTTCACCTAAAAATGACATTTCTGTCATTAATTACTCACCCTCATGTCCTTCCACACCCGTAAGACCTTCGTTCATCTTTGGAACAGAAAAATAAGATATTAAAATAAGCTTGTGCGTCAACATCACACGCATGCGTCGTGCTGCTCACGTGAACGGCATCGGCCAATACTGAGCTGGCGTTCGGGCGTAAACACTGAAGCACTGCATTGTGTTCACTACGTCAACTGTGTAGGACATGGGAGAGAAGAAATTGTTGAATAAAGTTATTTTTGTTTTGTTTTTGCGGACAAAAAGTATTCTCGTCACTTCATAACATTTAGGTTGAACCACTATAGTCTCATGTCTCACCATTTTAACGATGTCTTTACAACCTTTCTGGGCCTTGACAGTGGTAGTTAATTTGCTGTCTATGGAGGAGTCAGAAAGCTCTCGGATTTCATCAAAAATATCTTAATTTGTGTTCTGAAGATGAACGAAGGTCTTACGGGTTTGGAGTGACATGAGGGTGAGTAATTAATGACAGAAATTTCATTTTTGGGTAAACTAACCCTTTAAGCAATGTTAATAACACAACATTCTGTACTATAACATTTAATGTGTCAAATACTTGGATCACTTGAAACCAGTCAAGAAATGTTCAGGTCACATTTCAACTTCAAATTATAAGAAAAATAAATTAATTAATGTGCCCTCATAATCTTTAAAGGGTTAGTTCACCCCAAAATGAAATTTCTGTCATTAATTACTCACCCTCATGTCGTTCCAAACCCGTAAGACCTTCGTTCATCTTCAGAAAACAAATTAAGATATTTTTTATGAAATCTGAGAGGTATATGACTCTCTTCTCTTCTGTGTCATTCTCATACGTTGTTTACGTACAGCGCTTCCAGGTTCTACGTCAGAACGCTGACTCATTATCGGCCGGCTCTTGCGTCAGCATCACCGCATGCGTTGTGCTGCTCACATGATCAGCTTTGGCCAATAATGAGCCAGCATTGGAACGTAAACACAGAAGCCACAGAAGACGAGTCATAAATCTCTCGCATTTCATCAAAAATATCTTAATTTGTGTTCCGAAGATGAACGAAGGTCTTACGGGTTTGGAACGACATGAGGGTGAGTAATTAAAGGGTTAGTTCACCCAAAAATGAAAATAATGTCATTTATTACTCACCCTCATGCCGTTCCACACCCGTAAGACCTTCGTTCATCTTCAGAACACAAATTTAGATATTTTTGTTGAAATCTGATGGCTCAGTGAGGCCTGCATAGCCAGCAATGACATTTCCTCTCTCAAGATCCATAAATGTACTAAAAACATATTCAAATCAATTCATGTGAGTAAAGTGGTTCAATATTAATATTATAAAGCGACAAGAATATTTTTTGTGCACCAAAAAAAACAAAATAACGCTTTATATAGTGATGGCCGATTTCAAAACACTGCATCATTAAACTTCGGAGTGTTATGAATCTTTTGTGTCGAATCAGCGGTTCGGAGCGCCAAAGTCACGTGATTTCAGCAGTTTGGTGGTTTGACGTGATCCAAATCATGATTCGACACAGAAGATTCTAACGCTCTGAAGCTTCCTGGAGCAGTGTTTTGAAATCGGCCATCACTATATAAGTCGTTTTTTTTGTTTTTTTTGGCGAACCAAAAATATTCTCGTTGCTTTATAATATTAATATTGAACCACTGTACTCACATGAACTGATTTAAATATGTTTTTAGTACATTAATGGATCTTGTGAGAGGAAATGTCATTGCTGGCTATGCAGGCCTCACTGAGCCATCGGATTTCAACAACAATATCTTAATTTGTTTTCCGAAGATGAAGGAAGGTCTTACGGGTGTGGAATGGCATGAGGGTGAGTAATAAATAACATTATTTCATTTTTGGGTGAACTAACCCTTTAATGACTAAATTCAGCATGAAACTGACGTCTTTTTTCCCCTTTTGTGAAGTGTATCCAAGTGAAACGGCTCCTCGAACAAGAAAAAGTACAGGACAGGACTTGATTTTGTCCAGTGGGAATTGATTGGATGGTTGTGGTTTGCTATTGCTGTGATCTCATGTGAGTGGCAGGTTGTCCTGTCCTCGCGCCAGTAAACAGGTCATCAGAAGAGATGTCACTGCAAGTGGGAGGGGAAGTTAATTTGATTATTATGAGGGCTCATGAAATTAAAAAGATTGTGATGTGCATGGATAAATCATTTACAATAAATACTGCAGTATTTCATATAAAAGAGAACTGTCATGTTTGATTTCATGTTAAAAAAATCACTCACATGCGATCACAGCAATAGCAAACCACATCTATTCAATCAATTCTCAATGGATAAAATCAGATCCTACATTTTTTTTTTTCTCATCTGAGAAGCCGTTTCACTTGAATACACGTCACAATAGGGAAGAAAAAATGAATCCAACTTCTGCTTCTTGCTGACTTTTAAATGACTGTACCCACGTGGAGACAATACAGGAGTCAATACACATATATCAATCTTTTTCTCATGTTCAGCAATGGAAGGATGTGAATCTGCTGTGGAATCCTGATGACTATGGTGGCATCAGGAAAATCAGAATTCCCTCCACCGACATCTGGAAACCTGATTTAGTGCTTTATAACAAGTATGAGTCACTTTGTCCAGTTGGCTTTCACTCATTCCCTGTATTTATCTGAGTGGCACCTGTAGTATGTTAGTGTGAGTCTATCAGGTCAAATAAATGCATTGAAATGTGCATACACCTGGTCTGATATATTTCTTTATTTGTGTATGTGCAGTGCTGATGGAGACTTTGCCATCGTCCATGAGACAAAGGTCTTGTTGGAGCACACGGGTATGATAACATGGACTCCCCCAGCAATCTTTAAGAGCTACTGTGAGATCGTGGTCCTTCACTTCCCCTTCGACCTGCAGAACTGCAGCATGAAACTTGGAACCTGGACCTATGATGGCAACCTTGTCATCATCAACCCAGTAACTATAACAACACACACATGATCACCACTCATGACCATCAGGATGTAGTATCCATCTTATTTTAACGCAAGAACAGGTACGGCCATTTGTAACTTAAATGTGGAAGGCTTCTGGTGTCAGTCACTTCCAGTTGTTTTACAACTGATACTGCAAAGCTTGATATTGCAAACTGGTATTTGTTTTAATATTATTTAAATGTATTATCATAATCATAAACACACTGGCTTGTACTTGTAAGTCCAGTTTTTTACTGCTCTTTGTTATTCTTCTAGTTATTTGCCTATATTGGCTAATGAATAGGAAGTCTCGCACATGGAAATTAGCTTACTTACGCACTGCAAAATAAATTGTCTGTTTATTGTATGAACCAGGTTATTAATCCATCGTTTTGTGTATGTGTAGGACAATGACAGACCAGACCTCAGTAATTTCATGGAGAGCGGGGAGTGGGTGATGAAGGATTACAGGAACTGGAAACACTGGGTGTATTACGCTTGCTGTCCAGATACGCCCTACCTCGACATCACTTATCACTTCCTCCTGCTCCGCCTCCCACTCTACTTCATCGTAAACGTCATCATCCCCTGCATGCTGTTCTCCTTCCTCACTGGGCTTGTGTTCTACCTGCCCACAGACTCTGGTAACCCACTGTGTGTGTGTTTGTGTGTGTGTACATGTGTGTGGTATGACCAAAATCTTATATCATGGTGTATTTTAGTTTTATTACATCATGGTAACTTGAATTATTCTTGCTGAAAACTTGCTGGAAATATATTTAAATATATAAATAACCATGGGGTAATGCCTTTTTTTGAATCCAATGAATTAAAAAGGCCATATTATGCCTTTTACAAAGGCTTGATTTTGTTTTTGGGGTCTACTAGAATAGGTTTTCATAGCTGAATGTTCAAAACACATTATTTTTTCACATATTTTACATTAATGCAGCACCTCTTTTCCCAGTCTGTCAGTAACACTCTGGGGTGCGTTTCCCGTACAAAAAAAAATCAACTAGCTAGTCACGTTGTTTCCCGAAACTGTACTGTCGCAAACCGGATGTTAAGCCACGCTGGTGAATGATGTCACGCAGGTGGTGGAGTAATTACTTCTTTAAATGAATCCGTTTGAGAATAATGCTTACTGATATAGAGAATAACTCCCTTTTGAGTGACTTTGTGCTTTGCAGACCTTTTTCATGCTAAAACAGCGATTTTACACACTAAAGAAAGTTGAAAATGTAAAAAACATGACAGGTCCTTGATAAATATATTACTAATGACAGGTACTTAGATCTTGATGGACGTTTTGATCTTTACTAGTTTCTGTCTTGTGTTGTGTGTAGGTGAGAAGATGACCCTGAGCATCTCTGTCCTGCTCTCTCTGACTGTGTTCCTGCTGGTGATTGTCGAGTTGATCCCCTCCACCTCCAGTGCTGTTCCACTCATCGGCAAATACATGCTCTTCACCATGATCTTTGTCATTGCTTCTATCATCATCACTGTGATTGTCATCAACACACACCACCGCTCCCCCAGCACACACACCATGCCTGCCTGGGTCCGCAAGGTACGTATGGAAAAGAGCAGCTTTGTTACCCCTTGGAGAAATGTCATAGAAATTTTACATGAGAGTTTATAGCTAATTATCTTCAGAAGGTGGTAACAGGGGTGTCACTAGACCCTTTTTACAAGAAAAAAATTAAATAGTGCGCACGACTTACTAATTCGTTCCCTCGATTTACTAAATCGTGCGCACGTTTTAGTAAATCGAGGGAACGAAATAGTAAATCATGCGCACGTTTTAGTAAATTAAGGGAACGAATTAGTAAGTCGTGTGCATGATTTAGCCTACTATTTTTTTCCTGCATGTCATGTCCGGGGCTCCGCACAAAAAAGTATTTAATAAATTATGAAAACATTTTTTCTATTTATCAGCTAATAACTCAGCAATACTTGGGTGTTAATCAAATTGGCTACATTCATTGTAAAGATCAGACTCTAAGCTTTCAAATTACACCTATTTGTGTTGATCAAGGCAGTAGTTTTTAAAATTACTTAAAAAGTTTTTATAATTATTAATTTTTTTGTAGCTAGGTGGTGCCCGCGGGCGGTTTAGAGGGACTACTCAGCAGTCGGTTAGTTCGCCCAAAAATGAAAATTATCCCATGATTTACTCACCCTCAACCATCCTAGATGTATATGACTATCTTTTCCAAGGTTTATAATGGTTGTGAATGGAAACCCAAATTTTCAAAAAATGCATTCATCCATAAAAAAAATGAATCCATACAACTCCAGTGGGTTAATAAAGGCCTTCTGAAGGGAAGCAATGCGTTTTTGTAAGAAAAATATCCATATTTAAAACTTCATAAATTCAAATAACTAGCTTCCGGCGGACGACCGTATGCAGAATGCACAAGTTGACTTGCACCAAATGAGTAACCCACATTAAAAAATGTTTTAAATTATGCCTATTTTGTGTTATTCTTGTCAGTGGTTGCTCAGTAATTTGATAATGAATGTTTTCACGGGGCTGGTGCATCGTTGGCGGTACACTTTGGGCTTAAAGGGTTAAAGGGTTAGTTCACACAAAAATTAAAATAATGTCATTTATTACTCACCGTAATGTCGTTCTACACCCGTAAGACCTTCGTTCATCTTCGGAAAAACAAATTAAGGTATTTTTGTTTAAATCTGATGGCTCAGTGAGGCCTGCATAGCCAGCAATGACATTTCCTCTCTCAAGATCCATTAATGTACTAAAAACATATTTAAATCAGTTCATGTGAGTACAGTGGTTCAATATTAATATTATAAAGCAACTAGAATATTTTTGGCGTGCCAAAAAAACAAAAACAAAACACTGCTTCATGAAGCTTCGGAGTGTTATGAATCTTTGGAGCGTTATGAACTAACCCTTTAATAAAGGTACTTTTTTTTTTGCAAGTTACATTCAAAATTCAGATGGCTCCAAAAGTGTAAAGTGAGCATGGGTTTTGGGGTGGGACCGCCTGTTCTCAACAATGGTTGAGAATCATTATTTTTGCAGTCTCGTTTGGTGCTGCTAGTGAAATACGATTTTATTTTTTGGTATTTGTATTTTTTGCCTACTTTGAGCTATTGATAAACCTGTTGATATTCTGATCAGGATGCATGGTGGCTTTAACTCTGCTCTGCCTTACAGATCTTCATAGACACCATTCCAAACCTGATGTTTTTCTCCACCATGAAGCGACCATCCCAGGAACGACAGGAAAAGCGTCTCTTTCCTGCCGATTTTGACATCTCTGACATTTCAGGGAAACCCATGCCAGCCTCTGTCACTTACCACTCTCCCATAACCAAAAATCCTGATGTACGCAGTGCCATCGAGGGTGTTAAATACATCGCAGACACCATGAAAAGCGACGAGGAGTCCAACAATGTGAGAACATTTATCTCCATCATTTTTCTATCATGCTTTCTTTCTCCTTAATCTGACCTTCTAGCTTTCACAACTTTTGTTCTTCCTGCAACTCTTTGAACAGGAGTTGTGAAGTACTTTCCTCTTCTTCCTTCATCTGACTACTTGTGTCTTTCCCTCTGTCTGTTCATGTAGGCCGCAGAGGAATGGAAGTTTGTCGCTATGGTCCTGGATCACATTCTTCTATGCGTGTTCATGGCGGTGTGTATTATTGGCACTTTAGGGGTGTTTGCCGGACGCCTGATCGAGCTCAGCATGCTGTGAGACCCAACTGAAGGCCCAACTGAAGCCAGGGACTGGAGTGCCTCGACTCTCTGCCGAGTTGTTGCAAAGAGTCTACTTGGAACAGTGTTCTTAGACAACAACTGGAAAATAAAACACACACCACTCGTTTCTCTTCATTCAAAGTATATCTGTTATTACAGTTGCTCCTTCCCTCAGAGTGTCAGTACACTGTATCTTGACAGAATTATGCACAGAAGCAGAGAAACATGAGAACATTATATTTCATTCTGTGTATTTTATATATTAGATTTGTTTCCAATGTTTTTTATTTTTCTTGGTTTGTGTTTTCTGTGGTAACCAATGTACTTGAATGGCTTGATATTTAAACAGAGAAAAGAACGAATAAACTGTTTTTGAGTGTACAGTGCTCAGCGTAAATGAGTACACCTCCTTTGAAAAGTAACATTTTAAACAATATCTCAATGAACACAAAAACAATTTCCAAAATGCTGACAAGACTAAGTTTGATATAACATCTGTTTAACTTATAACATGAGACTAAGGTTAATAATATAACTTAGTTTACACATTTTTCAGTTTTACTCAAATTAGGGTGATGCAAAAATGAGTACACACCACAACAAAAATTTCTACATCTAGTACTTCGAATGGCCTCCATGATTTTTAATGTCAGCAACAAGTCTTCTAGGCGTGGAATGAACAAGTTGCCGACATTTTGCAACATCTATCTTTTTCCATTCTTCAAGAATGACCTCTTTTAGAGACTGGATGCTGGATGGAGAGTAATGCTCAACTTCAGAATTCCCCATACGTGTTTGATTGGGTTCAGATCAGGAGCCACTGAATCACTTTCAGACTGTTCTTCCTCAGAAATCCAACAGTGACCTTAGATGTGCATTTAGGATCATTGTCATGTTGGAAAAGTGCACGACGACCAAGGGCACGGAGTGATGGTAGCATCTTCTCTTTCAGTATAGAGCAGTACATCCATGAAATCATGATGCCATCAGTGAAATGCAGCTCCCGACACCAGCAGCACTCATGCAGCCCCACATAAGGACACTGACACCACCATGTTTCACTGTAGGCACCGTGCATTTCTCTTTGTATTCCTCACCTTTGCGACGCCAAACAGTTTTGAAGCCGTCAGTTCCAAAAACATTTATCTTGGTCTCATCACTCCAGAGTATAGAGTCCCAGTAGTCTTCATCTTTGTCAGCATGGGCCCTGGCAACTCTAGGCGGGATTTTTTGTGCCTGGGCTTTAGGAGAGGCTTCTTTCGTGAACGGCACCCATGCATGCCATTCCTCTGCAGTGTACGCCGTATTGTGTCATGGGAAATAGTCACCCCAGTTTGGCTTTCTACTTCTTTAGATAACTGCAGTGAACTTGCATGCCGATTTTCTTCAACCCTTCTCATCAGAAAACGCTCCTGTCGAGGTGTTAACTGAGATGGTTGCAGTGCCATCTTTTTTAAATTTTTGTACCACTTTTGCTACAGTATTCTGACTGCAAAGTAAAGCTTTGCTGATCTTCTTGTAGCCTTCACCTTTCTGGTGTAAAGAAATTATTTCTTTCTCAGGTCTTGTGACATTTCTCTTCCATGTGGTGCCATTGCTGACAGCATGAAATGGGAAGGGGGTTTTAACACCCTTTTATAGTCAACTGTCTGCTGGACACCTGTGTAATGAATAATTAGACTCACCTGTGGTTGAATTCTTGTTAAATTAGACATTTGTATTCTAAAATTTAGCTTTGCTCCAGAGACTTTCAGTGGGGTGTACTCATTTTTGCATCACCCTAATTTGAGTAAAACTGAAAAATGTGTAATCTAAGTTATATTATTAACCTTAGTCTCATGTTATAAGTTAAACAGATGTTATATCAAACTTAGTCTTGTCAACATTTTGGAAATTGTTTTTATGTTCATTGAGATATTGTTTAAAATGTTACTTTTCAAAGGGGGTGTACTCATTTACGCTGAGCACTGTATATAACCACATTAACAAAAAAACAAAACCTAAATAGCAAAAAAAAAAAAAAGTTGACGTCTTTATTTGGTTTGATTATTATACGTATTTAATGATTAATTTTAAGTTTCTTTTTAGTTTGAAAATGTTTTTTGATTGAAAAATTTAACATTTATCTTTAAATGCATCATAAACTACTCTTAATCAACTCATAAAAACCAAAAACCTTTTTTAAAAAAGAAGTAAATTTTGAGTTTATCTGAATTTAAATCTGTTATTGTTCCACACACTGACAGAAAGCTCAGCTTTTCTGTCACACTGTCTAGTGTCTACAGAGTTTGACAGATGTTTGCGCTCAGCTCGAGGCAGTCGCACACATCTGGAAACGTTGCATCACAGACGAATGTCCCGGATAGAGGGAACGAAGAGTCCGTTGTGTTGGTGGAGGAAGAAAAACTGGGTAAAGAAACGAATTAGAAGATATCACGTCTTATTCAAAACATTGAGCTGTACTTCCCTCATTTAAAGAGATGTGATACTGCCGAGAAGTACTGAATCGTTGCATGCAACATAAAAGAAATAAGCTTTGAATGTTATTCCAGTGAATGTGATGGGGTTGTAGGCAGCAGCACGCGCTGGGCGGAAACAGTGGGGAGAAGTTGTGTGTGTTTTCAGCCATGAAGGAGTGGCCCAAAACTTGAGTTCCTCTGTGTTTGTGTAGATGCTTCATGATGATGATCGGTGCTGTGTTTGGTTGGTAAGCGGAGGACGCGGAGAAAAAGACGCAAACCACCGGTGAGTGTTTACGCAGCCTGTTGCTTTCTATAAACGCGCGATAAAAGGGTCTAATTTGTGATCTGATCTCCCCGTGATTTGTTTATTACCGCAAATGTTTAAGTATTATGTGAGTTTTTAATCAAGTGTTCAGTTTAAACCAACTTCTTTATCCACAAAAGCACAAACGGTGCCAACTTTCAGAGGAAGCAAAGTCTCCCCCACATCCTGGGTTGCCAGTTTGAGCGTGTATATGTGGCAGGGAAAATAAGCTACATTTCTCTGTAGTTTAGAGACACAATAAATCGGAAGTGTTTTGTCTTTCAAACAAATTCCACCAATTATTATGAAGGACCGTTGTCATTACTTCAAATCTGGTTGTTGCTGCAGGAGCAGGCGATTTCTGATTAGTGAACGACTTGTTCTTTTGAGTCGGATCTTTTCAGTGAATCGGTTCAAAGCGATTTGTTCACGAACACATGCTCGGCTCGATTCCTAAGAACCGATAAATGAGATGATAATAAGAGCTTTATTTGTAGTGAGCTGTGGATTTCACTGCTATGGTGATGAGTTGTTTTAATTGTGGAATATCAGGGGAAAATCTGGAAACATACATGAAAGTTTTATCAAAACACATACGAGTTAATTTTTGTTTTGTTTTATGAAAACGTGGAGAAACGTTTTCAGCCAAAATATGTAAATTAGTTTTAGTATTTTGTAATGTAAATCAAATTTTATAAAGGTAAATAAATGACTTTTGTGAGCTGAATCATGGGTGCAACAACCACCCTTATTAATCGAAATTAAAAATGAATGTAGAAAATAAATGTAAGTGTGTTTAGGATGTCAGAAACCACACAATGACGCATTTACAGTATAAAATAAAACAATCGCTGAATCTGTTTTTGTAACCGGTTCTTTGAAATGAACTGTTCAAAAGAATCGATTCGTGGAAATGAGTCGGGACTTCTGTGAGCATGTGGTTCTAATTGAAAGGCCATGGGGTCTCCACGGTGAGATACAATGCGAGTCATATGCTTTTCCCCTTCCTTTTTTTCTTTCAGTTTTCTTTAATCCCTTTCTTCTTGTGAATTAAAGACCACATTATTTTGCGCTGTCAATGTCCGAAGTTATTTCAAACACAGTATCGTTGTTTTGCTCTGTTCATTCCTTTTAAAAAGGTTACCTCAAAGCTCTTTGTTTGTGTGTTAGTTGGCTTGGGTTTGTGTGTTTACTGATGTAGTATTGTCTTGTAAAACAAACCAGGGATGTTAATGTCAGTTTAACTGACAAAATACTACCATGAAAACGCTTTGGTCATTGAAAAGCTGAGAAATGTAGCTTTCAAGTGAGATTTCTTTCTTGCATTAAAGACTTTTATTAGACTATGACTGCTGATGTCAATGTCAAGCCGTCCTCTTGATTTCTTTCATGTGGTTTTCAGCAAGTGTGAAATGTGACACTATTAAGCAACTGTTGTTTTAAAATCACAGTGAGCTGCTGTTGAGGCTGTGAATTTAGGCGTGCAGTTTTTAATGTGAACTTAAGTAGGAACAAGTAATTTTAGGCTGCATAAGTCACATATAGAGTTCTTTCTCTGCATTAACTTCCTCTCTTTGACTGTCATAACTTCTACTTCTCTCTTGTCTGGTGTTCTATTTGACCAGCCATTCAAAGAGAGTCAGAAATCATGTGACGGGATCTGAGATCATCCATTAGCTGCAGGCTTGCATGTAGCCAGAGGTGTCAACATTATGCTGAGTTTCGGAAAGGAAGTGGACAATAAAGACTGCCTATAAAATGATGGAAAGACAGAATAAGAGACAGTGGGCACATTATTTGCTGGAACATGCTCACATTATGCTAGCTGAGCATTCGTAAGCTGCTTTTTTGCTTCTGATGTGGTATTATAAGCAAGCATTGCAAAGCGCAAATGACAGAAATTCTGCTTTACAACTTGACATGACACTTTCAAATAAACTAATGCATGATTCTCTGTGGGTGGCCCCTTCCTGCCTGATTCTGCATGCATGATGTAGCAGGTTGTGGTTGAAGGACTCCACACATCTCTGCAGTTCTTACTCGAGTTAACGTTATGTAGAGAGGTCTGGATATCTCGAATTTAACCTTTAATTGTTGACATTGGCCTTAAATTTGGATTTCAAAAATTCAGGGTCTTTGGCTGCATCCCAAAGTGCAACAGTGCCAGCTAACTTTATCAGCTGCCTTGATTCCGAAAGTATTTTTCCCAATCATTTTTCCCACAGAGATTTTTTTTTAAAGTCTATATTAAAGCCATGATTCAAACCAACCAGCTATGAGGTGATTCACAGCATCACAAACTTTGAAAATTGTACAAAAAACAAAGGTACAAGACTGTGTAATTGAGTCGACATGAAGCAGAAGTTGCGATAGACTTTTATTTCCATATTGTGATGAATATCTGAGTGAAATGGATTCATGAACAAGAAAAAATGTAGGACGAGACTTAAATTTATCCATCAGGAATTGATTGGATGGTTGTGGGTTGGTATTGGTCGATCTCATGTGAGTGACAGGTTGACCCACCCTTGTGTCATCAAACACATCATCAGAAAAGAAAAGAGATGTTGCTGCAGAGGGAAGGGAAGTTATTTTGATTAACGAATACAAAGACACATGAATAAAATTAAAAAAAAAAAGATGTGCACAGATAAATCATTTCCAATAAATACTTCAAAGTTCCATAAAAAACGAGAATTGTGAATTTTGATTTCATGCTGACTTTAAAGGGAAAGAACTATGAAGAGTTGTGAATGACAAATTAAAAACGATAGATAAAAAAACTACTGATTTAAAGATGTTGACTGTGCATATAGAAGCATATTTATTGCAAAATATGCATATACAGTGGGTACGGAAAGTATTCAGACCCCCTTACATTTTTCACTCTTTGTTATATTGCAGCCATTTGCTAAAATCATTTAAGTTCATTTTTTTTCCTCATTAATGTACACACAGCACCCCATATTGACAGAAAAACACAGAATTGTTGACATTTTTGCAGATTTATTAAAAAAGAAAAACTGAAATATCACATGGTCCTAAGTATTCAGACCCTTTGCTGTGACACTCATATATTTAACTCAGGTGCTGTCCATTTCTTCTGATCATCCTTGAGATGGTTCTACACCTTCATTTGAGTCCAGCTGTGTTTGATTATACTGATTGGACTTGATTAGGAAAGCCACACACCTGTCTATATAAGACCTTACAGCTCACAGTGCATGTCAGAGCAAATGAGAATCATGAGGTCAAAGGAACTGCCTGAAGAGCTCAGAGACAGAATTGTGGCAAGGCACAGATCTGGCCAAGGTTACAAAAAAATTTCTGCTGCACTTAAGGTTCCTAAGAGCACAGTGGCCTCCATAATCCTTAAATGGAAGACGTTTGGGACGACCAGAACCCTTCCTAGAGCTGGCCGTCCGGCCAAACTGAGCTATCGGGGGAGAAGAGCCTTGGTGAGAGAGGTAAAGAAGAACCCAAAGATCACTGTGGCTGAGCTCCAGAGATGCAGTCGGGAGATGGGAGAAAGTTGTAGAAAGTCAACCATCACTGCAGCCCTCCACCAGTCGGGGCTTTATGGCAGAGTGGCCCGACGGAAGCCTCTCCTCAGTGCAAGACACATGAAAGCCCGCATGGAGTTTGCTAAAAAAACACCTGAAGGACTCCAAGATGGTGTCTTGGCCTTCATGTGTCTTGCACTGAGGAGAGGCTTCCGTCGGGCCACTCTGCCATAAAGCCCTGACTGGTGGAGGGCTGCAGTGATGGTTGACTTTCTACAACTTTCTCCCATCTCCCGACTGCATCTCTGGAGCTCAGCTTCATGGGCACTAAAGAGTTCTTTTAACACGATTTGCTTGTTTCAGTTCTCTGATTGGGGAGATTTCTCTGCAGAATCATAGGTAATTTAGTTTCTCACCAGGAATTCCTCTGTGATTATTTAAAAAATAAGTTTAAATAATGCAGACTGATGACAAAAGCATATGCCATTGATTACCAACCTCATAGCTCACAGTTGGTCTGTCTTTTAAGGTTTATAAGTTATTGTTCAAAATCAATTCCCCTATGGAAAAAATGAATGGATTTGACTTGAACCCAACCGTTGCACCTAAATTTCTTGGACAACTTGGAAGGCTAATTTGGAATGGGTTTTTAGAATGTCGTTTTCATGTTTTGTTCTACAATATAAATTACATACAGTCATACGTCAAATGGGTCATTCCATGTCAAATCAACTAAATTTTGGAAACTTCCCCGGCTCAAATTTTTTCTTTTGTTAAAGGGGCCACTTTTACAAGATGTAAAATAAGTCTCTGATGTCCCCAGGTGTGAATTGTGTCCCTTTAAATGCAAATGAGCTGCTGCTCCCAAGAAGAGGGCGGAGTTTCAAGAAAGAGCTCATGTTAGCAGCGCCGATTACCTCACGCAGACTAACTAAAAATGTCAGAAACTGTTCAGCCTTTTATGTTCAAACCGGAGTCGGACAATGATGGAGAAACGCAAGAAGAAGTGACAACAAGTAGAATGCAACAGGACGTTTCTGAATGGTTAGTTGATGAATTTATGTAGCTGATGTGGAGTTAGCTATCTTAAAGTCATAATTAGCATATTCTGTCATGATAATCTATAAATCACTCATGCTGCCATATTTCTAAAGTCATTTTTACACCCCTGTAAATTGGCTCCAAACCTCAGGTGAATATTGTCATTTTGACCCCCCTCTACAAAATAGTGGATTACTCAGTAAATCTACATCTGTGACATTTAATATTTTGGCTTTCTTCTTCATTTATGTATTTCTTTCACCAGAAAAAAAAGATCAAAATCTACATTTTTAGCCGGGGACCTCTGGTTGAGATGACACGGAATGACCCACATATGAAAGTTGCTGTAGAAGGACACACTAATCTCCACATACAATTTTAGAACACATAGTATGCAAATTGAGATGTAATGTTGACTTTCTTGACTGCTACAGAGGTGAAATGCATTATGGGCTTTCATAAGACACTGGCACACTAAAACACACACTTGGCATAGACTAATTCCAAAAAGAACATAATGTCTAGCCAAAGTCCCTGTTTAAGACATGATGACATTTCAGACTGCTGGATGTAGAGCAACATCCGGACAGTTCAGGCGTATGGTGTATATCCAGCATCACATTCTCCATAGTCCATCTCCACTGTTCTCTCTCTCAAGACTCAGGAATGTAAATATAGTCTGTGTCCAGGAACTTTTACTGTGCACCTCTTCTCTACTACATATTCATTTCTCTTCCTCTCATACTCTTTCTTCTTGTTTCTTCTCCCTTTTTTGCATTAATCCGTACCCCTTGTAAATCATAAAGGTGAGGTAATTTTTGCATCACTATGCTAGTAACAGAATTGCAAAAAAATAATAGGTGTGCTCAACTTCGTGTAGCGCTGCACAAATCGGTCAGAGTTTAACTTGAAGCACTGCATGTGGGTTCATTTTATTTTTTTTTGTGTGTGTGTACCGCAAGAGCAGCTATCTATAAATACCAATATTCGCTTGCAATAAGCAAAGATAAAAATCACACAAGCACAACTACAGGAAGCAGAAAGTATCTGACTTGACAGCTCAATTTTTACAAAAATTTTTTTTAACTCTTCCCCCAACTGCAAGCGGCAAATCTTCCCTATCGGTCAGGTGATTAAACACGCTTAAAGGTGACCTATTATGCATCTTTTACAAGATGTAATATGAGCCTCTGGTGTCCCCAGAATGTGTCTGTGAAGTTTCAGCACAAAATACCCCACAGATCATTTATTTTAGCTTGTAAAATTTGCCCCTATTTGGGTGTGAGCAAAAACACGCCGTTTTTTTGTGTCCCTTTTAAATGCAAATGAGCTGCTGCTCCCGACAGCTTTCCAGAAGAGGGTGGAGCTTTAACAGCTGACGCTTCGGTTGCTCAACAACAACAAAGCCGGAGAATCTCACGCAGCCAAAATGAGGATTGTCAGTAACGGTGTTCAGCCTTACATTGTTCAAATCGGAGTCAGACACTGATGGAGAGACTCAGGAAGAAGTTACAACTTTTAGGTTAAAACTGGACGTTTCTGAATGATTAGTGGATAAATTGATGTAGTTGCAGTGGAGTTGATTCAACTCATCGACTAGCATGTGCCATCATGATAATCTTTTGTGCAAATCCAGCGTTGAATTGACCCTCGTTTGTGAAGCAGTCCGGCGTAAAATGACGGCATGGCAAAAACACTCTTCCTCTTCTCTAGAGCAGCCCAACATGGCCTCACCCCCTTTGTTGCATGTTTTCGAGGGCAGGTTTTATGTAAATTTTAGGGTTGAAAGCTCGTTGTAGTCCCTACCAGCCGTTTGTTGTAGTCCTTAAACAGAGATTTCTTTAAAAGAAAATATCTCCCTTTGCATTGAACTTTGAGCGTCGTAACTCTGCAGATGTTGTTTATGATCAAACAGCAACATTACACACTAACTAAAGTTAAAAAAGTCAAATCATAATCAAGGACCCCTTTAATGACTCTTTCCACACAGGCTATCTGAAGTCTCCCTCCACTGGTTGGAAAATCTAAAATTCAAACTCACGCTATTGGTTGAGCCAATGTTGCTGTGTTGGTCTGGGGTGTGTTACCTTTACAACGAATCAACTCGCTGCTTAACCACCGTAGTATGTTGCATCACTGAAGAAATTAACTAGTTAGTCACGACTGTTTTCCAAAACTGTAGTAACATGGCTGCACTGCCGTCGTTTGTTTAACAAAAAAACTGAATAATGACCATGCAAAGGTGGTGGAGAAATAACTTTTGCTAACTGATTGTTTCAAGATTATTATAGTTAATTTACATGAACATCAGGAAGCTGTTCATTTTTTATCTACTTCACTATTTTTGTTCCCCATCATTGCTGTTTGTGAATGTTCATTGGAACTCGAAACTGAGTATTTTAGGAAACACTGAATCCTTCAACTATGTTGTAATGACTGAACTTGTGACCATAGTTGGCTAACAATTCTTTTGGGGAATGCACCCGTGGTCGGGATTCTCAAACAAACAGACATTCAAGTACAGTCAGTGACACATTATAAATCTAATCAGCATGGCTCATGAATGTTAAATTGGTGGTGAAACGTTCAATGGTAGGTATAGTGTTTACTGTCGATAAACGATTTCAGAAGCTTCAGCTTGGTAATTTTTCACTAACTTTTTTCTCTTCCTGTAAAATTAAGCTTTTAAAATTTAAAATTCCCTCCAAAAAGTTGTGGGGTATGAGAAACTCAAACATTTCTAGAAGTGATTATGAATGATTGCTACACTGGATTGATTCTGGGATTTCCAAGTAGTGGCTGAATTTTAGCGTTATCAGTAAATAGGACCCATATCAGTCAAGATCGGCATAACTAAAATACACATAATTGCATATGAAAATGATATGCATGTCTGCGTTCTACTGTATGATGACTTTTGTTTTTGCACAGTGTCAGGAGGTTTGCACACTTCAGTGAGCCAGAGTGACCGGATGTCTGCTTATACCTCTAAATAAAAATGCCTGAAAGAGAGGGAGAGGGTGAGAGAGAGGAAGTGAAAGAGAGGAGGAGAGGGAAATGAAATAGTGTGATGTGGCTGTCTGTAAGACACCCTTGAGAGATCTTGATGATGAAAGAGCAGACATTTTAAAGAGCTTGTAAACTGTGAGTGTGTTTCCACGTTTGTTCACTTGTTCTCTTTGAGTCTCATCTGTGTTCCTACTTCTGTTTTAAACCTTTTTTTTTTATTGTTTCTTTGCCATCTTTGTCTGGACAATATTAACTCGTGTGGATGTGTGTTTATGAAAGAGAGAATAAGAAGTGAGAGGTATATTGCTGTAGCTCTTCCTGTTTATGATCTCTTCCGGATGTCAGCAGTAAAGGGGCTTTCATCGAACTTGCAAATGAATTCAGAGAAAAAATAAAGTTTGCATTTGTTGGCATGAAGAAAGAATGTGATAGAATAGTGCACGTGGTGCTAAAACATTATTTCCCTTTCTTTATTACTGTATTAGTTTGTATATGTAAGTGTGGGAGAGAGTGTTATGAGATCTAGTCTATTACAAAAATAAAAAAATACTGTAATATGCTTTCTGCAGGAGGAAACTACCTTCTTTTTTGTTATGGCCTTTCCCACATGTTGTCATTACATGCACAATAAGAGATCTTGGTATACATCACAATGGGGTATTTCAAGACTTGCTACTCATTGTCAAACCCATTCAAAACTTTGTGGCTATGTGAGACCACTTTAATAGGGTCATGCGGTGTGGTTAGATTAGTACCAGTGATTTAGTGAATGGCTCAGGCCATTTTTTTAACCTAAAAGGTGTGGCGATATTTCAGATGTTGCTATTCGTGCTACAGTTGGGTTTCCTGTTTATCACCATTACAAGGTCAAAGATGATGGGCTCATTGACTAGTATGCTCATGATGATAAAATTATTTTAAATTCACCAAATTAATAATTCTTGTTTTTTTTTTTTATAGAATATTGCAGTATTTATTATAAATGTTTTATCTGAAAACATAATTTTTTTTAAATTCACATGCCCTTGTAATCTTTAATCAAAATCACTTCCCCTCCCACTTGCAGTGACATCTCTTCTCTGATGATCCAATTCCTGATGGACAAAATCAAGTTCCACCCTACATTTGTTCTTGTTTGAGAAGCCGCTTGATTCAGATATACACCGATCAGGCACAACATTATGAGCACTGACAGGGGAAGTGATTAACTCTTATTATCTCTTCATCACGGCACCTGTTAGTGGGTGGGATATATTAGGCAGCAAGTGAACATTTTGTCCTCAAAGTTGATGTGTTAGAAGCAGGAAAAATGGGCAAGCGTAAGGATTTGAGCGAATTTGACAAGGGCCAAATTGTGATGGCTAGATGACTGGGTCAGAGCATCTCCAAAACTGCAGCTCTTGTGGGGTGTTCCTGGTCTGCAGTGGTCAGTATCTATCAAAAGTGGTCCAAGGGAGGAACAGTGGTGAACCGGCGACAGGGTCATGGGCGGCCAAGGCTCATTGATGCACGTGGGGAGCGAAGGCTGGCCCGTGTGGTCCGATCCAACAGACGAGCTACTGTAGCTCAAATTGCTCAAGAAGTTAATGCTGGTTCTGATGGAAAGGTGTCAGAATACACAGTGCATCACAGTTTGTTGCGTATGGGGCTGCATAGCTGCAGTCCTGGTTCAGGAAGGGTTTGAGGAGCACAACAACGAGTTTTAGGTGTTGAGTTGGCCTCCAAATTCCCTAGATCTCAATCCAATCGAGCATCTGTGGGATGTGCTGAACAAACAAGTCCGATCCATAGTGGCTCCACCTCGCAACTTACAATACTTAAAGGATCTGCTGTTAACATCTTGGTGTCAGATACCACAGCACACCTTCAGGGGTCTTGTGGAGTCCAAGCCTCGACGGGTCAGGGTTGTTTTGGCAGCAAAAGTGGGACCAACACAATATTAGGAAGGTGGTCATAATGTTATGCCTAATCGGTGTGCATCACAATAGGGATGGAAAGACTATCGCAACTTCTGTTTCATGCTGATTTTAAAAATCTAGTTTAAAACACCAGTGCCAGAGGTCTTAGAAATGTAGACTTTGTTTTCATGTTGGTTTCATATTGTTTTGAAAAACTTAAGTTCTGTGCCATTTTATATGAATAGTTTAAATTTAATTACTAAAAATGTCATATTGTGCAACTGCTACCATCAAATTTTCCTTACACCTTGAATACATGTAGAAATTTTTATTAATTTTTTTAATATATTTTTAAAGTATGTTTTTTTTCTTTACAAATATCATTATTAAATGGTCGATATGACATCAATATTTATTGATATTGATTAATTGTTGGATAAATGTTTTTCAAATATTAATAAGCAGTTAAGATGTTTTGTTAAAATATTGTTTCATAATAAATAATAATAATAAAGGTTGTTCCAAACTACTTAAGGTTTTCAAAAAAATAAATGTTTGAAAAAAATATTTGAATTTTTTTTTTTTATTCAAAGTAACCACCCAGGACACCCTAGCAATAACAACACTCTGGAAACCTCTCAGCATTATGGCAACGAGTTTTGGAAGCAACACAATTTATTTTTGAAAATATAAAAATTTCCTTTCTGTTTGTCAGGTCTCAGAGGAGGTGACACCAAGGAGAAAAAATGCCGGTACCTCCTCCACCTCCCCCTCCCCCAACCCCCACCTTCTCTCAGGTACACAAAAATAAACACACACACAGGACTGGAATACACCATGCAACATGTTAAAATCTGAGGCTTTAATACACTAGGCATTATATACTTGCTGACTTTAAAAATGGTTACAAATAAAAAGTGGGCATTATACACTAAACAACCGAGGATCACACATCGTTCTGAACACAACAAACTCACAGAAACATGCACCTCATTGCTAGGAGAAGCATGACAAATGAAAACACAATGTGTGTTCTAAACCTGGCTCAAAATATCCAACGTGTTTGATATCTTCCAGATGAATTGAATGGTAGTCAGAAACAAGCAAATTGGAGTCTGTGGCCATCATACACTACTCAATTTGTTCTGTTAACTCAACTGCCTAAAATCTGCAGACTGGATTTAACTTTTGAAAACTAGTATTGACTTTTCCAGACTGCAAATTGGGGCAAAAATCTGGGCAAATGTTGTGTAGTGTATTCCAGCTTTAAGTGGAGTAGGCATGAGGCATTAATGCTTTAATGATTTCTGCAGAAAATATCTGTGCTTGTTTTTGCTCACAGGCAAACACCGAGAAGCCTGTGTTGAATAAATCAGAGGAGAGGGGCAGGAACGCTCTACTGTCGGACATCAGCAAAGGAGCAAGGCTGAAGAAGACTGTTACTAATGACCGTAGCGCCCCCGTACTCGACAGTAAGAACATGCATCTTATGGAGTTAGATACTCTCTATGTTGTACCAAAACAGCTGTAATTTAATTTTACAAATTATAAAATTAATAACTGTATTTAAACAGGTTTTCTTTTAGTGTACCTTCAAAACTCTTATGTAAATTCCCTCTGTTGTGATTGGCTAACCTTTTTTTGCATATAAAAGAGTAGCATGCTTAGTGGTTGCAGGTTCGCTCTCCAGTCCAAAATATTAAATACATATTTGTTTTTGACAGAAA
>RJVU01051519.1:5282721-5333160 GCA_003731715.1 Anabarilius grahami | reverse complement strand
GGGGGCATGCCAAAACTACGTTCCACTCGAGATGGTAAGAACGCACAAATATTTAAAACATGCTGTTCTATGCACTGAATGGTTCCTTCACCCTCAAGCCCAAAGTATAGTTCACTTTTTTACGTGTACGTGAGGGTCAGCGTACAGCGCACTGCCAGATTTTTGTAACCGCGCGTACTGGTACACGCAGGCCTCGAATTAAATTTTTTTGGGCAGTAATTCGTTTATCCGCAAGGTGGCAACCGTGCCCTGGGGGCGTTGATTCACAAGGTAGTCAAAGAAAAAATGCATAAACAGAACAGACCGGAACACATGCAAGCTACAGCGACAATGGAGGCCTACATAGACGAGAGATTGTGCAAAGAGGTTAGAAAGTATCCTCATTTGTACAACTCGAGCATGAAAGAATGCAAAGATGTTTTTGTAACTCGTGGCTTACACATGGGATGTGGGTTGTAACTCGTGGCGAGATATTGCTCAAAACTGCATATGTGTCAAACGCCTGTGTATGCATACGAGTCAAATGAAGTATACTTTCCAAGGCTGTGCGTTCAACTAGTGTACGCATAAAAAATGAAGTATACCCAGGGCTTCACTAGGGCTTTAATAGTTTTGGCCAAACCAATTATGTTATAGCTGATATAGTTGCTAACCATTACTGTTTTATCAGTTTTTCTAGTGGTCACACAAAAGCTCCAATCTAGAATTTGACATTAAATAATATTTGTAATATACAATGTAATATATTCATGAAATACAATATAATATTTCCTTCAGAAAATGCATAAAAATGTGTATATATAAAAGAATTTAACAATTATTAGATTATCTCTTAGATTATTTGCTCTCTGTTTCAGACTCTAGTAGTGTCAGGCCTTCGGTTCTGCCACCTGGTGCTCGTAGCAGTGGTCCACGGCCCTTTGGAGGAGGATTTGGCTCTGCCCCTCGTCTGCCTATGCAACGCAGTGAATCCATTGACCGCCCACGGATGACCCCACCCCGTCCTGAAACACCTGGAGGGCCTCCTCCTCCTCTTCCAAGTGCCCCACGTCCCTTTCAGAGTGGCGCACAGAGCAGGGGACCACCCTCACTTCCAGGGGCTCCTCGCCTGGGGTCTGCCCCGGCACCTCCACCTCCAAACCCCCTTGGACGGCAGCCTGCTCCTCCACCGGTGCCAGCTGGATTTAGTCGTCCTCCTTCGTTTCCTTCGCCCTCTGCTGGTCACGCCGGACGACCCCCTCCTCCACCTGCACCTGGTCGAGGTGATGACCGTCCTCCACCTGTTCCCCCTGCAAACCGTTCATCTTTGCCACTCACTCGGGACAGCCCGCCCCCTCCACCTCCTCCATCGGCAAGTAGTAAACCAACTCCTCCTCCGACTCCTGCTCCCGCCTCTTTGCGGGCACCTGTAAGTGCAGCACCTCCACTGCCGCCAGGACGCCCAAGTCCGCTTTCTCCTGAGGAGCACATGCCACGCCTTCCCGAACGGAACCTGTCACTTGGCTCCCATCCTCCTGCCCCTCCTCCTGGGCGATCTGGACCCCTTCCTCCACCTCCTTCTGAAAGACCACCTGCATTGGGTAGGAATTCGGGTGGACGAACAGGTAAAGGAGGAGTGGCAAGTTGTTGCAGAATAATCTGGAAGTCATGTGTTCGATCATTTGATCATTGTGTTTTTGTCCACAGGTCCTCTTCCACCTCCACCTCCTTCTGGTCGTCCAGGAGGAGGAAGTGTGAGGTCATCACCAGCCCCTCCTCCGCCAAACAGACCAGGTGTGGAGCCTCACCGTGGTGGCAGTAGACCACCGCTCCCACCAGACAGACCCTCTTCTGGACCTCTGCCCCCTCCTCCCCCACCTATGGGCAATGGATACCACAATCAAGGGCATCATATAGGTATTCAAATGCTTGTTCAAGTGTCTTGTAGAGTTCACAAAAACAATTGAAAGTGACATATGAAGGCCAAGTATGGTAACCCATACTCGGAATATGTCCTCTGCATTTAAACTAACCAGTTAGTGAACACACATTAGGAGTAGTGAGTAGTAAAGACACATACCCGGAGCAGTGGGCAGCCATTTTTGCTGTGGAGCCCGGGGAGTGATTGGGGGTGAGGTGCCTGCCTTGCTTAAGGGCACCTCAGTCATTTACCTGTCGGTATTGATACTCGAACCCGCAAACTTTGGGTTACCAGTTTGACTCTCTAACCATTAGGCCACGACTGCCCCTATTGTCAAGTAATGTGTTTTTCATTGGTACAACTTACCAGAAGGTAAAAGTACACTACTCCCATTTGATTGTTGAAATTTTGGTCTCAAAACCATTGGGTATTAATAAGAAATTGGTAATTGCAGTCCATGTTCTAATTCATCCCAAACCTGTTCAGATCTGGATTTTGTGCAGGCCAGTTAGATTCTTTCACACTAGACTCAGAAGGCAGTTTACTGGTGTCATCATATGACAGTACCACGCTCTAATCTGTTGATTACAAGGGGGCACTTACTTTTGGCCATGTAATGTAATAGGCCAGTATTGCAGCCTTTTTAGTATAATCTATTTGATAGCATATGCGAAGAAAAGAAGTTCATACATATGCACTAGAAAGTTTAATTTTTGTCCTGTGCTATTTCTCTTCTCTCCAAAAGTTGAGAGCGATAAAAAATGTCTTTGTTCTTGTTTAAAATAGAGTTGCAAGTATCTCTTAACCCCCTCACACAAGCACTGAAAAATTGTCAATGCAGGCATCTATTGTTGTTGTGGTCTTTGTTTGTTGTTGCTGTTGTTGTTCCATCTTCTCAGTTTCTTTTTTGACTGCGAAACAAAGGCCCGAAGCAGTGGTGTTGCCACCTTGTGGACAAAGAAATTAGTGCAAAAAATTTTTAAGGGATAGTTCACCCAAAAATGAAAATAATCCCATGATTTACTCACCCTCAAGACATCCTAGGTCCAGATTTTCAAGCCCAAAAAAATTAATCCATCCATCCATAATAAAACTGTTCGCATACTGCGCAAGTCGATTTACGCCAAAAGAGTAACCCGTGACGTGATGTATGACGCAGGATGTAGGAGTAGCGTAAGATTAGACGCCTCTCGTGGTTCAAACAAATAGGGCTGTGCAACAAACTCAAGCTCCGATTTCTCTTATATTGAAATCCTCTGACATTTCTCTTTAAAAATTATTGTTTTAGACTTCTAATTCCTGACTGGTGTTTTGTTTTGCTCTATCCTCAGCACTTCTGCGTTCGTCATTACGTCATGCTTCAGGTCAGGGGTTACTCTTTCTCCGTAACTCGATACGTACGGCTGTCTGCTGGAAGCTAGTTATTATAGTTAATAAAGTTTTAATTATGGATATTTTTCTTACAAAAACCAATCGCTTCGCTTCAGAAGGCCTTTATTAACCCCCTGGGGCTGGATTACTTTATGGATTACTTTTATGATGGATGGATGCTTTTTGTTTGGCTTCAAAATGTGACCCCCTGTTCACTACCATTATAAAGCTTGGAAGAGCCAGGATATTCTTAAATATATCTCTGATTGTGTTCGTCTGAAAGAAGATAGTCATATACACCTAGGATGGCTTGAGTGTGAGTAAATCATGGGATCATTTTCATTTTTGGGTGAACTATCCCTTTAAGGTGCATGTGTGATCTGAACATAAAGTATGCACAGTTAGAAGAACCTGTCTGCGCATGTTCAGTGCATGTTCACTGCATGGAAAAATAAATAAAAGTGCTTTCACATAAATACTTCACATTTCTGCATTGCTCCAGTCCATATACTTGTTTTATAAGTGCATTACTGTTAACAGTTTTGTTGTCCTTTTTATATACTGAAGGATGAGTCAAATTATTTACGTTTACATTTAATCATTTAGTTGATGCTTTTATCCAAATTGACTTACAAATGAGGAGAGCAATAGAATCAATCAAACCAACAATAGGGCAACAATATGCAACTGCTGTATTTGGGGGGTAATTGACGGCATGTCACATATGCTGTCAATAGAACATGTATTGACCCCAGCATATTCCTTGAAGTCACAATTTACTTCTATTTAGCTGTAAATAACACTGTAAGTAGCTTGGTTGCGTATTATGTTGCAGATTAATTGTGTGTGCATTTGATTTATTTCTCCAAGATGAGTGGGAATCACGCTTCACGTTCCGACCTGTATCGGACCTTCCACCCCCAGAGCCCTACACTCCCTGTCAGAAGACCTATCCTAGCAAATTGGCCAGGAACGAAAACCGAGGTAACCAATCACAGCCGTGCTTTCTCATCTTATGCGTTTTTGTTGCTATGCACATAGACAAAACTGACCCGCAGCTGTCGCTTCCACATGCCAATGAATACTTTGAATAACATTCAGTCCTTACAGCACAATCATGGTCTTACTCATTTGTTTATGTGCTTGTGTGTGTGTTTGTATATTTCTCTCTGTTTCAGGTTCAGGAAAGAAAGAGCGAGGCGCACCTCCCCTCCCCCCCATACCTAGGTGAAAAAAACTGCTTGTTTTCTCAGGGCATGTCAGTCCTTCCCTTACCCGATTATCTCGTTTTCTCTGGTACTGCCTGTTTCTGATATTTTTCAGCCGGAGTAGTTTATTAAAATATAAAAATTGTATAACCATAAAATCATCACATGGTGTTCTATTATAGACAACATATCTTTTTTTTTATAGCATTTTTGTTTGTTTTAGAGATTAATACCTATTTACTATTATGACTATGTCAAGTCATGAGCTCTACAGTGATACTACAGCTAAGTTTGACTTTATTTTTGAGTGTTTTTTTTTTTTGGATGAATTGTTGCAGCAGTTTATTGCCCTTTAGGAGAGCGTTGAATGTTTCAGCTGTTTGTCTGTCACTTCTACTTCATCAATTTTGTTAGACAATCCTTGATGTAATTATATTTTAAGGAGGAATGCCTTTGGGTGCATGGCTCATTAAAGCATTGGTAACTTTTTGGTGAGTTTTGGCGCCCCCTACCTTCCTGTTTTCATACAACACAGTAGTGTTGACATTTCAAAGGTAAATTGTAAAGTGACTAGAACAATATCAGACTGAAATGAATGTGTGTTTGCCTTAGTACCATTGTGTGTGCATGTGTATGTGGTGATAACGGCCAACATGTTATACAGAATGTGGAATGTTCTCCAATGAGCAGAACTGCAGTCTGCCAGTACTCTATGTTGATCCTGTAGCAGTGTGGATGGTATTGCCACCGGATTTGCTCACATATGCAGTCCCTGATGTGTAAAAAAAAAAAAAAAAAGAAAGGTCTGGGTTTATGGGGAAATATGGATGTCCTTTATTAAAGGCTCTTTAGGTCAACCCCCATTTAAACAAGTCTGAGAGCTGAAGTTGTATAGGACTAATCTTTAAATGAAAAATGTTTTGCCTTAAAATCCCATGCAAATGTGTTTCGATGTATTATGGGATTCTATCTATGTTGATGTAAGCCAAAAATATGTTTAAGAAGTGTTATATTTTATGATATATGTATGCACTTGCTTGTTTTGTCGATGTTGGCTCAGTATCGTGTTGCATTATGTTTGTTTTTCAGACATGTAGACGTGCCTGTCAGGAAGTGTACTGTTATATTTGACTAAAGCGCTTGACTAAAGGTATAATCAATGAGTGTATCAAACTTTGAAGTACATTTTATTTCATTTATGTACTTATTGAAAGGATCAAAAAGCTAAAGAATGGCTTGGTTTATGCTGCCTTATGTTTGTTTACATAAAGAAAAGATTAATGAAACATTAAAAGGAACATTACATTTAAAGAAGTGATGTATGTAAAACAGCATAACCTCTGAAGCATCTCGAATTAGACAGAGAGGAGACACAGCTGGAAAGAAACATCAATTTGCCACCAACATGTTAGTAATATACGGCCTCTCATTTACTGTCACTGTCATTTTTGTGTGACCAGATGCTTAATGTGGTACTTTAGATGTTCTCTTTGTGCCTGTAGATGAACATTTCAGTTTAATACAACATACTATGTTGTTTAATTTGTATATTTACTTTATTACAAACTGTCTTTTGCTATTCTGGTGTGCCAAACATGTTGTTTTCTAAATAAACACGCTATAGAAGCTGGATTTTGCCTCTAATTGTGCTTTTCAGTTCTTATAAAGCTCATTGCATTTTCAGTAGGCAACTTTTTAATGTTCTTTGTCACTTCATTGCGCTTTTTGTTGTTTTTGTTAATAAATTAATAAATAAAAGAAAGTAAACCTACTTTGTTTTAAAGTGAAAAACAGACCATGATGAGGTAATCTCCCAACAGATTTCTTCTTTACTAATATTAGTGGCAATATGACGCCCATCCACTAGCGTGCATGACGGTGGCCAATCACATGAGAATGTCCATGAATATCTGTATACTGTCTACGTTTCCACCAATCAGCGACATGACCAGACGAGATAAGGCGGGGTTAGACGTCGTCATTGGCGGACTCACGCGTCAGTCATCGAGTGATTTGACATTGAAAGTAACGGAGCGCCGAAGAGCTCGAGATGCTGTGACCAGAGTGAAATCATGGATGTTTCGGGCGTGTTTTTCTTTAACATGATATTATGTAATCCATGTATTGATAATCTCGACACGTGAACACATGGAAGGTCATCGACAGCCGTTATATTTCTGTTGTTTTCGTCGCAAGGTAAGACTAAAACGTGTATAGTAGTATAGATGTCAACTCTAGCTATTTGACTGCATTCAATGGCCTTGTTTATCATAAGAAATACATTTTTAATTATTGTACTATAATATTTTTATATATATATGAATATTATAGTTCGTCAGTGTCCAGATTTTTGCAGCTCATTTAAAAATAATAACAATAATTAGTTGTTATTGTAATCATCACATAATAATATATATTTAGTTGTTATTGTAATCATCACATAATAATATATATTTGTAGTTGACTATATAATTATAGAGTTTTATAATTTATGTAGAATTTTATATATTATGTTAAATTTCTTNTTTTTTTTAGATACTGCAGTTTCAGCAATTAATTTGTTGTTTTTAATAGAATATAATTTTATAATTTATATACAGGTTGGAAATTACACAACTCCTGTTATTGCAATAATCACATAATATATTTTTGGTTTACTATATATTTATAGAATTTTATAATTTAAATGAAATTTTATATTTTATGTTAAATTGATTTTAATTTGGTCATATCCCTTTTTTTTAGATACTGCAGTTTCAGCAATTGATTGTTTTTAATATAATATACAGTACAGTCCAAAAGTTTGAACCACTAAGATTTTTAATGTTTTTAAAAAAAGTTTCGTCTGCTCACCAAGGCTACATTTATTTAATTAAAAATACAGTAAAAAACAGTCATATTGTGAAATATTATTACAATTTAAAATAACTGTGTACTATTTAAATATATTTGACAAAGTAATTTATTCCTGTGATGCAAAGCTGAATTTTCAGCATCATTACTCCAGTCTTCAGTGTCACATGATCCTTCAGAAATCATTCTAATATGCTGATTTGCTGCTCAATAAACATTTATGATTATTTTCAATGTTGAAAACAGTTGTGTACTTTTTTTTTCAGGATTCCTTGATGAATAGAAAGTTCAAAAGAACAGCATTTATCTGAAATACAAAGCTTCTGTAGCATTATACACTACCGTTCAAAAGTTTGGGGTCAGTAAGAATTTTTATTTTTATTTTTTTGAAAAGAAATTAAAGAAATGAATACTTTTATTCAGCAAGGATGCATTAAATCAATCAAAAGTGGCAGTAAAGACATTTATAATGTTACAAAAGATTAGATTTCAGATAAACACTGTTCTTTTGAACTTTCTATTCATCAAATAATCTTGAAAACAAATATTGTACACAAATATTTTGTACAATTGCACACATTAAATGTTTCTTGAGCAGCAAATCAGCATATTAGAATGATTTCTGAAGGATCATGTGACACTGAAGACTGGAGTAATGATGCTGAAAATTCAGCTTTGCATCACAGGAATAAATTACTTTGTGAAATATATTCAAATAGAAAACAGTTATTTTAAATTGTAATAATATTTCACAATATTACTGTTTTTACTGTATTTTTAATTAAATAAATGTAGCCTTGGTGAGCAGAGGAAACTTCTTTTAAAAACATTAAAAATCTTAGTGTTTCCAAACTTTTGGACTGTACTGTAATTTTATAATTTATATACAGGTTGGAAATTACACAACTTCATGGCAGCTATAAATTCATAAACACACTTCTGCTGGAAAACAGTGGCATATAGGGCATCAGCACTTTTGTTGAGCCCCTCACTGAGGTTTTTATCTCCTCCTAGCTTTCAGATCTGCACCATTAGATCATCTCTCAGTTGTCACTGTCAACCTCATCATCATGGAGGGCCAGTATGTCACCATTCATGGCCTCAACATCACCCACAGCCCTCTTGGAGCACCGGCCATGTCTATCAACAAACTTTTCCCGGCTCTGCTGGAGTGCTTTGGCATTATTCTGTGTGGATATGCGGCGGGTCGCAGTAACACCATCAGCGTGGGACAAGTAAATGGTCTGGGCAGCTTTTTGTCGTGTTTCGCTCTTCCTGCCCTGCTCTTCAAGAACATGGTGCAGCTGCAGTTTGAGCACGTCGTCTGGTCGTTTCTATGGAGCGTTTTGATCGCAAAAGTGTGTGTCTTCTTGCTGGTGTGTGTGCTGACGCTGTTGGTGGCAAATCCTGAGAGCAAATTCAGTAAAGCAGGGCTCTATGCTATCTTTGCCACTCAGAGCAACGACTTTGCACTGGGATATCCTATAGGTGAGGATCCCCTCACACACAGATACACTGCCCTCCAAAAGTTTGGAAACACCCTAGGAAAGTGAGGTTTTGGACAATATTGGCATGAATCCTTTTTAATTTGTGATAATTTTGCACTGATAAGGGACAACACAAACTGCAAAAACATATTTTATTACATAAACAGTTTATACGTAGAAAAAACGTAAATTTTCGATTCATCAAAATATCCACCATTAGCAGCTATCTGACTTAAACTGAGTCCTAATTGGTTCATTGTATTCTAAACTTAATTGGCAATCAATTGTTGAAGCTATTAAGGTGTGCTGACCCAAAAATCTTTTACAAACCTGGGCCAAGTTTAAACCTGTAACCAGGCATCACAGCATGTCTGACTTTGACATGTTTATATTGCCATTATTATGTAATCAAAATGAAAATTATAATTGCTGGTCTTCAATGATAATGTCAAGTTACTTTAATGTATTTGCACCAAAAAATGATGAGGATTTATGCTGATATCGTCCAAAACCACACTTTGCCAGGGGTGTTTCCAAACTTTTGGAGGGCAGCGTACATCTAAAATACACATGCAGACAGTTCACATTAATCATAAGATCATAATCCCCATACAGTGGATGCGCTGTACAGGAGTTCGCACCCAGAGTATGTGCAGTATATATATCTGGTGGCTCCTGTGTCTCTGATGCTGCTGAACCCTGTGGGATTTGCTTTGTGTGAGATCCAGAGATGGAGACACACCAATGACCGCAGCTACAGCAAACTGCACGTGATCTTTACGGTCGTACTGCAGGTGCGTGTATTTATCTTCACGCAGTCGTTTCTGTTGATGTCAGCCTTTTTTTCACGTTATTCTTTTCTATCTTTTCAGGTTTTGAAGAACCCAATAGTCTTCATGGTTATTGTCGGAATTCTCTCTCATTTCCTGTTTGGTGGACGTGTCCCTGTTTTACTTGGAGAGTTTGTTGATGGACTGGCAGACTCTTTCGGAGGGGCGGCACTCTTTTATCTGGGCTTGAACATGGTGGGACAGATGGGTAAACTCACGCGTACCACTGGGGTTTCCCTCATCCTGCTTATCACTGCCAAACTGTGAGTGAAAGAGAGTTGTGTGCTGAACCAACAGGTTGCACAAGGTGGTTTATGAGCTACCATGATTATGCCAGTTGTAGCAAACGTTACCATCAGACCAATGTGTCAAACCTATCATCAGCAGTGCTGTTATTGTTATAAATAAAGAAAATATTGAAAAATAATTATAGCTGAATTAAAATAAAATATTAGATGAAAAACTTAAAAACAAAAAAATGTTGAAGTGTAATTAAAGTACTAAAATTACTTAAAGTAAAACTCAAATACATATAAATTAAAGCTAAATTACTAAAACTTATATTAAACTAAAAACTGAAAATATAAAGATAAAAGCAAATTCAAATCTGAATAAAGACTATAATATAATATACATAATACTAAAATAACACTGATCATCACACTGCACTTGTTTTGATTGTATTGATTTTATTTAAATAATCGTATTTTCAAAATGTATTTATTTAAAATCCTTAGAATCAGCATAAATTATTAAATTTAATTATTCAATTATTTAAAATGTATGATATTACGTGTATAATAAATTGTATTTATTGATGATAATTATATAAACCTGGTTATTGTGTAGTTAAAACACATTCGGTTTATTAGTACTATTACATAAATCTCAGTTTCATTTATATATGACTAACACATATGTATCATATTATGTTTATTATTTTAAAAAAAAGAAAGAAAATTCTGTCATCATTTACTCACCCTCATGTTGTTCCAAACCTGTAAGACTTTCGTTCATCTTTGGAATACAAATTAAGATATTTTTTAAGATAGCTTTCAGTCCCTTCATTGACAGTCAAAACAACTATCACTTTGATGTGAGTGATGAGGTTCATTCTCGGCCAGACTAAACCGCTCAATTCATATGGATTCGTTTTATAATCTCTTTATGAATTTTTTGAATCATCAAAGTGGTAGACTTTCAGTGGAGGGACAGAAATCTCTCAGATTTTATTAAAATATCTTCATTTGTGTTCTGAAGATGAATGGGTTTTATTTTTGAATGAACTAACTCTTTAATGTAAATTTTAAATTAGTTAAAATACATAAATCTTAACCATTTTTGAGTGCTGATTTATGCAATTAAGGCAGATCTATGACTGTATATTTGTGTTTTCCAGGCTAGTTATGCCATTGACGTGTAAGGACATGGTGGAGCTGTTGGATGCTGGTAATTCCAGCTCTGTGAATCACTCTAGCCTGTCTGATTATGCTTTCCTTTACGGAGTCTTCCCCACCGCTCCCAGCGTGGCCATCTATGCTGCCCAGTACAACATGGAGCTGGAGGTGGTAAGCTATGAATGAATTTCTGTAAATGTCACCCAGACTCAATCATTGCTATTAAACATTTAGTCAACACGGATCAGTACAAAAGTTTTGTGTGTGGTAGGTGACCTCTGGTATGGTCATTAGCACCTTCCTGTCAGCGCCCATCATGTATGTGTTGGCATGGTTACTGACCATTCCATGGATGGAGGCCACATCCCTGGTGGCGGAGCTACAGGACGTGAGCTTTAACATCAGCATTGTCAGCCTAATAGCCCTGGTGAGTGTGTGTGTTGATGTGTTGAAGTACACACGCCATTTGCTTACAGTGGATTAGAAGTGAGAAATTAAAGACTTATTAAGTTAGATCTCTTCTCTTCTCTTCTCTTCTCTTCTCTTCTCTTCTCTTCTCTTCTCTTCTCTTCTCTTCTCTTCTCTTCTCTTCTCTTCTCTTCTCTTAAAGGCTCTTTCCTGTCCCCCTGTCTTGTGTGGTTCACATTCTATTCTATTCTATTCTATTCTATTCTATTAAGGTTCTCTCCTGTCCCCCTGTCTTGTGTGGTTCACTTTCTATTCTATTCTATTCTATTCTATTCTATTCTATTCTATTCTATTCTATTCTATTCTATTCAGGTTCTCTCCTGTCTCCCTGTCTTGTGTGGTTACATTTCTATTCTATTCTATTAAGGTTCTCTCCTGTCCCCCTGTCTTGTGTGGTTCACTTTCTATTCTATTCTATCCTAGTCTATTCTATAGTTATTTCTGTCTGTTCAATTTTGTTCTGTTCAGTTCTATTTAGGTCTTGTGTGTGTTCACTTCTTGTGTCTATTCTATTCTATCCTATTAAAGGCTTTTTCCTGTCCCCCTGTCTTGTGTGGTTCAATTTCTATTCTATTCTATTTAGGTTCTCTCCTGTCCCCCTGTGTTGTGTGGTTCACTTTCTATTCTGTTCTATTCTATTGTCATTTCTATTCAATTTTGTTCCGTTCTGTTCAATTCTATTAATGTCTGGTGTGTGTTCACTTCTTTTGTCTATTCTGTTCTGTTCTATTCTATTAAAGGCTCTTTCCTATCCCCTGTCTTGTGTGTTTCACTTTCTATTCTATTCTGTTCTATTCTATTCTATTCTATTCTATTCTATTCTATTCTATTAAAGGCTCTTTCCTGTCCCCACAAGTGTCTTCACTTCTTTTGTCTATTCTTTTCTATTCTATTCTATTCTATTCTTAGGTTCTCTTCTGTCCTCTTGACTCACCTGATTCACTTTTGATTGTTTTCTATTCAAGTATTATGTTGTCTATTCTGTCTATTCAATTTTGTTCTGTTCTGTTCAAATCTATTCAAGTTCTCTTTTCTTTTATCTATTATGGTTAATTTCTGATACTATTCTATTCTCTTCTGTTCACTTCTGTATATTCTGTTCTATTCAGGTTCTTTTCTGTCTCTTCTGGTTCACTTTTGTCTATTCAATTCAGGTTGTTTTCTGTCTCATTTGGTTAATTTCTGATTCTATTCTATTCTGTCCTATTATTATTCTGTTCTGGTCACTTCTGTCTATTCTATTCGTATTATTCTCGTTCTGTTCTTTTCTTCTGGTTTATTTCTGATTTTATTCTTTACTGTTCTTTAAAACCTTTACATGCATGTGTAACCATAGAGAAAATACATAAGAATTTTAAGAGGATTAAAAATCAAAGCTTCTACATCAAACAGAGATGAAATATCTGATCCCAGAAACAATGAGTTACAGAATCTGGATTACCAAAATATGTGTGTGTGTTGCAGGTTTGGACCCTTGCTGTCATGCTACTTAGTAAGAAGTTTAAGAGGCTGCCACATATGTTTGCCACAAATCTGTTCTTAGCACAGGTACATAATCTTGCACAAAAGCACACGTATCCATAATTCTTCAACTCACTTGCTTTTTTCTCTCCCTGTTTCTTTACCTCTCTTTATTTATTTAATTTGTGGTACTTTTTCAAAACCTCTTATCTCTGCAAGTGACACAATAAAATGCGCTCAGGGGCTGGTTGCATACATTTTTTTCTTTCAGACTGTTCATAACTTTAAGTCAGTAACATAAAAAAGTAGATTGTCTGATCTGATACCGAAAAGTAAGACTGATTACCCCTAACTAACTGCTAGTTGTTCGTACTAGTTCTTATTCACCATGTTTATCTCCGTGGCCATGTTTATCTCCACACACTTTTGAACTTTGTCAAATACACACATGGTTATGTCAAAAACACAGTTTAAGTGCAATAAGACATGTAAGAGAAATCAGTTTAATACTCAAAGGACGCGCCGTCTGACAGCCAGCTTTCTGTGCGCGTGCTTCGGATGTGTGCGCTCAGAAAACCTGCAATGTCACTTGAGCGTGGCCACGATAGAGATGATAATCAAAACCAAACAGATGTTTTGTTCATTTTTGGCAGAGTATCTGAGGCACGAGTTGTACAGGCTCCGCCCTCTTCTGGAAAGCGGGGTGGGGAGCAGCATTTGCATTTAAAGATAAATGCACGAAAACAGCATGTTTTTCCTTCCATTCAAAAATAGGCATTTATAACATGGTATAATAAATGATCTGTGGGGCATTTTGAGCTGAAACTTCACAGACACATTCTGGGCACACCTGAAACTTTTAATACATCTTGTAAAAGGTGCATAATAGGTCCCCCTTAAGACACGGTATTAACATAATGGCTATGTTTATACAACTGTTCCCAGCAACCAACAAGTTGTTTCAACATATATTTTCCTCAGAAAATGTAAAAATATATTTTCTTGATTTATTTATTAAAGCATGTTATGTTTATTTTGTCTCTTATGCAGCTCCTAGCATGTGTGTCGATGATCGTGTGGAAGTTTGTGCCAAAGCAGGGGAAAGTGTTTAGCCAAATTCTCACCTTTACATTACTTTATGGATCGCTTTACAGCACCTACATGTGGACAGGTAAGAAATCATCAAACACTTACTCACAGTACACAATACTTGATGGATAAGGATTATTTTCATTGTGTGATTTTAGGTTGTGATACATCTCCTTTGTATTGTGCAGTTGTAGCGGTGTTTAGCAGTTGTGTAGATATTGTGTTATAGGTCTTTTGGCGTTCGCTCTTACTTTATTGGGCAGAAATGAAAACTTGAAAGTGAAACCCATAGTTTTCATCATCTTTGGATGGGGGTGAGTATATATGCGTGTGTGTGAGTGTGTGTGGTTTGCATGCTAGTGTGTTTATTATTCCAAAATAAATCCTTTCAATCTTTTTATTTTCTAAATTAAATTAAATGTAATTAAATTGAGCTTTAATTTATACAGCAGAACTCCACATTTATTGGAGAAAACACCTTTTGTGTTTCAATTTTGTTATCTTAGAATTCCTTTTCTGATTGTGGGCGGGCTGCTCATGATAGGACAGAGAATGAGTGACAACACAGACTCCGCCTTCTTTTACGGCAAGGGGCAGGTAGGTTAGGACTTTTGACTGCGTTTATACAAAACATCATAACACAATTTGTCTCTGTTCCCCCCCACCAACTGTCCCTTTCTCCTCAGATTGTGTGTACTGTGGTAGTTCTGGGCTGCAGCATCATTCTGGGTGGTCTGTCTTTGATGAGTTTGAGCCGAGGGGCCCAAGAGGAGCAGAACTATCAGGCCCTAGATCAAAACCCCATGACAGGCACAGCAGAAGATGTGAGACACCCCCAGCCAGAGAGCCAGAACTCATCTGAGCTAGATCAAACTTTCACCAACACAGGTAGATTGTACATTATATATAGATTATTTATGTACATTTATTCAGTGTTGGAGAACAACTAGAAGAAGCAAAGCAACTAGTTCACAAAAAATATAAATTTTGTCATCACTCACTCTCATGTCTTTCCAAACCCTAAGACTTTCGTTCATCTTCGGAACACAAATGAAGAAGTTTTTAATTAATTCCCAGAGATTTCTGTCAGTCTATTCACCCAAAACTGACACTTCAAAACGTTCATAAAGAGAACATAAAATAAATCTATATGAACCACGATCACTTTATATGATGAATAGATTTAATTTAGGCTTTTATTCACATATGAACATTGATCAGCAAACATGCACAGATAGAGCACTCAGATATGGTGAAGCGATCGTGTCTCTTCAGAAGACTTGGATTAACCCGCTTGATTCATATGAATTTCTGTTACAATCTCTTTATGAACGTTTTGAAGCGTAAGAGTTTTGAGTGAATAGATTTTCAGTGGAGGGACATGGGATAATTGATTATAGAATTTTTATTTTTGGGTGAACTAACCCTTTAAAAAAATAATTCACCCCAAAATAAAAATTCTCATTTTTTTACTCTCCCTTTTTACTTATTCCAAACCTGTTTGACTTTCTTGCACAGGACACAAAATCTATTTTTAAGAATTTATTTGAAAATTCAACTAAAAGTTTTTGTTAGTATAATAAAAGGGGTTCAAAACAACACTGTCGTTGTATGGTCAAAAAGCACTATCTTCTTTTGTGTTCCCATACACAAATACAAGTTTGGAAAAACATAAGGAGGAGTAAATTATGACAATTAAAATTTTTGAGTGAACTATCCCTTTACAACCTCCCTAAGTGATTTTCCAATGCTGGATATATTTCTAGAATGTGCATGTAGTGTAACTTCTCCTTTGTTGACAGATGTTTGTGAACCCATGCCAGATATGATAGTCGGACATCTTAATGACTCGCCAGTGCCTTCAGCAGGTTTTTTTATTTAATTCTTATGCTTATCAAGTCATTAAATACCATTTGATTGCCAAGTTTCATCAAAGAGAGCGTGTTTCTGTTCCAGGGATTTTCCTGAGCGAGGCGTCAAGCTCCAGACGTGTGCAGGAGGAGAGGCAGATAGCTCGACATGTGCTCCTCTGCCTGCTTCTCATTGTCAGCATGCTGGCTGTATGTCCACTCCACACACTGTATGAGAAAGACATACACTTCCTCATAAACACATGCATATACACACACATAATGAACCAAGCCACATGAAGCATTGTAAATTGTACTCAGAGCACTATTCTCAACATCCTCCAACGTCAAATTACCTCTTTTACATTTGGGACTGTTTTCTTCAGAACCTGTCCAGCTGCCTGTGGTGGTTGTTAAATGCAGATCCAGGGCGGCTTTATCTCGAGCTGCAGTTCTTTTGTGCTGTAGCCAATTATGGACAGGTGACCACAGTCACACAACTCTCACTGCAAACTTAGAACATCTAGATACTAGAGTTGTCAAAAGTACCAACTTCAGTACCTAGTCGGTACTGAAGTTTTAAAAACGTGATGCTTTGAGCGCTGTTGAGCGGATTCGTAAACACCTCTGATTGGCCATTGTGTTCACGTGTTCATCAGATATGTCTGTGATTGGCTACAATGATCAACGCTTCATAAACATGTTGTAATTAGACATGATACTCTTCACAGATACACATGGTAGCGTTCGAAAGCAGGTGTCTATCAGTGGACCTGCTTTCCAATGCTCCCGCTTTCAAAATCAAACACTTACTTTCAAACGCTCCTGTGTGTTGATCATTGTAGCCAATCACAGACATATCTGATGAATGCGTCAACACAATGGCCAATCAGAGGTGTTTACGAATCCGCTCAACAGCGCTTAAAGTCTGTATCAAAGTCTGTACTTTTGACAACACTACTAGATACATTAGAAGAGTTGCTATAAAAATTTTAAATATGCTTTGTCTCCATAAGGGTTTTGTTTCCTTTGGAATTTTTGGGTTGGACGAGCACCTGATTATTCTTCCATTCAAAAAGAGGTGAATCAGCCGTGTTTGTGTTATTAATTTATTATTTGTTTATTTTGGATGTAGTTTCAGCAGATTCTTTGTGTTTGTAGGCTGGCTGCTCTGTGTGGTTTTGGTCAGGATGAAAGCCTTGAGTCTGCTGCTGTTCCTGAGGAAATACGACTGACCTGTACACAGTTTGTGAGATACCACAAAGATCAGTGCGTTCAGGATATTGTTCGCAATAGAGGGTGAGTATGTGTTAAAAAAAAAAAATAATAATAATTTTAGGCAGTATCAGTGATGCTTAGTATTTTTAACTATAGATGTTCACATATTTGGACAAGTGTTTTTTATTGTACCTTTGCGCTTTCTTTTTATTTTTACATATAGCACATTTTCTAATTGTTAATCACAAACACATATATTATTATGAGTTGATTTTTTTGGCCTTTTTTATTCATAGTAAATTAGGGACAGAAAATCATGGGGAAAAGAGGGCAATCATCCAGCAAACATTTATTATTAAATGTTATAACTGATAAAAATTGTATATTTATATTTACCAAAGCAATAACAACACTCACAAGATTTGTTAAGTCAATGTTTCTTTGAATGACTGGTCAGGATGCTTCACCAAACAAAATATGTCTGTGGCACTATTTCGTGTTTGGTGATCCTGGAACAACATTCCTGCCAAATTTAATCATAACCATACCCCTACGCCTAAACCTAACACTACCCATAAGTTATCCCTTAAATCAGAGGGAAATGATGAATAACACTGCTGTGGAAGCACCTATCCCTGGTTGTAAGCCTAAACTTGACATAAACTGTAAACTTGTCCCTCAAATCTGATTGGAATGTTGTTCCAGGATCAACAAAGATGTTGTTCCAGGAACATGTTGTACTTGGTGAAATCACGTTCACTGATTCAACATATTAAGGGCTTATTTATTGTCTCTGCATTAAACTGTATGGGATACAAGAGTGTTTTAAAGGGGTCCTATAATGCTTTTTTACATTTTCAACTTTCTTTAGTGTGCAATGTTGCTGTTTCAACATGAAAAAGGTCTGCAAAGTTACAAAGCACTCTAAATGGAGTTAAGGCCTGTTCACACCAATAACAATAACGATAAAGATATAGTTCCAAAATTCGATCTAAATGTAAAAGAATAGCAGAGTCCACACCACAGCTATAACGATAATGGCACAGAGAAACGATATCGTTGGAATCATTTTCAGAAAAAAAAATTTCCAATTGATGAACGATAAAAACAGGGACAGCCAATCAGAATCCATCCTTCTTTAAAGAGCTTGAGCATTTAAAGCAGCAGATGACAAAACTGCAGCATGCTTAAAATAAACAGTGGCGTGGACACTAATATGGCTAACTTTATAGTTATTGTTGATGTGAACTGGCCTTTATTCTGTAAATCAGTAAGCAGTAAGCACTGTTTCTGAACTCTTTAAAAGGCCTTGACTGTAGTCTTGAATTTTCTTGAATGTACACAACACGATATTCCTCATTTAAATAATTCCCGCCGAGGCATACACAAAAAAAGGAGTGAGGCCTTGTTGAGTTGCGTTAGTAGTGTGTTGAAACATGCGATTATGATAAAGGGCATGACATTCCCGAAACACATTCAAAGTGGTTGACCGATTACAACACACTGGTCCAGCCGACCAATCAGAGCACATTATGCTTTTTGGAAGGAAGGGCTTCATAGAGAGGAACTAAACAAAGGCTGCACCTACTCATATACTTCCCTATTATATAGTATTATAAATAGTATGTGACAAAAGAAGTATGTCCGAGTTCACAGTACTCAAAAAAGTAGGTAAAAAGTACACAGATGACCTACCACTTCCGGCGAGATTCTTAAAGGGATAGTTCACCCAAATTCTGTCACCATTTACTCACCCTCAAGTTGTTCCAAACCTGTATGAATTTCTTTCTTCTGCTGAACACAAAAGAAGATTTTAAAGAATATGGGTAACTAAACAGTTGATGGAACCCATTGACTTTAATAGTATGGAAAAAATTACAATGGAAGCAAATGTGGCCCATCAACTGTTTGGTTACTGACATTGTTCAGAATATTTATTTTGTGTTCAGCAGAAGAAAGAAATTCATACAGGTTTGGAACAACTTGAGTGTGAGTAAATGGTGACAGAATTGACATTACGTTTTCGGATGCAGCCAGAGTGTTACTGACTGGGAAGAGAGGTGCTGCAATAATGTAAAATATGTGAAAAATAATGTGTTTTTGAATATTCAAGCATGAAAACCTATTCTAGTAGACCCCAAAATCAAGACTTTGAAAAAGGGCATAATAGGTCCCCTTCAAATTCCAAAAATAACACACTTCACCTAAATCTTTTGACCTATCCCTGTTTTTTTCCCCCCTCTTTTAACTCTTTCCCTCCTCACTTTCTTCTTAGTGGATCTTCTGAATCTCTCACTGGACCTGTGGGTGAATCCTTCCTTTGACCTACATGTGTTCTGGCAGTGGGATCATTGGCTCCTGTATGTGGGTGTGGCCAAAGACAGAAAGGTGTGGCCTTGCTTTCAGGACATGGCTTCAGATAAACGTTGTCTTACTACATGTGACAAATCTGTATTGCTTCCAGCTCCCTGTGATATCGCTTCATAGGGGTGATGTGCTCAGTGAATCTTCACTTTGTGGTGTCACACAAGCCGAAGCAAGAGCTAAATAGACTGATTTATGTATCAGTATGTGTTGTACTTCTTGGATTACTATGCATGGCATGCAAAGAGCACAGAACTCTTAATCTCATATATGCACATTCAACAGCCTTTGAACTACACACACACCTGCTCTGTTTCAAAGCCTAATGAGCTGCCTAAGTAGGCAGCATTTTAAGGCATCATAGGTGAGCAACGTGGTAATGCTGCCTCATTTTAGCCCAGTTTAAAGGGACGGTTCACCCAAAAATTTAAATTCTGTCATCATTTACTCCCCCTCAAGTTGTTCCAAACCTGTATAAATTTCTTTGTTCTGCTGATCACAGAGGAAGATATTTGGAAGAATGTTTGTAACCAAACAGATCTCGCCCCCCATTGACTACCATAGTAGGGGAAAAAAATACTATGATAGACAATGGGATCTGTTCGGTTACATACATTCTTCCAAATATCTTCCTTTGTGTTCAGCAGAACAAAGAAATTTATGCAGGTTTGGAACAACATGAAAGTGAGTAAATGATGACAGAATGTTCATTTTTGGGTGCACTGGCAGCATCGAATGTGTTCTTTGAGGAAAGGCAATCCCAGAAGGCACTATTACAAGCTCAGTGAAAAATAAGTCCAAGATGGTGAGACGAATTAAAAATTAATTACTTTATCCTGTATTTGTGAGTGCTATGTATTTATGGGTATTATTTTTATTAGATTATATGCAGAAGTTAAACACTGTTTTAATCTATTGCAAGTCTTCTATGCAGAACCCTATTTGAGTTGCTGCGTCTTTAATTAGTCATTTAGGGTTTTCAAGGATGCTGTCTTAGAAGGTTTTGAAACAAAGCAAATGACACATTTGTAGAACTGTGAATCTGCACTAATTATTATAGTTACATTAATTATGATGAAATGGTAACTGAAACACTGAAATATGAAATATGCTGTCAACACTAGTGCTGCAAAAACACTTCTGACTGGGATTTTAATTGTATGCTTTGTGTTACTTGATCCTTGTCTTGATGACAAGACTATATGGCCTTGTAGCAAAGCAATACAAGCCATGTTTACAAACCTAAAAATGATCGTACATAGTTATGTTTTGAGAGCTAGCAAAGGAGAAAATCAGGACAATCTCTGGAATTTACAATGGGTCACTTCATTTTCAATCTACAGAACTGTTTAAGTACCTTCATGTTTACTGAAGCGTGCAGTCTCCCTAATTGTATATTTTTGTTTTGCTGGTGTGAATCTATACAAGTGATGGCATTTATGTTTCTGTGACAAAGTATGTCATAACTTTATATCTAGATATGTGAAATGACATTAGAAAGCAGGACGACAGTCATTATTTTGATGTTGCAGTCATAAATTGTCTAATTTCTGTAATATTGTTCATACATTAAAGTTAAAAACAATATCATAAGCTGTACCTATTTAATGGCAACTGCATAGCAAGATTCATACATTTAAAGGGCAATGTTTCAGCATAAAAGAAAAACTATGTTGATAGTCAAGACAGACCAAGACAATGTTAGATCCACCCTAAAAAACATACTTTTGGCCGGTCCTCACTTTCTGAGATCTCTTTAAAGGCCTGTTTGAGGGTCAAGATTTGGTTTTAGGGATCAGGTTATAATTGGGTAAAGGGTAGGTTTAGGGTAATGGTTCGGGTCAGGCACTTAGTTGTGATGGCTAGGTTAGGGTGTACAAGAATTTGTGTGCGTGCGTGCGTGCGCGTGGTCCTGGTAAACCCTATACTTGACACTGGACCACAAAACCAGTCATAAGGGTCAATTGTTTGAAATTTGAGATTTATACATCATCTGAAAGCTGATAAATAAGCTTTCCATTGATGTATGGTTTCTTAGGATAGGACAATATTTGGTCGAGATACAACTGTTTGAAAATCTGGAATCTGAGGGTGCAAAAAAATCTAAATATTGAGAAAATCGCCTTTAAAGTTGTCAAATGAAGTCCTTAGCAATGCATATCCACTCACAAAAATACATTTTTTATATTTTTACGGTAGGAAATGTACAAAGTATCTTCATGGAACATGATCTTTACTTAATATCCTAATGATTTTTGGCATAAAAGAAAAATCTATCATTTTGACCCATTCAATGTATTGTTGGCTATTGCTACAAATATACCCGTGCGACTTATGACTGGTTTTGTGGTCCAGGGTCACATATTATGAGGACCAAATGTTCCCACAAAGATAGTAATACAAGTATTTTTGACCTTGTTGGGATTTATTTATTTTTTGGTCCCCATGAGGAAAATGATAAATCATACTAAATTATTTTTAGAACGTTTGTTTTTGACAATGTAAAAATGCAGAAAGTTTTCTGTGATGGGTTAGGGGATACAATATACAGTTAGTACAGTATAAAAATCATTATGTCTATGGAATGTCTCCATAAAACACGGAAACGTAATGTGTGTATATTTTTCATATAGGTTTATGAGAAAAAAAGCACAAAAAATTAATGTTTGGACATCAATTATAGCAAAACTGCCAAGGTGTACATATAAATATATAGCATATAAAATAAATACAAAATAATAGTAAATCTTAAATGTACTTTAAAAAGCAGTTTTAACAGCTTTGTTTGTACTCCCTGTACAAACAAAGCTGTTAAAATAGTTACTATAAACAAGTTTCTAACTCCATAACCTCTTTGTATATTGACAATGTTGGAAAATATGAGGTACAGTTTCCGGTTGCAATAAACAAAACAAAAACGTTTACATCCATGCCTTGGTTAAACTTAGAAAGTGCTTAGCAGGGTAAAATGTGTGCAATATCGTAAATGAAATGTCCTTAATCTTGCTTGTAATGATGAGGTATACAACACAAAATGTGTTTTCGTCATACCCTAACGTCATTATATCGTAACTGGCTTCGACCAATCACAATGTGAGGATTCAGAACTCTTCCGGTATGGACATTCTTTGCGTTTCATCAGCCGAAGTGTGTAGCAACGTGTGTTCATTTGAGCACAGCGAAATTCTCCATCTGCTTACAGACATTGTGTGATATCAAGGTGATGTAAGCGCAGGCTTTATCATATTTGTATATGCATCGCTTAGACGTGCTATTTTTGTTTAAATTGTCTGTTTTTATTGCATATTGTCCCCTACGTATGACCGGCATGCTAACATGCTACACATAGTAATGAATTGGGGATGGGGGTATTGATGCTCTGGAGGCACATGTGTCTCTCTGTTGGCTTCCTAGCGAGTAATGAAGCACCCCTAACTCCACTAACCCGGCTGTCACTTGGCTGTGATGCGGGGATTTATAAGCAGTGGAATGATATATGCCTTCTCTTACTTGTCTAGGGAGTGGCATATATTTAGCCTCTCTTACTGTGAATAAGGCCGGTCAGTTTACACTCAATGCGGGGGCTATTTTGGGATCCTGGTGCCATTAGTTTCACTGTCGTGAAATGACAACTGGTTACTGCAGTTAGCCTGGCGAAGAAGTTACACGTTGCGTGGCTTCTACCGCATCTTAATTATGCAAAATATACTCCATTCGATATATTGCACGAGAGTACGTTACTGATAACATTTTACCATGGCTCCTAAAAAGGTGTGGTAGCTGCGTGACTGGTTGTGTTGGTCAGTTAAGTATGTAATGCATTAAATTGAAAGTGGGTGTGATTATTTTTCTCCACAGATGCCTCCAAAGAAGGGTGGAGATGGACCAAAGCAACCCCCCCTGATTGGACGTTTCGGGACTTCCTTGAAAATTGGAATTGTTGGGTTACCAAATGTAGGGTACGTGTTACTTCAAGCTGGCATTTTGGCTTTATGCATGTGTGCTATATCTCTATTTTGACATTGCTGGAGGAATAGTGTCAGACTGATCAAGTGTGAATGCTTGGCACAGTTTTTTTAGTTTATAATTTCATTGTGTGAAATTATTAGAAGGATGATGACTCATGATCTTGGTTCATTATGAGATCAGGATGGGCCGTGGTTTTTGAATGGCAACTGCGTCCGAATATGCCTACTTCCATACTATATAGGATGCCAAAAAAGTAGTATGTACGAATACATAGTATTAAAAAAAAGTAGGCAAAAAGTACCCAGATTTATTACTTCCAGCGAGGTTCTGGAGTGTGCGATTGATGTACACTTTACTATCCCATAAAGCCATGGGAGAGGAGTTGTGAATGGCAGTGAAACAATGCAACTGAAGCTGGTAGATCACGTGACCGTGACAATATGGCAGATGTAACTTCTACATCCAGATTTCATTCATACTACCCATATTCATACTAGAATTTACTTTTTAAATGAAGTTTTAAAGGTGCCCTAGAACTTTTTTTAAAAAGATTTAATATAAGTCTAAGGTGTCCCCTGAATGTGTCTGTGAAGTTTCAGCTCAAAATACCCCATAGATTTTTTTTTAATTAATTTTTTTAACTGCCTATTTTGGGGCATAATTAGAAATGAGCCGATTCAGGGTGTGTGGCCCTTTAAATCTTGTGCTCCACGCCCCAAGAGCTCGCGCTTGCCTTAAACAACATAAAAAAAGTTCAAACAGCTAATATAACCCTTAAAATGGATCTTTACAAAGTGTGCGTCATGCAGCATGTCTAATCGCGTAAGTACAGTGTTTATTTGGAAGTTTACATTTGATTCTGAATGAGTTTGAGGCTGTGCTCCGTGGCTAACGGGTAATGCTACACTGTTGGAGAGATTTATAAAGAATGAAGTTGTGTTACTGAATTATACAGACTGCAAGTGTTTAAAAATGAAAATAGTGATTGCTGTCTTGTCTCCGTGAATACAGTAAGAAACGATGGTAACTTTAACCACATTTAACAGTACATTAGCAACATGCTAACGAAACATTTAGAAAGACAATTTACAAATATCACTAAAAATATCATGTTATCATGAATCATGTCAGTTATTATTGCTCCATCTGCCATTTTTCGCTATTGTCCTTGCTTGCTTACCTAGTCTGATGATTCGGCTGTGCACAGATCCAGACGTTAATACTGGCTGCCCTTGTCTAATGCCTTGAACATGGGCTGGCATATGCAAATATTGGGGGCGTACATCCCGACTGTTACGTAACAGTCGGTGTTATGTTGAGATTCGCCTGTTCTTCGGAGGTCGTTTAAACAAATGAGATTTACATAAGAAGGAGGAAACAGTGGAGTTTGAGACTCACTGTATGTAATTTCCATGCACTGAACTCTTGTTATTTAACTATGCCAAGGTAAATTCAATTTTTGAATCTAGGGCACCATTAAACCAAATGTAGTGCATACTAGACAGTACGATTTTGGACGCAGCTTGGGTCTCTGTGTATATATATCAAATATTTGTTCATTTGTTATGCATAGCAAAATGTCAGTGGTCCATGTTCTCATCCTTTATCTCCATTAATTTGTTTGTGATTTTCAGAAAGTCGACGTTCTTCAATGTTCTGACAAAGAGTCAGGCAGCGGCTGAGAATTTTCCCTTTTGCACCATCGACCCGAACGAGAGCCGTGTGCCCATTCCAGATGAGCGCTACGACTTCCTCTGCCAGTACCATAAACCAGCTAGGTGCTCACTGAACGTCTGCATAACACATAACACAATTATCAGCACTTAGTGCTTCTACTCATCAGTGACTTCAACTTCTCTTTTACCTTTCCCTCCAGTAAGGTTCCAGCATTTCTGAATGTGGTGGATATTGCTGGCTTAGTAAAAGGGGCTCATGCAGGCCAGGGTTTGGGTAACGCCTTCCTCTCCCACATTAGTGCCTGTGATTCCATCTTTCACATGACGCGTGAGTTGATTGCCATTTCTGAAGATATTTTTTGTATTTTATGAAATTCTTTATTTGTAAGTTACCATGTTGTTGCAAATAAATGTGTGTTTGTGTGAGAGAGACAGAATTCAACAATATGTGTCAGATAACCTAAAAATTGTGATATCCAGAGATGAAAAACTCGTGGATTTAGGAAAATGTTCAATTTAAATTTACAGCGTGATGATTATCTGACATACAAATAGATGTATCCTGGATAAATCTGGAAATATTGTGGAAGTTGTGTGGAAATTCATTGACCAAAATGTCTGGGAAACCTAAGGTTTTTTTCCATATATTTGTATTTATATATTTGTTTCTGTGTAGGAGCTTTTGAGGATGAAGATATTATCCATGTTGAGGGTTCTGTTGACCCAGTGAGGGATATTGAGATCATTCACGAAGAGCTGAGGATGAAGGATGAAGAGATGATTGGGCCAATCATAGATAAGCTGGAGAAAACCGCAGTCAGGGGTGGAGACAAAAAACTCAAACCTGAATATGTGAGTGAACTATATATCCCAGTATGCATCTGACCACTGCAGAATTTAAACCTTCTTCCTACTTTTTACTTTAACAGAAAGCCTTTTAATGTTTTCTCTCCTTGCAGGACATCATGTGTAAAATAAAGTCCTGGGTGGTTGATGAAAAGAAACATGTCCGTTTTTACCATGAATGGAACGACAAAGAGGTTAAAATCTTTTTTCCTATTATTTTTAATGTAAAATAGAGATGCAGGAATGAGTCCTAAAATCTGATGATGATGTGTTTACTGGACAAAATTATTNTACATTTTTTTTTTTTTTTGTCCACTTTAAAACTGTTTTATGTTTATACTAGTGCTCTTGCTATCTATTTCAACTTGAGCTCCAACTTGTAGATTTTAAATAAAGATTTAAAGAGTTGTCGGAAGCTTAGTGGTGATAACTTTTAAGTCATGTGGTGTAGTTTATTGCCTAGCTTTTTACTTCTGCCGATTGTATTAAGGCACAAAAATTCATAAAAGATGTGGTAATTTGTAAAGATTATCTTGATGAACTAAACATGTAAGAATCATAAACCTTTTTTGGTCACAAAGCTTATTTAATGCAATAATCCAAACGCCAATGGAAAAATCCCGTTGTCTTTTTATCGGGGGAACCGGGGTGATACTACATTTCGGGTTGGCATACAAAAATATGTCATACCTGCAGCACTCAATACTCTGCCTGAAATTGCTTGGATTAAGTTTTGGTTATACACTAACTGTTTTTTGTTATTGTTTTTCAGATTGAGGTCTTGAATAAGTATCTGCTCCTGACATCCAAGCCAATGATCTACTTGGTTAACCTCTCAGAGAAAGATTACATCAGGAAAAAGAATAAATGGTGAGATGACATTTTAGCTGTTTATCTTCTGTTAGTGAAACCTTTCTGTGCTGGTATAGAGTGATGCTGATATGATGTCACTTTGTAGGCCAATCGGCAGTTAGCATGACACTGGTCCCTCAACAAAAACACAATAGGATTTTTCCATAGGCTTTTGGATAATCGCAAAAAACAAGCTCTGTGATCAACAAAAGTTTATGATACTTACATGTTTTGTTTATCAAGATCACAGATGAACAACTTTTATGAATTTTTTAAGCGTAAATACAGATGCCAGAAGTAAAAAGCTAAAGGTAGGCTATAAACAAACCACATCACTGTCCCACGAGTTCAAAAAACCCATTGACTTCGGGATGATAGAACCAGAAGTGCTAAAATGCTAACTTGTCTTTTCGCATTTTGGCCTACAAAGGTATGTCATACCTGCACCCCTCTATTACACATCCTTTGGACCATGTGAAACAGGTCTCAATCTACTAGTCAGCATGCCATGCCTTCTTCAAGTGTTAAAGGTGCAGTAAGCGGTTTCTGAAAAAAACTCAATATTCTAAATCAACCCAAACAAACACACCCCTCCTTTCATTGCTCCGCCCCCAAAATGCACGAGCACGCAATGCATGAGTGGATGTCTCTTTATCATAGCTGAAGCGACGAAAAATAATGTTTTCGTGAAAAATAAAGCAAAGATGACTGTCCTGTTACTATAGCTAATATTACAAAAACAGCATATCTCGGTTCTGTGAAACGTAGCAAAACCAATGTTACTCACATATGGAGCATAAGCAACGCAACCTCTGCGTCCGTTTTCAGGCCTCTCCAGCGCTGGAAAGCTTTTCTTATATTAACGCGGGTCCTAAAGCTCTTGCCTGATCTTAGCACTTCTTTTCCTGTGAAATTCCTCTCACCTTTTCTCTTTTGTAATGTCTCTCAGCCATCTCTCTTTCTAAAGTCTTCAAATCTCCCTTTTGCTCACTCTCTCTCCTCCCCCATCATGCGTGGATATGCCCCTTACTTCTGATTGGCTCACTTTCCTCCCCCATCATGAGTGGACACGCCCCCTACTGCTGATTACAAGTGTACTGTGGTGCTCTGTCCGATCCACTTTCAACAATGTTTCTCAGAATTTGCTTACTGCACCTTTTAATAGTTTATCCTTGAATTCAGGTTGCACATTTTTTTGTATCACTTTTCTAGTTTTGACACTCAACACAGCTACACAAGCTACTTTATTTTGCACATTCAACTGAGACAAAATTGATTTTATAAATGTCATATGTGTTAATTGATTGCTATGTATATCTTTAAATAATTGCCTGTTACATCTAAGCTTGATAGTGATGTGTCTGGCCTCTTTAAAGGATAGTCCACCCAAAAATTAAAATTCTGTCATCATTTACTCACCCTCATGTTGTTCCAAACCTTTCAGTCTTCTGTGGAACACAGAAGAAGATATTTTGAAGAATGTTGCTAACATTCTTAAACAGTTTTGGTTCCCTTTGACTTCCATTGTGTGGACAAAAAATACAACGGAAGTCAATGGGAACCAAAACTGGCTACCAACATCTACAAAATATCTGTTATATTTTGTGATATTTGACATATGGGCGAGAAAATTAAATCAGAATTTTCATTTTTGGATGGATTTTCCTTTCAAGGCACGGCTTCCTGCTTGATCTTGAATTGCGATTGTCAAGTAATACAGTCTCCGGTGTCATTACTCCAGTACACTCCAGGTATATAATGGAGAGATGAGTCGATCAATACAACTGTAGCCATAACTATGTATATGTATTCATGGTTGTAAAAACATTTGTGCTGTAACAGTTCAGCTGGTCCCTGATGGAGAACTGGCTTCCATCCCCGGGTAATTTGAGTTTGGGAGCCCTAATGTGAAACATTTGCTGTTTTTCCTTTTGTAGGTTGGTGAAGATCAAGGAGTGGGTTGACACCCATGATCCAGGTGCGCTGGTCATCCCGTTCAGTGGGGGATTTGAGAGCAAGTATCAGGATATGACTGATGAAGAGAAACAGAAATATTGTGAGGAAAACAAAACACAGAGGTCAGGATTTGCTCTCTTTGCTGAATTTAAGAATCTTCATACTTTTTCACATGCAAAAAGCATTTTCAGCAGTTCTAAACTGATTCTCTAAATGCTGAAGTCAGTCATATTTTGGGTCATGCTTAATCTTAGTAGTGACATTAATTTTTATTTCTTTGTTTCAGTGTTCTGACTAAGATCATAAAGTGTGGGTATGCAGCCTTGCAGCTGGAGTACTTCTTCACAGCAGGACCTGACGAAGTCCGTGCATGGACCATTAGGGTGAGCAAAGCACATGTTCACAGACACATTTTAACATGATTTCTGATGCACCTCTAAAATTATATGCATGTGTTTGAACACCTTACAGAAAGGCACCAAGGCCCCGCAAGCGGCTGGAAAGATCCACACAGACTTTGAGAAAGGCTTCATTATGGCTGAAGTCATGAAATTTGTGGACTTTAAGGAGGAAGGCAGTGAAAACGCAGCTAAAGTAAGATCTTAAAAAGATCATAGAAAATAGCATGGATTGTTAAAGGTTGAAAACTGATAATGTTGTCGAATACTTGCAGTCTGCAGGGAAATACAGACAACTGGGACGGAACTACATTGTGGAAGACGGGGACATCATCTTCTTCAAATTCAACACACCTAATCAGCCCAAGAAGAAGTGAAATCATCATGATGCCAGTTGGATGGAATGTAGCGTCTCTTCATTTATGGCTTTGGAACATTTAAAACAATCAGACCTTAGTGGTTTATTTTTTATTTTATTATTTTGGCTGATGGCTGAAATAAACGTAATGGCTGGTCTGCTTACAAAAGCTGCATGTCGCACAGCAGTTTATTCTAATAAAACACTTCCTCAGACCAAAGTGTTTTCTGTTCAAGGTACTTTCCTAATCGTCTCACACATTTATATTGACTGTGTATGTGCTGCTTTGATTTCAGATGTTCAGCCAGATCAGACAGATGTCTCTGCTGTGAAACAACAAAACACATTTATAGAGATTAACTTAAGCAAATATATTAGAAATACATCAATCATTTGGGAGGGGGAAAAAATACTTTTTATTAATGCAATTTTTAGCATTTATGTGCTGCTTGATTTCATTTAGTAGCATTAGATGATATATGGATTTATGACTTTGTACTACACTGCATCATTAAGTACTCATAAGAAGGAGTGGCCTTATACTTTGAATGACAAGTGGGCTTTGCTGTGACAATTCAGAAGCATGGGTCGAAATGGGCTTTCTTAAAATATCCTCCGTTTGGGCTTGGTATGTTTTAACACAAGAGGGTCCTGCTGGTCTTTTATGCCTGCATTTTGCAATTAAAGGTGCAGTAAGCAACTTCTAAAAAAAACGCTGTTTAAAAAAAATTAAATCAACACCCAAACAAACAATTTTATGAATATTTGTTAGATTTCGGTTGTGTAGATCAAACCGATCACCACAACACTCTTGTAGCAATCAGCAGTAGGGGGTGTATGATGGGGGAGGAGAGTGAGCAAGCGGGACAATTTTAAGCCGTGTTTCCACCGCAGGAACTTTCCCCAGGAACTAGGAACTTTGGGGTGGTACTCAGTGTGTTTCAACTGCAGGAATCCGGGTCTAAATGAAGTTCCGGGTAAAAAAATTCCCAGTCAAGAAAGTCCCTGATCATGAGGTAGTACTTTTTCAAAGTTCGGGGGTGGGACTTGGGCGCTGAACATGCTGATTGGTTGAGTTCACGTAGCATTTTATTTCAACCGTCGTTTTTAAAGTCTGTTGCGGTGCGTGCAGAAAGAGTTGTTTGCTATTCGAATCGACAATGGAGTTTAAAAAAATATGACAGATGGACCGACGATGAGGTTCAGGCTTTATTAAGCTTATATGCGGAGGACGAAATCCAGCGGGAACTGGAAAGCCGCGCACAGTCCTATGTCACCGGACTATGTTCATGGTACTTTAGACCGCTATGGAAACGCATCTAGCAATAGGTCTGGGACAGTTCATGGGACAAATTTTTCCTGGTAATTTTGGTGGAAACGCAGCTTTAGACTGAGAAAGAGATAGCTCAGATATTACCAACGAGGAAAAATTCAGAGGAAAATAATTGAAAAAAGAAGTGTTATGACCAGGCAAGAGCTAGGACCCGTGTTAATATTGGAATAGCTTTCCAGCGCTGGAGAGACTTTAAAGAACGAGAAAGCCTTAAAACGGACGCTGAGGTTGCGTTGTTTCTGCTTGATACGCGAGTAACATTGTTTTTTCTCTTGTTTCACAGTACCAAGATATGTTGTAGTTACATTAGCTATAGTAACGGAGCAGTCTGATGCGCTAGTTGTTGTGTGCTGCATAGCGTGTTCGTTATTATGGGGGCAGAGCAATGAGGGGAGGCGTGTTTCTCTTGGGTAGGGGGTGTTTGTTTGGGTGTTGATTTCAACGGTGTTTCTCGAAAATCGCTTACTGCACCTTTAAACGCTAAAATCAAAGCAAACCACAAATACATTGTTCTGCGAGCACATACAGGTCATTTGTCTAGTTTATCAAGTGCATAAATAAATGAGCCAAACCGTTACCATTAGTTCTTAAACACTAATTTCGCGATTGTGATTCACACAAGGTGTGATTTGTGGGCATTCTTCGCTGCTCTACTATTTGGACGCAGGGTAATGATGTAGACTGACGGCTCCAAAACATTTTAATGGGTCATGAAATGCTATATTTTCAGTGATTTTAACAGAGGTGTTTGTGTTGGACATTATAGAAGACAATAGTTTCATTGTTGGAGAAAACTATTTTCCGGTTTACATCGTGTCGACGTCACAGGTTGTGACGTAACAAATCATTATAGTACTTCCATGACGCGTCGGTGTCTCATAATTATCATTCTATAATTATTTCTTCTGACAGACATGTCAGACTGTAAGATCACGTAGTAGTTGAGGGAGGAGTTGATGGGTCGCAGGTGCTTGTTTCCGTGGTGTAAGAGTTCGAGGGTGTTGCATGGCTTTCCCCGCGATGCTGCCAGGGCGAAACTCTGGCTGCGGGCGGTCGGGTGGCCACCAACTACTGACACATCGAAATTGTTTGTGTGTAGCAAGCATTTTTCCCGGGAGAGCTATGACAATTGGAGGAAGGTGGACTTCGGCCTTGCTCTTGAAGGCAGTTTGCGTCTAGGCAAGGATGCGGTACCAAGTCCTGAGGACTTTTCCATCCCTCCAAAGGCGGTATGTATATTTTTTTTACCATAACAGTTTTGCCTTTTGTGTCAATTAAACACTCGTTATGATAAATTTTGTCCGGAACGTATGCTTAAAGCGTCTTGAAACACTAAAAAGTAAATTTTTGGAGATTTTACCAGAGGTGTGTGTTGCACATCATATAGCTGTCACATGATATGTATTTGTGTCATTTACGGTTAGCTTACAAAACCACGTGATGATGAATTGCAGCATGCATTTGTGTGAAACTGAATGCATTTAACTTTTTAATGAGAGAAATAAATAAAGCTGAATCCAGAAGCCGTTGTTTTGTTTTTGTTGAAGCATTTTTCAAAACTGGTGCTGCTGAAGCAGGGGGTTTTTATGACACTTTAATTTGTATGAAGAACATTAAAGCACGTGAATCGTCACGTTACATGATATATAGTTTTTTATATTTTATTATTATTATTTGCTCGAAGATAATGATAGACTATTTTATTACTTTTATTGTAAAGGAGACTGTGGGGTTACCAACGGAGGAATTCAGTCTGAATTGTGATTGGTTAGACGGCATTTCACGTCATCAGTCTCAGTACGTCTCTATATTAAAGGTGGCGGCCTTTCAAACATCGGCGTTTTTAGCTCCCAGAGACATGACTCGTAAATGTCTATATCCACAATGCAATAATACAAAGGTACTGCATGGCTTCCCCCGTGACCCTGTCAGAGCTAGGCTTTGGCTGCAGGCGGCAGGTTGCTGGTTGAATGTCTCCACGTATGGGAAGTATGTATGTAGCTTGCATTTTAAACCGGAGTGCTATGAAAACTTCGGGCTAGTGAACTCCGGCTATGGCGGTCATCTTAGTCTTAAACAAGACGCGGTACCAACTCCTATCACATCATCTCCTAGAGTTTTACCAAATCAGCGGCTTCTGGTAAGCGTTTCCCCTTTTAAGTCTGTGTTTTGTCGGCTCAGTACACGCTCTTGTTTCCCACACTGACTGTATCCTCCCACTTTTCCACGCCCCATGATTGAGCCTTCTGTGCTTTTGAACAGCTAATACTGAAATTAATTTGCCTTTTGTTTAGTGTACTTGTTGTGTTAGGTTCAATTTGATCCACATTCAATTTTAAACTGCTTGCACGACATTTTAACCTCACAAGGGTTTGATGACCAGACATAAGACAACAGAGGCTTTTTGAAACAAGGACAAATAGCAATAAATACTATTTATTCTAATACAAATAATGTTAGATGCTATTTATAGTTAGTTCTAGTTATTTGTGCCCCGTTGTGCAAATGGTCAGTGCAAGTATTCATAACATTTTCTGTGCTAATTCTGAACATAAAAATATGTGGGTCAAACTGACCGGGTCAAACTGACCTGTTCAATAAAGGGAGGACCTATAATTTTTCACATATTATTTTTACTATGTTATTCTCTGAAAAGCTGTAAATATGTTTAAATCTGTTTTACAAGATTCTTTAGTGTTTTTCTTTGTGTTGATATTTCTTGGCAAATTGCATGGAAACCAATGGAGGGCAAACAAACGGAGGACCAATTTTTGAACACAGCAGGACAGTTAAAGGGTTAGTTCACCCAAAAATGAAAATAATGTCATTTATTACTCACCCTCATGCCGTTCGACACCCGTAAGACCTTCGTTAATCTTCGGAACACAAATTAAGATATTTTTGTTGAAATCCGATGGCTCCGTGAAGCCTGCATAGGAAGCAATGACATTTTCTCTCAAGATCCGTAAAGGTACTAAAACATATTTAAATCAGTTCATGTGAGTACAGTGGTTCAATATTAATATTATAAAGTGACGAGAATATTTTTGGTGCGCCAAAAAAACCCCAAAATAACGACTTATAGTGATGGCCGATTTTAAAACACTGCTTCAGGAAGCTTCGGAGCATAATGAATCAGTGTATTGAATTAGCTGTTCGGAGCACCAAAGTCACGTGATTTCAGCAGTTTGGCGGTTTGACACGTGATCCAAATCATGATTCGACACAGAAGAATCATAATGCTCAGAAGCTTCACGAAGCAGTGTTTTGAAATCGGCCATCACTAAATAAGTCGTTATTTTTGTTTTTTTGGCGCACCAAAAATATTCTCGTCGCTTTATAATACTAATATTGAACCACTGTACTCACATGAACTGATTTAAATATGTTTTTAGTACATTAATGGATCTTGAGAGAGGAAATGTCATTACTGGCTACAGAGGCCTCACTGAGCCATCGGATTTCAACAAAAATATCTTAATTTGTTTTCTGAAGATTAACAAAGGTCTTACAGGTGTGGAACGGCATGAGGGTGAGTAATAAATGACATTATTTTCATTTTTGGGTGAACTAACCCTTTAAGGTATATGACCAATTCACACAGAAAGTGAAACAAAAAAGAAAGTGAAAATGAAAATACTTGTCGGCTGAAAGCTATTTTGCCAATTAACACTTATGTCAGTGTGAATTGTTCTTTCCTTTTTTGTTGTTGTAGGTAGGACTTTAATTAATTGTATACACAGATCTCTATATATATTATATTTCAGTGGTTGTAGATCATTCTTTTGTTCTATGACAATGCAAACGTTTAAGTAGTGTTTCTGTTTTGGCCGGGACACACCAAGCTGACGGTCGGCTATCGACCACTGCTGGCCGATGGAGCATGTTGAATCGCCGTGGGGAAAAGAGATCACTCTGAATGGCTGTGACCAAGCAAGCAAATGATGAAAACTAGAGGGCACACAAAGAAGGCACTTATAAATTTATAGACTACTGTCATCTGCTGTTGTGGACAGTTATTATCTCTCACACAGGCACAGGATGTATATGCTAGTTGGCCGTCAGCTGTAGTTTTTGCAGTGTGTTCAAGCACAACTTTTTTTTGCCCAAACACAGCCTGCTTTTGTTGCCACTAGTTTGTTGATGTTGGTTTGGTGTGCGCCGGCCTTTTGGCTGTCTTCTTTGCCGTTTATAGTGGATGATAGATCAACCAAAGGTGCACTGCACTACTTAGTACTGGAGTACTTTGAGTACTCAAGTATTTCTTTCTCTATTGGTGTGATTGATGTGGTTTCATTCAGAGTGTGAATAGGCCTTTACTTTTTTTTTGTAATTGTAATTTTGTGTTTTTGCAAACTGATTAGGGCTTCAAGTAAAACAGGGAAGATAAGGTTGGATTGTCGTAGTCTTTTGAGTTTCAAGAGTCAATCACTGTAAATAATTATACAGTTTTGCTATACTATTCCTAGTACTGGATTAGTAGTAACTGATTTGAGTTGACTGAGGTCAAACAGACTTTCTTTTACAGAGGATGGAGGGGAAAAACAATATGAATATCATGACATGCTAAGTGCTCATTTTCAATTATAAAGTTAGATTAGTAAGAAACAAATCTAAAAGTAACCATCTTTATGTTTTCTATAAAAAACCATCTGAGATTTCCAAAATGTCTTGATTCTCATTTAATGAGTCCTTCATCAAAACATTATTGAAATAATCCAAATTCATCCCTGGCCGTGTATGTCTTTTATATTATACAAAGTCTAGGATATTGTCACTGATTTTCATTCACAAGCATGTTTAAGAATAAACAATGAAAACTGTGATTAATCAGAAAATCAATGTTTTTACCTTTCATAAATGTATAAATACCCAACAACCACCACACACAGACAAAATGTTAAAGGGATAGTTCACCCAAGAATGAAAATTCTGTCATCATTTACTCACCCTCAAGTTGTTCTAAACCTGTATAAAGTTTGTTCTTCTCCTGACACACAAAAGAAGATATTTTGAAGAATATGGGTAACCAAACAGTCGATGGGCCCCACTGTATGAAAAAGTATGGTATGGAATACTATGGAAGTCAATGTGATCCATCAACTGTTTGGTTACTGACATTCTTCAAAATATCTTCTTTTGTGTTCAGCAAAAGAAAGAAATTCATACAGGTTTGGAACAATTTGCGGGTGAGTAAATTTTAAATTTTTGGGTGAACTATCCCTTTAAGTCACAGTTGATCTAGGATGCATTTGCATTTATTTATTTATTTTTAAATTAGCAAACACTTTTGTCCATTAGTGACAAATTATATAGGCTACAATAAAAGGAAGATCAAGTTGGGCATTGTATTGCGGGACACAGTATTTTCACTATTGTGTACTACTCATTTTGGCAAATGTAGCTCATCCGTGCATATTCCAAGCATACATTTTTTTTTTCCTACTGGGCATATGGTTGTATGCTGTTTTGAAGACAATGAGAGCTTTTATCTGCATGCTTTTATGAATTAATTTGCTGATCCATAAAGGGATGATTACATTGCTTTAAAGGGCAAAGTCTGCCTAGTAGTCTGCCAACTGTTTGTCTTATGCTTTGGATACACTATGCATGTTGAAATTAATCTATCTCTATACTGGCAGTCCAAGACATGTCGTGAAATGGGATGCCAGACGGAGGAGCCCAGCGCCAAAGAGGATCAATGCCAAACCGTCCATGACTTGAAGCAGCGCAGCTGGAAACTTGAACTAAAGAGTGAACGTGTGTTTTACTGTTTTCTACTTCTATCTTTTTAATGGCCTTTAGTTTAGATATACTGACATCGGTGATTTGTCCATCCTTATTGTGATGTGTTATTAGGTAGATTAGAGATTTGGATGCGACTGGAATACAGAGGCTTGTGTTAGAAGCCTTTGGTAAGTTTTAAACATTAATGCCCCAAACAAGTAGCTATTTTAAAGGGTTAGTTCACCCAAAAATTAAATTTCTGTCATTAATTACTCACCCTCATGTCATTCCAAACCGGTAAGACCTTCGTTCATCTTCAAAACACAAATTAAGATATTTTTGATGAAATCCGAGAAGTTTATCTCTCATAAAAAGCAACGAAATTACCACATTCAAGGTCCAGAGAAGTAGTAAAAACATCGTTAAAATAGTCAAAGTGACTACAGTGGTTCAACCTTCATGCTATGAAGCGATGAGAATCTTTTTGTGCGCAAAAACAAAAATAACGACTTTATTCATAGAGGAAAATTTGTTGAATAAAGTCATTAGTTTTGTTTTTGCACACAAAATGATTCTCATCGCTTCATAACATTGTTGAACCACTGTAGTCATGTTGACTATTTTAACTTTATTTGTCTTTACCACTTCTCTGGACCTTGAATGTGGTAATTTTGTTGCTTTTTATGGGAGATAAGATATTTTTGATGAAATCCGAGGTTTTTTAATTTGTGTTCTGAAGATTGGAAGGGGGTGAGTAATTAATGACAGAAATTTCATGTTTGAGTGAATGAACCCTTTAAAGTGACTAGTTGTTTTTTATATTTTGTATATTCTTGTTAACAATAATTGTTACTTTATACAATTCTCTGTGGTCAGCTATAGATTTATGATCTATTTGTTTCTGACTTGTAACTATACCAGTTTTACTAGCATCTATTAATAACATACTAATACTTTAGCTACTAGTAACATTTTAAATCTTACTAATAATTTATTTTTTACCTTATTATTTTCAAATTAGCATATTATACCGAACTCTTATCTGTAACATTATCTATTCTAATTGTAAATAGTAACAAGTTAGAAGCAAATATTTATTATATGAACCACAGAGCCCCATAAAACTAATCTAACAAACAATTACCATTAACACAAAGTCATTATTAAAACATTTAGCATCCTAAATAATAGTATTACAAACTTTAAATTAGCAAAAGAGGTTTTAGAAATTTGGGTGTCATATTTTTCTGATTAACTCTGTGTACTTTTTATACTGTGTTTTGTTTTTTAAAGTTTATTTATTTATTGGACATGGACTAAAACGTGGAAACTTTATGTATGTTATTCTTGCAAGACAAGAGACATCCAGTGGATAACGAAGTTCAACTTTGAGAACGAAATTACCCAAACTGTATTCTCGGATTGTTAAACAATATCAGAACTATAATTTATATATATTATGCGCGTCATGTACGACGAGTGAGAGATGAGCAGCGTGATTATTTTGATACAGTTGGGCCCTGAGGACATCCGGAGTCGCAGCTGTTTCCGCAAACCATTGTTTACCCAGGTGGGTAAACTGACACGTAAACTCAGGCACTAAAGGGCTGTACTATGGTATAAAACGAAACTAGTTAATTTTACATATATAGCAAATGTCACAATCTGATCTTTCACCATGTGTGGAATATAAAAGATATTTCGTGAAACGTTTTAATGCGAACGTAAAACAATGTTTTGACAAACTGAATATTTCACAATACGTCTGCTGCAGCGCTTTCAGTGTAATGGCCACCAGAGTTGCAACTAACTTCCTGCCATACGTGAACAATTCCAGCTAGATTTCCAAAGACTCTCTCCGCATCTGCGAAGCGCACAACAAACAGGAAACGCTCATGTCGTGAATTTGACAGACGTAAAGCTTCGACCACTCAGTGTCCAGGGGGTCGAATCACACAGCCAATCACGTCGTAGAAGAAAGGCGGGTCTTCCGTTTACGTGACGCAAATTTCACTGGTAATCTCCGAAGCCCCACCTTTTGTGTTTCCCGCACCGTCAATCAAAAATAAGAAAAAAAAATCGACCCGAATCTCCGATCACAGCCCGCCTTTGATTAAAACAATCATGTTGGGAGTTTAAATGAACAGATAAACCTCCGATTTTTTACCTTTTCACGCTATGACTGGTACGTAACACTTAGCCCGATCGAAGCACAGCACCGCCGGTGAGTTTGGAGAGCCATTAGCCAAGCGAGCTAGCTCAGTGTTTAATCTTTCTCAGCAGCGACGCTAACCGTTAGCCAGCTAGCCTCACTTTAACAAAGTAAACATTCGAAAAGACTGTTGCTCAGGCAACGGGAAAGCAGCAAGAACCGCCTGATTCGTTTAAATTCCAGGCGGTTTGGCGGCTAATCTCCGCCTTTTCGAGGTGGGAGTTCGTTGAGCATGAATTTGTTTTGAGTTTTTTTTCTCTCTCTCGCTGTGTCTCCGTAGCCCCAGAACAGCCAGCGAAACAGCAGGAAATGGCTGCCTTGGACGTGGACAGCAGTCAGAGCGACTTTCTGCAGCCGGCCAGCGGCGCCCAGGACCAGGTATGAAATTCCCCTGTTGGTTTCTCGCTTCCCCGGCGCTGTCTTGCGGGGTGTTGTGGTGTTTTGGTGAAGTTCACACGTTTTAAATATAGGGGAAAAGTCGAACACTTCCTGTGAGCCTTCTCTTTGTACGGCCACCCACTTTCTTACCCATTTAAACCCGCCCATTGTGGGTCGGACAGACTCGCCACCGTCGCCTTGCCCGCTTTACCTGCGGTGATCCCGGGTCACCCCCACGATAGGGGAGGACCCCTCCGCCGGGAAAAGCCTCCACCCCTAGCCAGGCTGTCACATATCTTCTACAGCTCCACCATTCCCCCTGGAGCGGCTGCGTGCACAGACCTGGCAAACAGAAGCTCTTTGTCACCTTTTGTCATGTTCACTTGGCTTTTGAAATATTACAGATCATTTATTTGCCTTTTATGACAGATGAACAGCTCAAAAGACGATATTGTTTGCTATTAAATAGACAACTGAACCAAAGCCCTGAATGACACCCTAAAACAATAAATGCAGGTTGAAATGAAAATAAAAAAAATTCTAAATGCATGTTATTGTGAACAATTCATCTGTTTTGACTTAATAATGTTTAATTAAAATGTCATAAATAGAGATTTCAGGGGGGAACGTTAGACTTCTCACTAGTGACTTATCCAGGACTTATCCAATCATTTAGTCTTTTTAAACCCCACTCTTACAAGCTTGTGTTCATCTCCGTCCATTTTTGAGTGTAACACCTACATGTCAATCAAAAACTGATGGATGGAATCAAGTCCCTTACATGTTTCCCCCCCCTTTATTGAAAATATCTTACATTTGGATGTACATCACAATACGGAAGAAAAGATCTGTTGCCACTTGCATTTCATCGCAAGTTTAAGTACTATGTTTAATGTCAAAAGTTCCTTTTCATGCTTCAACTTTGTCCTCACTGAGGTCTGATACTTTATTGGATTTTCTGCATAAATGGTTTATAACGTCTCTATAACACTGGGGAATTATAGTAAAGGCTTATCACAATTTCCATATTTTTATCTTTGTTTAGGCCTGTTAACACCAAGGATGATAATTATATCTATAAAGTTTTAATAATTGCTCTAATTGTATTAGAATAGTGAAGTCCACCACAGCTATAACAATAACGACACAGATAGGAATTTTAATAATTTAAATAACTTTCAGAATAACTGCTAATTAGAATCCACTCGACTTTAATGAGATCTCGCATTTGAAGCGACAGGCAACTGCAGCTCATGTTTATTATAAATGGAACATTGTTGTGAACGGACCTTTAGACTAAATGTTGTGAAATGTCTGTGTATATGGTCAAATTTATCATGAAGTATTAGTACTAATATAATAGTTTTATCTCCACTCCACAGCAGACCACAGACCTCACGGCCATCCAGGTAACGGGCTCCTCTGATCGCTGGGAGGTTCTAACGCCTGTGAGCTCAGTGAAAGACGAGCCAGCAGTAGTGCAGGTACCCAGCGGAGGACTTCTGGGCAGCAATGGGCAATATGTGGTGCCACTACAGACTATGGCAGGGCAGACTCAGCCTGTTTTTGTGACGGCTGGGGTAGATGGCACCGGTGCTAACGGAGTGCAATACCAGGTCATCCCTCAGCTCCAGGGGACGGATGGGGCTTCACTAAGCTATGCAGCATCCACTGCAGACGGAAGCACCCTTGGCACTGACATTGCTATCCTTCCGGATGGAACGCAAGGCATTGCCACCAATGCTAATGACCTTCAGGGCCTACTAAGTCAAAGTGGGCACGTGCAGCAGATACCCACCGTCTCATTGGCCGGCTCAGGGTTTGGCACGCAGGGCCAGGTTGTCGCTAATGTGCCGATGGGGCTGCCAGGCAACATCACTTTAGTGCCGATAAATAGCTTAAGTAACGTGGATCTTGAGTCTCTGGGATTGGCTGGGGCTCAGACCATAGCGACAAGCGTTACCGCAGATGGCCAGCTCATCATGACCGGTCCCACCACCTCAACAAGCGATAACCAGGGTGAAAGCGGCAAATGCACAGAGCCACTTAACGCCAATGACGCTAACGCTAATGCCTTTGTGCCAACCTCCACCTCTTCCACGACTACATCACTTCCTGAGACGATAGACGGGACTGGAGTTCTCACCCAAGCCACTTTGGTATCAGCCGGGCAGCACGATCCATCTTACATACAGCAGAACCATACGTCTGGTGGCGAATCGGTGGTGCAACTCTTACCAGCGCAGGCGGCAGATGGAACTGCGCAGACACTACAAAGCGTGCAGCTGTTGAATGCTGGTACGTTTCTGATCCAAGCTCAAACCGTCTCTCCCACTGGCCAGATCCAGTGGCAGACCTTCCAGGTTCAAGGAGTTCAGAACCTGCAGAATCTGCAGCTGCCGTCTGCTGGTGGCGTCTCATCTCCCCAAATTACCCTCGCCCCAGTGCAGACCCTCTCTCTTGGGCAAACTGGCACCACAGGTGCAGTGGGGCAGATCCCAAACCTTCAGACAGTCACGGTCAACTCCATTGGTCAGTACCAGCAAGATGAGAACACAGAGAGCCACTCAGGTATGCAGGAAAACACAGACTTCATAGAGATTAAAAAATAAAAAAATAAATAATGCTCATCTCTAAAAATGTCATCTTCAATGAAATCGCTTTTGTGCAAGAACAATTGTGTGTATTTCTTTCTGAATTCCTTATCTAGTAATAATGAATGACTAGAAAAGTCAAAGGTGTGGGAACCGTGTTTGAATGAAGGTTAGTTCACTTTAAAATGAAAATTACCTCAAGATTTACTCAACCTCAAGCCATCCTAGGTGTATATGGCTTTCTTCCTTCCTGATGAACACAATCTGAGTTATATTAATAAATATCCTGATGCGTCCATGCTTTATAATGGCAGTGAACCAGGGCAACGAGTTTGAAGCTCAAAAAAGTGCATCCATCCATCATAAACTTACTCCACACGGCTCCAGGCCTAATAAAGGCCTTCTGAAGCGAAGCAATGTGTTTGTGTAAGAAATAAATCCATATTTAATAAGTTATAAAGTAAAATATATGGCTTCCACCAGACCACCTTCTGTATTCAACTTACGGAAAAAGCGTAACTGTTGTCGCGTCAGTTAAGCTTTTTTTAAAAAAAAAGTTGAATAGGCAAGGCATAGGACATAGTGCAAGAGTTGTGAACTGCGAGAGCCCTTACGCTTTCTTCGTAAGTTGAATACCGAAGACGATCTGGCGGAAGCTAGATATTTTGCTTTATAACTTTATAAATATGGATATTTAAACGCATTGCTTCGCTTCACAAGGCCTTTATTAACTCCCCGGAGCTGTGTGGAGTACGTTTATGATGGATTGATGCACTTTCTTGAACTTCAAACTCGTTGGCCCCGTTCACTGCCATTATAAAGCTTGGACACGTCAGGATGTTTATTAATAAAACTCCCGATTGTCATTGGATGAAGAAAGCCATATACACAGATGGCTGGACGGTGAGTAAATCATGGGGTAATTTTTTATTTTATTTTAAAGTTAACTAATCCTTTAACTTAAATCATTAAGTTGGTCTTTACAACTTTTTTTTTTTTTTTATAAATTGTGTACCTGCCAGTTGGTTTATTTTGGGGAGGTTCTTGATTGTTTTGGAGTTTGCTTTAAAAGATTCTCTCTCTGTTTTTGCAGATATTCAAATTAAAGAGGAGCCAGAGTCAGACGATTGGCCAAATTCCACCCTGAACACCAGTGATTTGTCACATCTGCGTGTGCGGTTGGTTGAGGAGGATATGGAGGGAACAGGCCAAGAGGGAAAAAGACTACGCAGAGTAGCCTGCACTTGCCCCAACTGCAAAGAGGCTGGAGGAAGGTAATGTACATGTCAATGCAGAAGCACAAGTTCTGTTTTACAGCCGGTTATGTATTTATTTATTTTTTTACAATTTACAATTGTGTGTAATTTCAGAGGTTCAAGTATGGGAAAGAAGAAACAACACATTTGTCATATCCCCGGGTGTGGTAAGGTGTACGGTAAGACGTCTCACCTCCGAGCTCACTTGCGCTGGCACTCAGGAGAGAGACCCTTCATTTGCTCGTGGAGTTACTGTGGCAAGAGATTCACCCGCAGCGACGAACTCCAGCGTCACCGCAGAACACACACAGGTATGGGCACAGAATTCAAGGATCTTGAATTACATCATCTAACTCTTGCTGTATATTTTGCTTGCTTCTCTAGGTTAATAGGCTGAGTAGTAGTTCTAGAGGTTGATATCAGACATGGCTTTACAGTCTTATTTTTGTTTTTCAGGAGAAAAGAAGTTTGTGTGTCAAGAGTGCTCGAAACGTTTCATGCGCAGCGACCATTTGGCCAAACACATTAAAACTCACCAGAACAAAAAAGGGCTAAACTCCAACACTGGGGCAGGTCAGACAGAAGCTGCCGCCCCCTCGGAAACCATCATCACCGGGGGTGGAGCCACTCTCATCCTCACCAATTTGCAACAGGCTGGCACCCAGGACCTCCTTTCAAACTCCGACCTCCCACTCCAGTTGGTCACTGTGTCTGCCAGCGAGGTCATGGAGTGACCAAAAATCACGCCCACTTTCACAGCTCGTCTGCTTTTCACTATCAATTTTTTTATATATATGATAAAAAATATATATATATATTATAAATATATATATTTTAAAAATGACTTATCCATTTATGTTCAATAGCAGTCTTTTGTACAAACAAGGCAAAAAATGACATTAAACGTGGTTCCAGTTTCCACTGACACACACACACATGCTCATATTATGAACTCGTGCTCATACACAAATACATACACAGAAATGCCTTATTTTGTATCATAATCTGTAGTATAAAATGCTGGAGTTGCATGTGTTTTTACTTTTGCTCATGTATGTGTTCAGGGGACGATCATTTGAGAGAGTGTGATTGTGTTATGGTACACGGAAAAGCCCGGATGTGTGTGAGTGATGACAGTGAGACTGTTCTGTGAGAATGACAGCAGGAGAAGGACACAGTCTGCTGTGAGGGAGACTTACTCATGATCTGTCCATTTTTATCCTCCTCCCTCTCGGCTGGCCTTCGTCCAAATGTGTCTTCACTCTTTGCTTTTATTTTTATTTGATGTCATGTTAGTGGTCTTTGCGCTGTCCTCTGGATCTTGTTCGAGGATCTTCTGATTTCATTGTTCTGCTGCCCACATGCAACTCGAACAAGACATCAGGTGGCAGAGTCAAACAATCGTGTAATAAACTTTCTTTTTCTTGTATCGTTGTTCTTATTGCTCTCCAGATTATTCCTGTAACATTCATAATGTATCTTCCATTTCTTTTCTTTTTTTGTTTTCTTCAGCCCCAAGCTGTTTATAGCCACAATTTATGTAGTCCAATACTGATTCTGTTGTATCAAAGACTCCTCGTTTGATTGCTTTTTAAACGTGTAAAATTTGATGTTACTTTTGTACAATTTTTTTTTTTTTTTTTTTCAAATGGAAAACAATTAAAGTCAGAAACCTTCCTATGACTCTTCATAACTACAAATTTGTATATGCTTTAAATTTTGGGTGTTGGTATGTATGCACTGAATGAGAGAATTAACAATATGCCCATATACCTCATAATAGTGGATTTAAAAAAATAGCATACTGCCTTCTACTATTTGCACAGTATTTGTATTTCAGAATGCACCTGGATGCCTTACATTGGAGAAACCAAAATATTCAGTATACAACAGAGAACACTCAGCTGAGTATACTGTATCCCACAATGCAATGTGTCCAACTTGATTTTTCATTTCCAGTCTGATGAATGTCCCATAAGTAATATCAGCTGTCATATTTTTTTGACATCTACATTTTTGGTACACTTTTACATAACGTTATTAGTTTGATTAAATTAACAATTTAATGAAAATAATTATTTTTATTTCTGAGATACCTAAAATTGTTTACTGTTATTTACTGAACTGAACATTGTTGTAGCATACAGCTGTTTAAAATGTTTGTAAATGTGTGCACACTGTTTATAATAAAGTAGGCAGTATACAGTCTATATTGTGCAGTATTCTGTAAGAAGTACACTAGTATTTTTTTCTGGACCCTGCTTCGTTTTATTTCACAGAACTGCTAGGTTATGTTTGGAACTGAATATTCGTAGTTTTCTCTATACTGAATACTGCACAGTATATACTAAGTACGTACTGCCCACTACTTTCAGCCACGTACTCACTGCACTGCAGCTAAATTCGGTTGTCAGTTTTAGTGCTTAATCTTGTTCTGTACATACACAGTTAAGTAATTTACGGGAGTGACAACCGCATTTACAAAAATACTGCGCAGTGTGTGTGGAACCGAACTGAACAACCACTTGTTAATGACGTTTGACGTCGACAGATATGACAGACGAGGGCTGCGTCCGAAAACTGAAAAATGCGGTTGGTGGTCAGTTTGTGTGTAAATATATGTTTTTGACCATTGTTTTCCACTTTTGATGTCATTTCTAGCGAAAAATTACAATTGTAGTACTTAAATATTCGCTTAGTTATCACCAAAGCTCTCGCTATTTAGCTGTAGATCATTAAACCATTACACGCGGCCTCAGAAGTCTGCCCGAAATCAGTTTCGTGAGGTGCCTTCATGGCAAACGCGGCCTGCAAAGTCATCATGAAGCCCCGCCCATTTTCAGTGCTGCGCTGTTTGTATTTCCACATTCTTACGTATTTATGAATGAACTGCTCGTTTTAAAATCTTCCTGGTCTACTGACATTTGTTAAGACATCTGTTTTAAACATTACAATGCTCATAATAACTTTTGTTAACTCAACAATAATTAAACCCACTTCAGCGAAATATACAGGGCTACCGTAAAAACGGAAGTTCAAAGACAAAATTCTAAAGATGGCTGCTCGCATTGATAGTGGAGGGTCAAATTATAAATGTATATAAAATGAATGGGAGGCACACATATGTTAAAATACTGAAAAGGAGCATTAATTGAATATTTGAATGTTTCAAAATAGATTTACATATACAGGTCCTTCTCAAAAAATTAGCATATTGTGATAAAGTTCATTATTTTCCATAATGTAATGATAAAAATTAAACTTTCATATATTTTAGATTCATTGCACACCAACTGAAATATTTCAGGTCTTTTATTGTTTTAATACTGATGATTTTGGCATACAGCTCATGAAAACCCAAAATTCCTATCTCAAAAAATTAGCATATCATGAAAAGGTTCTCTAAACGAGCTATTAACCTAATCATCTGAATCAACTAATTAACTCTAAACACCTGCAAAAGATTCCTGAGGCTTTTAAAAACTCCCAGCCTGGTTCATTACTCAAAACCGCAATCATGGGTAAGACTGCCGACCTGACTGCTGTCCAGAAGGCCATCATTGACACCCTCAAGCGAGAGGGTAAGACACAGAAAGAAATTTCTGAACGAATAGGCTGTTCCCAGAGTGCTGTATCAAGGCACCTCAGTGGGAAGTCTGTGGGAAGGAAAAAGTGTGGCAAAAAACGCTGCACAACGAGAAGAGGTGACCGGACCCTGAGGAAGATTGTGGAGAAGGACCGATTCCAGACCTTGGGGGACCTGCGGAAGCAGTGGACTGAGTCTGGAGTAGAAACATCCAGAGCCACCGTGCACAGGCGTGTGCAGGAAATGGGCTACAGGTGCTGCATTCTCCAGGTCAAGCCACTTTTGAACCAGAAACAGCGGCAGAAGCGCCTGACCTGGGCTAAAGAGAAGCAGCACTGGACTGTTGCTCAGTGGTCCAAAGTCATTCGGAAATCAAGGTGCCAGAGTCTGGAGGAAGACTGGGGAGAAGGAAATGCCAAAATGCCTGAAGTCCAGTGTCAAGTTCCCACAGTCAGTGATGGTCTGGGGTGCCATGTCAGCTGCTGGTGTTGGTCCACTGTGTTTTATCAAGGGCAGGGTCAATGCAGCTAGCTATCAGGAGATTTTGGAGCACTTCATGCTTCCATCTGCTGAAAAGCTTTATGGAGATGAAGATTTCGTTTTTCAGCACGACCTGGCACCTGCTCACAGTGCCAAAACCACTGGTAAATGGTTTACTGACCATGGTATTACTGTGCTCAATTGGCCTGCCAACTCTCCTGACCTGAACCCCATAGAGAATCTGTGGGATATTGTGAAGAGAAAGTTGAGAGACGCAAGACCCAACACTCTGGATGAGCTTAAGGCCGCTATCGAAGCATCCTGGGCCTCCATAACACCTCAGCAGTGCCACAGGCTGATTGCCTCCATGCCACGCCGCATTGAAGCAGTCATTTCTGCAAAAGGATTCCCGACCAAGTATTGAGTGCATAACTGAACATAATTATTTGAAGGTTGACTTTTTTTGTATTAAAAACACTTTTCTTTTATTGGTCGGATGAAATATGCTAATTTTTTGAGATAGGAATTTTGGGTTTTCATGAGCTGTATGCCAAAATCATCAGTATTAAAACAATAAAAGACCTGAAATATTTCAGTTGGTGTGCAATGAATCTAAAATATATGAAAGTTTAATTTTTATCATTACATTATGGAAAATAATGAACTTTATCACAATATGCTAATTTTTTGAGAAGGACCTGTATATACAGAAAAATTATATATTAACAAATATTAGAAATTAATATATGCACATATATTGCAAATTAATGCATTCACATAGATGGATATATAAAACTTATTTACATATAAAGTAAATAAATATATGTAAATATTTCCAATAAAAATATATTTACATGTTGATTATATGTGAAAAATATAAAAAATGAGCCAACATCAAATATTTAAATATATTTTTAATATATATTTCAAAATATATTTGCATGTAAAGTATAAAATATATTTTCTTCTGTTTAGATTTAAGGCATTTAAATATATGAAAATCTATTTTTATTAATATATTTCAATTTACATGACTTTTTTTTTAATTAAATGCTTGAAAAAACAAACCGTAACAACAATTGTCATCATTGTCATATAACAATAAAATAATATGCCAGAGTCCAACAGTCTTTCAGTCCAGATTAAGTGCCAAGTCCTTAAACACAGCCACTGTTCTCATAGCTTTCAGGTTTTTAGAAGATTCAAGAGAGTCAAAATACACTTTCATCTCATGTTTAAAAAAAAAAAAAAAAAAGAGGTTTGCACTTTGAAAATTTACATTTATGAATGTGATATTTGGCTAACAGAAAAATAAGGTTCATAAAATAAATATCATTTTTCTTTTCACATTCATGAAATCCCAAAATTACATTTCTGTATGTAAATTTAAAATTTGGATTCACATAACATTTAATAAAGTCACAAATGTCACACCAAAACGTCAGTGTGTGTGAGAGCAATTCCAAAATAAATTAATATACTTTCAGGTTTCTCTAAACAAAAAGAACAGAGGGTATTTTGAGAGAGCACTTATCTGGGTAAAACCTTTGAATGAACTTAAAGCTTATTTCTATCATTTTGTTCGTTATCAGATACTTGTGAGGCTTTTTCCCAGGGAATGTCAATTACAAGTCCATTCCAGTAAGAAATTACATATGGCATAGAAACAGATTCCTCCTGAAACAAGACTCTAATTTTCTTATTGTTTTTTTGATTTAGATGAAGAAAGGCACTGTTTACCTACAAATGTTTTACATAGATGCACTTTGTGACAAAAGGATGAAAAAGAAAACCCTTTAAAAAGCATCAGAACTCCTTGTGGCACTGCGTCAGCCACAATCGCAAATTCTTTTGGAGTAACAGGAATTCCATGCTTTACTAAGAACTCAGAATAATTACAAATTGAACCATTCTGATTGAAAAGTTGAGATACAAGAATAATTCAATTTTTAAACCAACTATCAAAGAAAACCTTTTGCGGACATAAAACTTTGGCGTCAGTAGAAGGCAGTGTGCTACTTCTAGTTAATGACAGCAAAGCACATTATTTTAAATGTGTGAGCGCCACAGGCTGCTGTAGTTTTGAGTTGCTGTTACTTTAATTTCTCTTCTGTATGTGCCTCAGAACTATGAATCAATTTTAAAATACATGTGTATTACATGAACGACAGCGCATTACAAGCTTAAACTATCCAGCTGGATGAGTGGGTATCAGGTTATACAGTTTGTCTATGCAAAAGTGCACCTGATACCTTTGCTGGCTTTTCCAGTGCACACTCAGGTTTCATTAGCACCAGGTGTGTGCTTCTCTCACACAACATTGGTACAGATACACAAAAGCCATTGACCCTGTTACCATAGTGGCCTGACTCCACAGGAGGAGTTCAGTTTCTTTCCCCCACTGGAGAAGGCAAAGGACAACCCAGTGTGTGGGACATCATCCATTTTTCTGATGGAAAGATACTGATGATATAAAAACATCAGGAAACATCAGACTCAGAAAGCTGATAGAAGTCTGCTAGAGGTGAGAGATTTGATACCACAATATGATAAAGTCTTAGATTTAAATGGACAATTTACCCTGGACTTCATGGCATGAGTAGTTCCCCTCTTTTCTTTCGTGTCTCTCAGCATGGCTGAGGCCGGTGTGCGTGTTCCTTCGGACCAGGTGAAGATGAGCGCCATCTCTGATGAGCGAGTGGACTTCCTAAGGGAACAGGCCTTCACCGTTCTACGACTCAAAACAGACAAATGGAACCGTTTTATTGGATTGGAGGAGAATCAGAGGGCTCTGCTTGACTTCCTGGACCAGGGCTGGCGAGAGTATCTCATTTTGTTTATGGGACCAGGAGGAACTCTTCATGCAGGAGATGAACAGGTGAGTATATCAAATACACTAATACACACTCATCTTCAATGTTGGGACTAACAGAAAGATCAACCTGCCTTGCTTTGTTCTATGTGTGGCATTAGGATGCCGTGTAGCATTTCTTCTGGAAGTGTCTCTCATGTTCAGTGCACTGATTGGCTTTTGGTATTCGAAATAAGTCATCACTTGTTTCGAGTGCTTTCGCTTCTGAAAGCACTACACCCGTCTTTTCCTCCCCAAAGAGCTCTTCTTCCTGGAGGGCCAAGCTTCTGTGTGTGCTTAAAAAAAAGAAGGGTGTCATCTCCAAAACCACCTTTAGGACCCAGCTCTGGCTTGGAGAGGTTGCAGCACAACCCATGGACCACGCTCCTGTGCTCATCTCTCAGGTAACCAGAAGTCTTTCAGGCCTCTTGCGTCTTTTAGAATAGAATGGAAAATTGGAAAAATCGATCT